>CM053503.1:30703407-30773688 GCA_028627145.1 Eidolon dupreanum | reverse complement strand
ACTAGAGCATCTATCACAATGATTTTAAAACAATTTTAGCCACAGAATCTTTTTAAAAACTAAATCTTACACAGAGTTCTGATTTATAGACAGGGTGACCAGCTGTCTATATCTCAGACATCCCAGTTTGACCAGAACAATGAAGTGTTTTTTGGATGAAGGACATTGAATACTAACACTGGGAAAGTCCTAGGCCAACCAAGACCGTGGTCACCCTATTATAAAATAAGAAAAGCTCTGTTTTGTCAGTATAAATGTATTTTATAAGTAAAAAGTCATAATATTAATTTATTAAGCCAATCAATGAAAAAAATTGAGGACATTTTAATAAACACAAAAGAGAGAAAAAAATATTGAGGGTAATAGTTTCTTCTCACATGAACCAATTTGTTGTAATTTCACAGCACTGAGGAAATTCTGATTCACAGAACTTCTGAATGGTAGTTTGCTTTTAATAGTCATCCTTAGGAGTTTAGGATTCTTTCTAACTCGACTGATCTAGAAGCTCATAAGAACCAAAGCAGAATATGTTTGTTTCAGTGCCAAATCACTAACAATATCTAACACATTTTTATGACAAACATAAAAGTCCTATCAGAAGCATCCAAAATATAAAAACGCTCTGTCATAGCATATACATTACAACATGACATGCCAGAAGTCCACTTGCTCACTAACATGCCTGGACCTGGCTGAGGTTCTGCACATGCACTATGATAGTGCAGTATCCTGTACAATTCTGCACTGGGAGTACATGTGCGGGCCTGGATTTCAGAAACAGTAGCATTCTCAATCAACATTAGTACAGTCACAAGGTCTGCCAGGAAAAACTTTGTCCCAGTGTCTATACAGAAAAAAAAAATAGAACTGGCAGTGCAAATTAAAAGTTTATCGTTGCCACGTGTAACATATTTTTGTTTTCATGTTATTTTTAGCAATCAAAAATACACTTTAATATGATAGTCAAATCAGGACTGGGTTCTGGAAAACACAACAGTAACCATAATAGGGAACATTTCTCTATAGAGTTAATTGTGTGTCAGGCTCCAAATATTAACTCATGTAATGCTCACATTTATCCCATTTTACTAAAACTGTGGTGTTGGGTGGGGTAAGTGATTTGCTGAAAGTCACAGAGCTATCAAGTGACAGCCAGACTTGAGCTCAGACAGGCTGATTCTGATCTGTTTTCAGCCACCAAATTTTACTAGTCACTTCAGTTTAAAAACTCTGCTCTGGTATATTTTATAGGCCCAGAAAACCTACTTCTTAAAAGGCAAGGGACTAGGCCAAGGCCATGCAATTTGTAAAGGGTAGAAGTTCTGGAACCTGCCTCCCCGATGCCCACTTCAGAGTTTTCTCTACCACACCTTGGTCTTCTCAGAGCTCTCTGCCTAACCCAAGTTGCACAGACATTAATAACAGGTTACTGTGCTACCTGTCTCATGTCACTAGTTTGGGAAGAAGACTTTACTAATTAGTGATTTATCCCTTTATGACCATTTGCTCAGTGGGGCACAGAGCTGTACACAGGACACACAGCCAAAATGGGCAGTTACAGAGCAAGTGAATGAAGTCCTGTTTCCATTATAAAGAATAAAAGCAGCCTCTTTCCTTGTATAGATTATCTCAGTTATAAAGGATCTGTTCACAATTACACAAATATTGCCTGTTTTGTTCCTGGCAGGCCGCTTTCAAACATCATAAGCAAGCCGCAAACGCCCAGAGGGTGGCCCATTCCTCTCTGAGCATTAAACAACTCTGTTCACTTCGAGAGAATTCCAGCTACTCCACTTTTCATCCATAGCTACAGAGAAAGAACAATTGACAATTTGGTACATATTATTGGATTACCTATCACATATACCTAAAAAAGAGACTGATGGAAAATCACAACCATTTTAACATGCATGCCATTCCCTACTTAATGTGTTATTAAAATTTGATTATAAAGTGGTTACTTTAATTTCTAATATTTTCCAAAGAAAAATTACAAATAGTGGTAACATTCCCAGGCTATCTTCTTTCCAGAATGTATTTTATCCACATGTAGCTGAAACAGAGTATATTTGCAATAAAAAAAGAAAATGATTTTATTACAGAATTATTGGCTTCAAAATATTAGATGTATATTTAAACCTATACCTTATAAATACACTTTAAAAATAAATACATATGGTAATTTCTGAAATATGTTGGAACATTTGTAGCTAAAAAATGTTGAAAACTTAATTAAAAAACTGGTTTTAGTTACCTTTAATTCTGATGCCTGAGGAAATGCAGATCTAATTAGAGAAGACGAGACAGTGAGTGGGACTTCTGGGCATTTTCAAGGGCTCGAGACTATAATGTGAGAGCATCGGTTTTTTGTGTCAAATTTTACTTCACAACAGAGGCTCTCCTTTTCCTCCCTTTCTGAAGCAGGTCAGTAATGATGGTTATTTACTGCCTCACAAGCTTCCTCCTTCACTGTGTCTCGAGTCCTCACAGACACTCAGTGAGGTCACTTGCTGGCCATGGGTTAGGCAGGGTCAGCATGGCCTCACACAGACTCATCTCATGATGCTTCCAGATGCTGGCCGCCACTAACGGCTGGTTCTCCTGCTCAGTCTTGTTCAGGGAAGAGGTTATAGCACAGGATGGGGGCTGGATGACCATGGCCATAGTGCTGCCAGCAAGACCAGCTGGCCCTGGCCATGTTGGCCCCTGCCCACTGCCTCACACATTAGGTAATATCCACAGCCAGTGATCAGGAATATTCCATTTTTATATTTACAGAGAGGGATAATAAAGAATCTAGGACTCCAGAAAAACAACTATCCTTGCTCCACAGAAGAAAAATATGACAATATATATGCCTTGAATATAAATTTTAAAGATAGGAAACTGAAGAACAAATCCTAACATCTATGACCTGGGACCCAGAGCAAATCTTCTGGTTTAGATGCTCAGTTTGACAATCCTTCTGTTATACACGGCTTCCTCTAGGAATCCTGCCTTGCCTTTCTGTAACAAATAAGGGGCCCTTCCAAGTTCTTACATAGCATCTAATCAGAGCTCCCATCACTCTGTTTTCTAATCATCTTCATTCCTCATTAGATGCTAGGTAGAGATCATGCACTTTGGATCCAGATGATCTGGATTCTGGTCTGTCCTTTTCTGGCTATGTGACCTTGGGTTAGTTCCTGAACTTATCTAAACATAAGTTCCTTTATCTGTACAAGGAGGGTAATACTACAACTTGCCTTATGGTTTATTGTTACTAATGTGTTATTGTTGTTTTGTTGTTGTTGTTGTTGTTATTTAAGTTTTTTGAGGAAAGGTGTCCTGCCTTTTGACTGTGGTATCACCAGCCCTTATCATGCTGTCTGGCCAAGAGGGTGTTCAAAAAATATTAATGAATCGAATCAATGAACAATGCTCAGCTATGAAGTGGAAGAAAATGCCGGATATGGAATGATGATCTTCCACAAGGCAGCTGGTGCTAATAGTTAAGTTGCCCTGAAGGTTTTCTCGGAGCCTGATGCTTTCTCTGATTTTAAGGATTATAAGCGGTCTCAGCTATTTTAAATGTTGAAGGGCATCCTTGCTCTGTGAAGTGCTGTTTCACAAACAGGCCACCATCTGCCGCAAAGATAAAAACTTTTGGCAATGAATTTGCTGTGGTTGTCAATATCAACATGCCTGGTATTTAGAACACTAGCTTTTTTATGGAGCTGATTTGGAAGCACAGGAAGCTTCTGGGAATACTGCCCTAGATTGCTGCCCTTTACAACCAGAACAGCTGTGCCAGTTTTTACTGTTCTGAGGCTGAGAACAGGGAATCAAAGAACCCGACAGCCAGGCTCCATTTCTGAGCCTTCGCAGATGCTATTCCAGGGTAGGTCATATTCCAGTTCACACATGGCTTCCCAGCTTCATTCTTGTTTCAGTTCTTAGCATTGCATGTCAATTTAGTTTTCGAATTTACTATAATGAATATACAGCTCAACCCACAACCTTGATGGGTAAGGAAAATGTTTTATTTAGTTGTTATTCCTATAACAAATTTATTTCTATTTTGAGTTCCTATTTCTTGGGGGCTACAAAAATGTAATTATTAGTTTAGATGAAACCACTTTTTCTCGAGGGTTGCATGGGAGATCCAAGAGTTCACACAATGTCAAGCTGTTGTGAGGTCAGGGAATATACCTGGTCGTCCATGTGCTCTGTCCTTCTGGAGTAATCTATGGACCTTCATGCATTGATCCCCCAGCTCAGCTGAGAGACAGCCCTAGTTCCTATCTCCTGACCACTTCAGGTGCCACCCTTTGTTACCCCATGGAGCAGCAACATCATTCTGCGGCTTCCTTGCTTGGTTCGGGTGTAGGATTCTTTGTGGGGCTGTGGCTCTGTTTGCCGTCACTACAAAGCCATTCCTTTGAAAGCTCTTTGGACTCAGGGCTCTACTCACATATCCTCTTCTCTTGGGCTTGATAGTCCACCTGTCAAAACGGCCATGTGAAGAGCCCTGCTATCTAGAACCAGTGTCTCACCACCTCTCCCCAGGGGGAATCCGGGTAATTGTCTGGATGGTCCTAACTTTCATTGGACTCAACAATTTAAACAATTTCATAGTCTCTTTCACTCCTTTAAGGGTGTAGAATTTTGAAACAGGAAGAAGCTCCTTTTTTGTCTCCTTCATGCTGTGCCACATCCTTGTCCTGAGGTAAGAAGCAGGACTAGCTGCTACAGGGAGAAGGGAGCAGGGGTAGGAAATTGCTGATGGGGGTGGGGTGGATATCAATTCATATTTAAAATTATCTTGCCATAATGTGTTCATTACCTTATTTGATTCTTACAACAGTTCTGTGACAGAAACAATCTCACTTTGTTTCTTTCTTCACCCAGAAGGCTTGAGACTCAAACCTAGTCTCCACATGCCACACGTAGTGCTCTTTCCGTCATTCTTTGCTTCCAGGTGAACTAGACTCCTTGCCATCTTCTGTTCAGGCTTAGTCCCACTTATCTTCATCTCCTCTTTACCATTTCAATCTGTCAAAATCTTCCCCATCACTCATTCTCTGCAAAGCCCTTTCTAATCACTTTAGGCAACAGTGGCCTGCCCTCTACCAAACCCTTAGGGCACGCGCCTCCCTCACACCGCCTCTCCCATCCTGCTCTGCATGTGATTTTGCTCAGGTCTTATCACCCCTACTAGATTGCAAACTCTTTAAGCCCAGGAACTCTACCTTTTTTGTTTAAAATAATGAATGAATGTACAAACAAATGTATGGATAAGTAGATGAATGGAAATAGTTGCCCCATGATTCCAAAGAGGAAGGAGTAGTCTTAGCAGCCCCACACCTAAAGTTATTCCACTGGAGTAGCAAAGAATATCACTCTGAAATTGTAGGGTATGATGGATGGTAAGAAGTTCTCTGATCCATCAGTGGCTAGTCCAGCAGAATGACGAGAGCCTATGTTTAGAGAAGAAAACTGAAGAATGGACAGAAAAAAAGGCCTGTGCCCCACACAGTGTGGCCCTTTGAATGAGGGGCTTTCATAGGCCTACTGCTTATTATTCTGAGAGTCTCTGTCCATATAAATACAAAAATAACATGGCATAATCATTAGCTGCTATGAAACAATCACATGCAAAGATAATTTTGAGAAGAGCACTATAATAATATTATGACTGTAACTGCCATTAATTAGGGATCTATTGTGTACTGTTTCTATGGCTAAGATTGTGAAAGAAAATAATTCCTCTATTCTATTTATCAATGGTTAAAGATTTAAAAATATCTATCAGATGTTGCTTTAATAACTTCTAGCCATGAGTGTGGAAGAATATATTCAAAAGAACATGGTGAAAATTTTAAATTTGAGACTGAAGGGGAGCACATGGATATTTTTTAAGTGGCCTGACTTTGTGGTTACCCTGTAGGAAGCCTAAAATAAAGAAAATAAGTAGCTGGCTGCTAAGTACCATCTTTCCATCAGCATCCCTTCACACTTAAGAACAGATGAAACAAGTTTCTGTCTATGGTGCCATAAATCCAGGGCTTCCCTGAGGGAAGTTTATCCCAGAAGCCTGGCATGTTAGGAATTTATTTAGCCACCTGATAGGTGGTTGATCAATACCAACCATGGTTATAATCAGATGTACAACCAGGTGCCAGGTGCTGTATCATAAAAAATATCTGTCTTAATTGGTTAATTATAATTTGATTCTTCTTTCCCTAAAATGCAGCAACATCTAATAATTTTTAGAAGGAACACAGAGCTCATTCTCTTCTTTCCATGATCTAAAGAGGGAGTACACTATGACACTATTTTATATAAATAACTGGTGTGTGTAAATTTCTCCCATTTTTTTCAGTCTTTTTTCATGCATGCTATCTCTCACTCCATCTCTCCTATTACAAAGATGAACAGTGCCGCCAATATCCTTCCACTCATCATGGGTGTCATGCTTTGGTAATAGCTAGTCCCTTAAAGAGGGACAACAAAAGCAATACAGTGTGGGCAGCTGAAAAATAAAACTGTCTCATACTTTCCAGAACTAAGAAAAAGTTCTTAGCCATAGGGGTAAGGATTTATTGAGCCAGATACCGTATCAGGCATTGAACCTAAAAACACAAAAATTCATAAGCTGTAGCCCTCCTTGAGCTATACAGCTTCTGAGATTGGCCCCAATGATCTCCTCCTGGTATTCACAGCTCTGTATCATTTCCTTGCCTCCTTGAGTGTGGCCTGGACCTAGTGACTCACTTCTAACCAGTAGAATAAATAAAAAATGATGGGCTATTACTTCCAAGATTAAATTATAAAAAAAAGAAAGAAAGAAAAAAAGATTAACTCATGTCTTGGGTATCCTCTCTCATTCTCTCATGGGCTCTCTGTGAAAGAAGTTCTAACTTCTATGTTGTGAGCTGCCCTATGGAATGGCCCATGTGACAAAAAACTGATGTCTCTGGCCAACAGCAGCAAGGACCTAATACCTACCAACAGTCACATTCGTGAGCTTAAAAGAATAACCTCCCCAGTTGAGGCTCAACTGTAGCCCCAGCTGATATCTTAAGTGAAGCCCTATAAGAAACCTTGAGGAACAGGCACCCAACTTAACTGCACCC
Organism: Eidolon dupreanum; assembly: GCA_028627145.1. Taxonomy (NCBI): domain Eukaryota; kingdom Metazoa; phylum Chordata; class Mammalia; order Chiroptera; family Pteropodidae; genus Eidolon; species Eidolon dupreanum. Next base: position 30,766,570 of record CM053503.1, on the reverse strand, counting down.
AGATTGTTATGAAGCTATAGATAACATGGGGGGGGGGAGGGAATAGTTATATAAACAAAAAGTAACCAACATATGCATTATCTCTATTATGTGTCAGAAAATAGACTAATATATTTTTAACGTATCATTTCATTTATTTCTCACAATAACTTTAAGAGGTTCTATTATCTCCATTTCACAGATGAGAAAATTGAGACATAGAGAGGTCACTTAATTTGCTATAAGGCTACATGGCTAGTAAATGGAGGAACTAGAACACATGCCCATGTCTAATTTAAAAATTCTTGTTCCAAAGCTGATGAATACTGCCTCCCAGACACAGTCAACAGTGAAAGCACATAAAAACCCCAGATATGATCAAGGGAGAGAGTCAGCAATGATGCCTGGAGGTTTTAGAGATGTTTTTGTATTTATGTTGGATCTACAAGGATAAGAAAGTGTTCAGACCTCTAAAAATTAAAAGTTTATTATGGGTATAAAGTCTCACATGCAAAGGTATATCAGATAGAAAAAGCTCTTCAGATTTAAGAACTGTATAAATTTCAAAGCTATGTGAGTTGAGGCTAGAAAAATTGATAAGATCAGACAGCAAAAGAGTTTTCTGTCATTGACAAAACACTAATTTTAAATGGGTTACTCTTCCTTTATTGTTCATCATAAAAAAAATCAAAATCATAAAAAAATTCAAAATCATGTCAAAAATAGAATTTAAGTTTACAGACTATGGAAGTTAGACATTGCAACTGCCCAGAATTTTTGTTTAAAGTTTTAGACTATAATAGAGACAGTTCTAAGAAATATTTACCTTTTTCTATAATGCTCTATGACAAGTAAATATACAACAAATAGAGTTAAGTGTCAACAAGAATAATTCTATAAATATTATCTTTATGATTTCATTGATGGCACATCAAATGTGTGGTTTCATCTTAAAAACCTATCTCAACAAGCTGCAGGTCTACCGTAACCTACTTGGGGAATCTATGATTTTAGGTACTGAAAAGAAAACACTAGCCATGTTGAACTCTCATGCCTTGAGACAATAGTTTTGATTGTAGAAAACTTTGTATAAAAGTCCAAGGAATATTTTCCATGTTAAACATTAAATTTCTATATATACCTGTAAATTAAAAATAGAATAGCAACATGTTGGAGCAGTTGTTTACAGCCAATAGGGCATGGGGTTAATTTGTATAAAGAACTCCTGAATCCTATGAGAACATCAGTATTCCAATGAGCAATAACAGTTCATCCTAAAACACCTATTATAGTCCAGATGCTTTATTCATTCTCTCATTTAATTTTTTCTATAATCATGCAAGATAAAGAACTCTTATTCTAATTTTGCTGTTGGTAAAACTGTAGCTTAGCACGATTAAGTAATTTACCCAGACTTACATCACTAATAAGTGTCAAAGCTAGTTTATAAATAGAACTCCAAAATCTCATTTTGTTCTGCCTTGTCCTGCCGTATCAGTGAAAGCATAAAGACTATGAACAGAATCTAAATAGATACTATATTATCCTCACTGTAATCTAAGTAACCTACAGAAAATCGAGGTAAAATTTAAATATTCTAAAATATGTTTTAGTTTTATAACAACGCAAATACCAGTATTGTTCTTGAAAATGTGGGAAAGAAGGAAACTTTTTACAATACTGACATGATGTGATAAAAACGTATCTGGAAGAAAATTTGGCAAGCACTGTTTTTTTAATTATTCTTAAGGACTATCCGAATATGACATCCACTGTGAAGCTTTCCCTTGTGTCTCCTTGCCCAGGCAGTTATGCACCTTTCCTCTGCAGTTTAAAAATCTTTATCTCTGTGCCCCCAGTGCATAGCAAGTTACCGGCACACACAAAAAATTATCAATAAATATTTGTTGACTGAATAAAGAAATAATGCAACAGAAGAGGAAAAGAAGTTACATACGTAGAGGCATTCTTTACAATAGTAAAATATGAGAAACAAGGTCCAGAAAACTGAAATGGTGAAGAAAAGGACAACAACATGATTGACTCTTTCACAATCTAAGAACAATAATATACAGTCATCCATGAAGCCTAAGAATATTTAGCCATTATGGGGAAAAAAACTGAATGCAAAATACAGTGTGATTGCCCTACTATTAAAATGTGTTTCCATAAGGAAAAAAGCTAGAAGTTAGTATTTAAAAAGTAGAAGTTAATGATTCTGTGAGAGTGATAGGATTAGATTTTCTTTAATTATTTCTCACATTTTCTTTAATGTGGTTATTAAATTGCTTATATTCATTTCAAAAAAGTGATCTAAATAGCTCATAAGATTATTTGGAGGAAAAGAAAAGTTTTTTTTCAAGTTATCAAAACTTCCTGTCTTGACCATTTAGAAGTTTAGAGCTGTAGTAACTTCCTCAGCCATCAGCCATTTGTTTATAATACAATTACCTTCCTCCACTTATACTGCTATTAATAGTTAATTCTTACCTTTTACTCTTCTGTTAATGGTATGAGGGATTTATTACATCTGTGACTTTTAGTATAATCTTTTTCAAATCCATTTTGGAAACAGAAGGATTATAAATAAATAAAATAAATAATAAGTAAGCCACACATAATACGAAGACATTATTCAAGGAATTAGGCAGATGCCATTAGCTGTCTAGAAAAACCATTCAAATGCTAATTAAAATTAACTCCTTTACTCTTTCAACCTTCACCTACCCTCCCTCCCCACAAAAGGCCTTACACCCTTACACTTAGCTCTACTGCATTACTTATCCATGATGTCTTTTTATTTTAAACTTGTAACAACAGTAGCTACCTCAGCACAGGATGTACTGTGTATTAATGGCCAGCTGAATCAAATGGCATCTTTGCTTCCGGCTGGACATTACCCCGTTCCCTTCCATGCCACCGCCCCCTTCCTCCCCCACAGCCCTTTTTCTCTCAGGATGTGACCCATACTTTAATCCTTCTTGTGCCATTTCAATGCTTTGTATTTTTAGCTGTTTCGCAATTCACCAAAAGCAAGACTCACATAACTCAGTTGTTCATTTTATAAGCAATTCCACTTACAGAACTGAACCAGGTTGTTCATTTTAACACAGCTCTTAGACTCAGCTAATATGAGTACATGTGAATTCATTGTATCTGATTCTTTATCAAGGATTATTAACACCACTTTCCACGTAGCTTCCTTTAAGAGAAATGTCATCTAAATAAAACCAGCCTGAAAACATGTAAGAAGAGACTATTTCGAGTAAGCTATCAAAAGACTAATTTTCTGAATGGACTAAGGCAGATAACAATGACCTTGAACACCTAGAACTATTATCACCCCTGCTTTTTACCCTCCCATTAATCCTACCACCATTGGTATGAATCAATATTGAATAGAAAGTTGAAAAATATTAATACCACGTTACACTATTTCATATTAAAGAAGGAATTGGAAAAGTAAAACCCAAACAATATTTATATAATTCAACTCTGTCTTACTGTATAATCTGAAGATCTTTCAGGGGTTTGAAAGATTAAATATTATTTTCAGCGTGCAAAGGAAATAATTTACTTGATACCTGGCAATTAGGCCTTAGCAAACTCACAGGTTGACATGTTTTATTTGATTTATACCAAACAGAGTCAAAGTTGAAAAGAGCTGAAAGAATATATTTTGCAAAGTAAGCACAATTCTAAGCAAATCTAATCTTTTCTAAGTACCCAACAATATTTTCCCAACTGCTTCCATTAAGAGGGATGAACAAAGAGGAAGCCCATACATTCTACATTGTATTTCAAAACAGGAATTACATTTTTAATGTTAAATAGAAAGTCTTGATAGTTATTTCAAAGGAACCACTAATACAAAAAAATATATAGCTGAGAGAATGCCTATTATGGGCATGTCCTTGCTTCTAGCTGGCTGACTAACAATAGAAACACCATTTGGGATGTTCCCATGAAATGAGCACCAACATGATTTTTCCTTAACAATGTGCACCCAAGAATGAATCAAGCAATCTTGAAAAAGCAAGTAGTAAGCAACTATTACTACTTGTGGCATAATAGTATTAACAGCTACATAATCATGAACAGTTCGGTAAAGGCCTTAGACTACCTCTAGTCCCCTACCTTTACTGTAGAGGTGAGAAAACATGGGAGGGGTAAAGCGGCTTGCCCAGGGTCAAGTCATTAGTGATAAGCAACATCGGGACCAGGATTCTAATGCAGTGTTCTAGCTGCCACACAGTACTGCCTTTCATTCATCCTTCTATCTGCCAAACCACCCAGACATCCAGTCGGCTTATTCTATGGTTATTTGTGAAGCTTAACTATGTGCCAGAAGTGATGTGTGGCCCCAATGAATCATTCCTTCCTCTGTGCATGTGCATGTAGTGTATGCACAGAGGAAGGAGGTACTGTTTTTTTTCCCACCCATCAAATCTGGACTGGCCTTGCCACTTGCTTTAACTTTATAAAAATGAGTAGATGTGACATTATACAACTTCAAAGTCTAGAGCTCAAGAGACTTTGCAGCTTCATTTCTTCCCGTTTTGTTGCTCTGAGACTACAGTACAAGGCAGTCTGGGAGCCACCTTAAAGATGAGAAGCCATGTGGCAGAGAAACAAGATACCTGAGCCAGCATCCCTGGTCAACTGCCAGACATGTACATGAAACCAAATAAGACTAGCCAATCCCAGCTGATGTACCAGCTGACTGTAAATGCATGAATGAACTTGGCCAATACCCTATAGTGCAAAGACCAGACATAGCAAATGAGCCCTGCACATGTTGTTGACCCACAGAATCATAAGCATGTCTGTAGCCTCCAAGTTCTGGGGTGGTTTGTCGTGTAGCAATAGATAACTGATGCACTATATTAAGTGTTAGCCTCTAGAGAAAAAGCCAAAGAAAGAAATGAAAAGACAGTCTTTGCCATCAAAAAACTCACAGACTAGTGGTAAATACAAACACAAAAGCCATCCTTTAAGAAATAGAGTCGTAAGTTTCATGCAAGTTTTCTAAGTGAGAAATCATAAGGGGCTAAATCAAGATATTGAAGATAAATTCAATAAGGTTTCATGACTGAAGAGGATGGTTGAAGAAGGAGTCTAGTATGATGTTTAACTTTGAATGTTTAGTCAATACTGGTAACAGTAGGTTGCAAAAAGCCTGAGAGGCAGAGATTTCAGAAAAAGGAAAGGAAGATAGAGTTCATATTCGACATGTTGACTTTGATGAGGAACCTGGAAGTCTGATCATGAAGTTCATGCCTACATAACATCCAAGTAGAAATGGATAAATAAGCCTGAAGTTCTGGAGAGAAGACTGGATTAGAGAACAACCTTGAGAATCATCTACAGCTATTAATAGTAGTTCAAGGCATGTGCAGGGGTTAAGTTGACCAGGGAGAGTACATCAAGCAAACTACAGTAGTAGAGACAGAAGACCATTTTTTTCAAGAAATTTTCTGGGATCGAAAGGAGAGAAATAGTGGGATACATTAGATAAATGTTATTTTTTGTCTCATGTCAGACCTGAAGTAATATTCTATACTTCTTCACCTTCTCCCACCAAAGAAAAACTATTACAGAGAGCATCAGATAAACATATAAAGTTTACTTAAGAATTTGAGATTGTGCATGGGAAGTGATGTCACTCAGAACTATAGCATTTCTTTCCAAAAATCTTCATTAGATAAGTTTTCAAGTCACTTATCAGGTCACCAGCTGTTAGGTCTCATTCTCTGTTCCTAGACATTTCTCTTGCATGGCTCTTATATTTACTCCACCTACTTTCTTATGCAGAGCAATTTAGTTCTGACCCTGTTCTCTTGGGGTATTAGTTTGTTCTTAGGACCAGGAGACCCACCCTCTGAGTGAGCTCATCAGAGCATTTGCCCCACAAAACACTTCATGAAAGTATTGCTAAGAGAAAAAAAATAAGATTTATTCATTTTGGTATATACTAAATGGGTTTCCTGAAGTCACAGTGAGTCAGGAGGAGAAAGCACAGTGCCATATCAGGTTGTGCATTTAGGAGATAGATGATAAGTTCTGCAGTTGAATCTTGGCAAAGGATGATAGGAATGAGAGGCGCAGTGGGACAAATTGGCCTCAAGGCTTTGAATCAGGCATTGTTGATTCTTATTTAACTAACTTGACCTACTTTTCCTCTTTCTAATTAAAACATGTTCCATTCCATGAAGAGCTACAAATCAAAACAAGGAACTTCTTGTACAGATGCCCTTTGACGTACAATGGGGTTACATCCCAATAAACCTATCATAAGTTGAAAATATTATAAGTTGAAAACATATTTAATACACCTAACCTGTTGAACATCATAGCTTAGCCTAGCCTACCTTAAATGTGCCTTACATTAGCCTACATTTAGGTAAAGTCATCTAATAAAAAGCCGATTTTATAATGCCCAGCCTCACAACAGAATATCATATTACATAACATTAGCCCAGGAAAAGATCAAAATTCGAGTATAGTCTCCTACAAAATGCATATTGCTTTTGCACCATCATAAAGTAAGAAAAAATTATAAGACAAACCATCATAAGTCAGGGACCATCTGTAAATTGAAATTTAACCTAGAAACCATGAAAAATAACTAAAAATTAAAATTCTTCAATTTTTTCATTAATATCACATACCTACAAAAATATATTTAATAATTCTAGCTTACAAAATAGCATTTTCTCTCCAGCAGTGACATATAAGTTTCCACAAATTTTTGAGAAAATAACTACTGTACCATATGGAAATTTCCAAAGAGCTCCAGCTCTATTTCCTATGCATTTTATAAAGCAGAAGTAACACTGGAATGAACTCTGAACTAGAAACTGTCTCTTATAAAATGGGAAAAATAATTTGTGTCTATGGCCATGCTACCCTGAAAAGCCTGATCCCAACTGATCTCAGAAGCTAAGCAGGGTCAGGCCTGGTTAATACTTGGATGGAAGACCACCTAGGAAGATCAGGCACTGTAGATGTAAAAAGTAAAAAAATAAAATAAGGGATTGTAAGCTGACAAGGTCCTTGCAATCTGTGAGGTCAACTGAGGGTTGCCTCGCCTAAAAAATAAAAAAATAATAATAATAAATAAATAAAATTTAAAAAATTTTTAAAAGAAATATTTAAAAAATAAAAATAATTTGTGTTATGGCAATTACCCTTGTCCAAAACTATCTGCTGAGGTAAGAATTAATAGAAGAGCCAAATTCTCCACCTTTTTACTGGGAGGAATAAAAATTATTCCAATCTGTATCCAGTGCATCTCAAGGGAAGTTTTATGATGTTTTTATATTTTACCTAACCACTTAAAAGTTTTGTGATGCAAATGAAAATAGTAATTTTATCTGGCAATAAAAATAATACTTTGACAATGGAAAAATTGGCTAATAATTAATTATACTAATTAGGATTTAAAAACTATGACACTTGAACAAATATTTTAGAATGTGGTATAAAAGTCATTATAAAAGGTCATGCTTTTCCAAGAAGTATTAATATAATTAAATAATAGGATGTGTGCTGTTGTTAAATAGGTCTCACGTATCTGCTTCTTTTTAACGGTCCAGATGGCTAAGAACACAGATATTCATAAACTTTCTGATCTCAAGCAAAGTGTTTATTTTTGGATGGTAGGAAGGAAGTTTTTAAAAGACTTAAGAAGAAATTCAGATACCTTCAGAAGACCTGAAATTCTTCCCACTCCCTGCCCCTTACTTTCCATTAAATCTTTAGGCCTCATATTTGCTACTACCATTGCACTAAGAAGCCTTGGGCCTTGCAGTCCCAACAGACATCTGTAGAGCTCTGAGAAGCTTCTAGTTTTCCATGGCCTATAAGAACACCACATATGTGACTGGAAGTGCAAAGAAGTTTCTATTTCCGAAAAATATCATGCATCTTCATGTCATGGTAACTAAAATTTCATCATAAGAAAGTTTATTTTTAGGTTTTAAAGAAAAAATAACCTTGTTCTCAATGAACAAATATTTACAGAGCACTTACTAAGTGATATGTTTAAGTGTGTGGTATATGCCCTGTAAGTTATAGGAGAATAAAAGAGGCTTGCAGTCATTAAGGAGAAATATTCAAGCCAGGAAATCATAGAATCCAAGGCAAATGTCATTGAGTTGGCTATAAGATCTCTTGGTATGTCTGCCAGAATCACAGAATACGGAGAACTCTGGAGAGCAGGAGGTGTCTAAAGCAACATAGAGGATACTCAAACAAAAGCCTCTTGTACCACGATTCTGCCTAAGGCCAGAACTGCCGCTGACCACAGCAGCTCAGCAGTCAGAATGATTCACCTGGAAGGCTCAAATCTCCATAAACAGGTCTCTCCCTTTATTGAAAGATGTGCTGCCCATGTCTTTCCAACCTCTGATTCTTTTTTCTACCTTCCACTATTCTCCATGCACCCCAAAGTATTCACACTTCTAGAAGTAGAGGGGGGAGTAAAATTCAGTGAAGGCAAGCCTTGGGAGGGAAAACTGAATGTGGTCTCAAAGGACCCTGGGACAGAACCAATTGGTGGAAAAAGTCTGGTATGGATCCGAATATTAGATACCTTTTAGGGTTTCTTGAGTCACTCAGGATCAAAGCAGGTACTCTCATCCTACTCTCTTCTTATATCCCTGGGAGTACAGAGCAAATAAATGTCATTACAAAAAAAAAAGAAAAAAAAAAGAGGGGAAAAGAGAATAAAGAAAGGTGCTTGGGACAGGTGGGAATGCGGAGTAAGACTACCCCTGGGGCAGCTACGCAGGTGCTCGTTATGACAACTTGAATATCAGTGGCCACCCCAGTGTTCCTGTGCTAAGATTGTTCATAAGTCTTTGTGACTAGAGCTCAGTTCTGGGCTCATAATGTAGTGTGAAAATAAATAAAACAACACCTTCGTCTGTAGAAATTTAATAATGTGTTATATTTAAAGATAATATTAAAATAAAAACACAGTCCTCGTTGTGGGTTTACCCCTTCTCTTTTTAATGATGCTATAAACTTAAATAGAAAAAGTGCTCACCCTAGCTGCAAAATATGAAATGGGGGGAGTCAGAGAATCCTGTAAATACACTTTAAAATGTGTTTCTAAAACAAGTTCCTGGTTTATGGGTTTATTTTACTAGCCTTCGGCTTGTTGATTTACAGATCAGCTTGGAAAGCAAACCCCAGGACAGGCCTCCAGCTTGGCTCTGATTTCCCAAGCAAAGAGGCTCCAGCTGCAGGTGGGGGGATGCGAGTAAAGATTTATTAGGAGAGTCAACATGGGATGCAGATTGATAATAAAATTAGATCCCCAAATTAGAAACTATTGAAAGACCCTAATTATGGCTTCAAAGAAGGCTGATAAATGTATTCATTCATTTCCTTTGGTCTTGCGAACATATGAGAATTTATGATCAACATGTCATGGATATTATGAAGCCTGGCCTCTCTCTCTCTCCATGGAATCAGTAAACATCTTTATTGTAATACCTTCCTCCCTAAATAGCATCTACATCTATCATTTCTTTCTCCATATATCAGCTATGTAGGTGAGTGACTACTATGCAGGCCCATGAGAGAGTGACTATTTTCCACTCTATGTTAGAAAGAAGAAAATTACAGAAGGGATCAGTGATTCATATGTTCCCTGCCTCTATCTCCCACCCCAATCACAAATGAAATACAGATCTCCTGTCTCCTGAAGAGAACTTTCGCCAGTGCCTTTCCACTCTCCCATTTGAAATATCCTTCCTTCCCTCTGCTCAATTCTATTTCCTCTCTCTGCTCAAAGCCTCACCCATCCACCCTGCCCAAAGTGAATACTTCCTCTTCTGAACCCTTGTATTATGATTAGCTCTACACTCACTTCACATCTACCACAATCACTGAATATTGTAGAGATAAGTCATTTTAAATGGATTTATGGGCCTCTGATACTTCATTTTGCAAGAGATTCACCTAAAGATGAATATGGTATAGATGTAGATATCTGCAGATTTAATATGCTGGAATCTAGGAATATACATTTTTAGTGTTTCCCTAGGGATTCTGGTACAGTTGGTTCAAGAATCACACTTTGAAAGACACTGTCCTAGATACACACACACACACACACACACACACACACCCCCTTGGAATTTTCTCACACCATTAGTAAACAAATAAATAAATGAAACATTTTCATAACATCACTTTAAAAAGAGTAGGAAAAGAAAGCCCACTATGAGGCCAATTTTGTAAAGCATTTCTTGTTTTCTAATTTCCTATTTATTAGTATAATAAACATCTCTAACAAAGAAGGCTTTAGGATCTTCATCCACTTACCTCCACTCAAAACAATGTCAATTTATTAAACACTGTTATTCTCTAATCTAACTCAGAACACTAAAATGGAAACTTTTGCCTTTAAAAGGATAAACTAGAAGCTTCTCACTATCTAGAGAGAAAATCCTTTTCCCTACTCCTTGAGGACTGAAGAAGTTGGGAGAATGATATCCTGATTACAGACTCTTTTTCCATCTCTCAAAAATCAAAGAATTATAAGAAAAATCATGGCATCTAGTAAAATACCACCCCTATTCCGCTTGATAGGCCTGCAAAATGCCAAAATACAACGATCTGGTACTCAGATTAAAATGTGAGTCAATCTACCCTGAAACAAAAATTATAAGACCTGCTGGAAGAGACGCTCATTTTGCTCTCCTTGAGATTCCATTTAGAGGCACCTCATTGAACAACACTGCTGACAGCTCGCCCCTCCTCACTCATACTTCTGCTCCTTCAGAAGACCCTGAGAACTTCTGTTGGATCTGCCACTTACAGAAAGGATCTGTTCTACTCCCCAAGTGCAATGGGCTGTGTGGAGCAGGTCTCCCTACATGGATAGGCCGTGGGTCTCCCAACCATCAAGCAGAACCTGGGTCCAAGTAGCTGGATTCTTCAATCAGGAGTAGTGTTGGAGCAAGCCCATTCAGCCACACACCTAAAGCCACTTCTCCATCAGTTTATCAGTCATAAGGCCACATTTTATCTCTATTTCTCAGTCTCTTGTGTAATATTTCTCAACCAGAGAAAGAAAGAAAGGGATAAAAAAGAAAGGACAGCCAAGAGAGGTCATTCCATTACTATGTTAACTACAAACAATAATTACTAAGCATTGCATCAAGCCCCAGGGTAGGTGGTGGGCACCCTGTGTTTGACTTTTGTAGCTTTATTGTACCTAACAATTCACTGGTCACATGTCTGTTTTCCTAACTAAACTGTAGCTCCTTAAGGACAGGAACTAGATATTATTTATATTTGTATTTTCAGAATTTAGGATGCAGTCAGGACCAGGTTGATGGGCCTGGGATCTGTGCTGTCACACCGGGCCCCAAATTTGGTTTAATGCTCTATGTTGCCCTCTGGACTTTCTTAATAATTTTTTAACTAGGGGCCCCACATTTTTATTTTGCAATAGGCCCTGCAAATTATATACCCAATCCTGTTTGCAGTAGGCACTCAGTATTACATTTCAAGATAAAAATACAACACAAGTTCAAGCACTGCCTTCTCACTCTGCCATTTTGCTATCTATGTGACTTTGGTAAAGTTATTTAACCTCTCTAAACCTCCATCTTTTCATCTCTAAAAATGAAATAATAATAGTTATAGTGAAAATCAAATTAGATGTTCCAGGTTTAAGTGCTTGCTACATGCCTGACACCTAATCAACTCTCAATAAATATTCAATACTCCACTTACTACTATTACTACCACTATTAATATAACAGCTGCTACAACATAAAAATCCACTGAATTCCAAGGAGAGGATATTGACATGGGCACAGAATGAACATCTTCAGGAATGTTCTGTGCTTGTTTAGACTCTAGCTTCCAAACTTTCCTCTGTTGGCTTTTAAGAAACATTTGAGAAAAACTGAAATGACTATTTCACTTTTTAAGAAACAAGAAACAGCAGAGAACAGTTGAAATTCCCAGCACAAGCAGTAATCACTAAACCAGATCTGTTGAAAGATTTCTGATGGGAAAGTAAGAAAAATGCCTGTCTACTATTCTGCATTCCTCTGTCCCATTCCATAAGTGAACACTTATGTTCTCTTCTCCTTTATCTCATCTAAGGAAAAAAGAAAAAAAAAGAGTCTTTAACGAGCCCCTGATGGCATGAGGAAAGGGGTGGGAGATGGGCTTTCCTAGGGAGACAGTAGAAATGAGAAAGCAAGTCCTGTGAGGCAAAGTGCACCCCATTATTTAGGGACAATTCTTTTCTTGGTAATTTAGTCTCTCTTTTTCTAGCTCTTTAAAAAATTTTTAATATATTTAATTCTCAGAGAAATCATATCTTTTAGTGAGCTTTTCATTATTTCTCTCTCAGTTTTAGAAGAGATGTCAAACATATATGACATAGGTCTTTGGAGACTAACATAATTTTAGAGTTTATGTCACACCTCATCAAATATTGGTTCTAAATATATTCTAACCTTAATCTACACCTAATCTGCATTCTTCCCCAACCCTCAACATCTAACCTCCCCTAATAGTTAGAAAAAATACAGATTTAAATATATAGAGAAAGGGCTTTCAGCTACTCCCTCTGAATTCATGCCCAATAATCTCTAGTTCCTTCCTTACAAGAAATTTACAACTGATTCTCATTTTCATACAGTTTGTATTTTCCTCTTTTCTCACCAATGACTCCTGAAGCAAGGTAGCAAGAGCAACAGATACACTGAAGCGCTGAAGAAAGATGACATCTGTTTATGACCAGCACTTCTCTAGTGCAATAGAGACAATTATTAATTTCCCCAAGTCCGTATTTCTCAACACTCAACACCATCTATAGTTTAATCTCTCTCCTTTATTGAGTACATGCAGAGGCATCTGTCTTCCAATTTTTTAGATGCTCTGAATCTAGTAGACATTTAATTAGTTATAGTTAATGACAATGTACAATTGAAAACATTTTTCAGATTCTTTTTGTGACTTTAAGTCCTTCCTGAATAAAAATATTTACAGGTGAGAATAAGATTATATTCTAAAAACTGTTAAAAATATAGTCATGTTGACAGGAGTCCAGAATCCTTTACATAGTGGTTATGAATCTCAGTCCACAAAATCAGCTGGTTCAGATGTAGCTTCCTATAATTTTTTATAACTTAATTTTAATTACAAATCCTCATGCTTCAGGTAGGAGACACTTAAGCTCAGTCAATTTTGGCCTGTCATTTTCTCCCTGGAGTTGTGTCTAATTTTCAGGAAGTCTCATGTGGTACCAAAACCTAAGAGAGGTGTCACTTTATCAGAGTCATCACCTATCCATGGTGCCATCTGCCCAGCTGTACAGTTTCTATCTGGTTTTTGACTTCATGTCCATATAGGTCACTGCTCACTTATTCTCCCTTCCTATCCACAAGGCTCCATCATGTCTGTGCTTTTAGTCCATCTGTCTGTCCATCTGTATATGTCTGTTTATATCTGTCTATTTATGTCTCTCTGCTAATATCCATGCTTCTCTCTTTCTGAGGCGAGGGATCCTTCTGCTTCTCATACAGGAAATTCAATGGGCTTATTAAATGCCATCACCATGTCTGACCTACTCTTGTGTGTATGGTGGTAACTATAAAGCTCCAGGGCATGTGGAAATTTTTTGAGGCCATTTCAAGTCTATCGGCCTGAACACACTACATGGCAGCTTTTCTACTTGCCATCTCCCCAAGCTCTTCCTGAGAAAGGAAACTCAGGCCTCCACTGCTCTCAAATTTCCAAAACCAATTGAATTTCAGTTTTCCTCCTACTGTGGAACTGACAGAGAGAGGCACAAACCTTTCTTTCTCAAGGACCTATACCAAGTGGTCACTGTCTGCTTTCCCTTAAGTTTTCCCTCACTCCCTGGTCTAGGGACTCTGTTCCTGTGTGTACTTGTGGGAGAATGCTGCGGGAAGCCTCCTTTTTGCATCGTCAGCTTTCTCCCAAAATCTATTTTATTTCCTTTGCATGAAGTTTTCCATTTTCTGAAAGGATCTAGACTTCTGAAATTCAAAAGCCAGGGAAAAACATTCTTGTTTCTCTCATTCTGATTTATCATGCCTCCCTTGAAGCATTTATCATAGAGCACTCAGCAACTTCCCAAATGGAAGTAGAAATCTCTAGAGTTGTGCTGTCCAATATGGTACCTACAAGCTATATGAGGCTACTGAGTACTTGGAATGTGGCTAGTCCAAATTGAGTTGTGAAAAACATATTCTGCATTTCAAAGAGTTTTTAAAATGCAAAATATTTCATTAATCACTTTTGTATTAATATCATGTAAAAATGATAATATCTTGGCTATATTTGATTAAATAAAAAATAATACTAAAATTAATTTTACCTGTTCCTTTTTACTTCTTTATTGTGGCTACTAGAAAATTTTAAATTATATATGTGGCTTGTATCTGTGTCTTACATTTTATTTATATTGGACATCACTTCTCTAGCAGACTAAGTAATGGGAACCAAAAATAAATCAGTCATTATTTTAAAATTATCATCACACATTTATATCATGTCCTGCCCACATTTGTTCAACAAACACTCCGAAATTCAACAATTCTTGAATATTTGTTATGTACCACATCTGTACAAAACAAACAAACAAAAATCTGGGAGAATAAAGTTGAATAATAAACTATCCTTTCAATTAAGGAATTCACAACTTGATAGGACAGACTCGTAAATATATAACTAACTACCAAAAGTGCCATGTGACAAGTTCAGAGTCAGAGCATTGTTTCTTCTTCCTGATCAGAATGAGAAAAGGTAAGTGGAGAGACAGACTCCTCAGAGGAAATGCTATCTGAAATACATAGATCTTGCTGGGGAGAGGCATTCCAAGTAGAGAGAATCATGCAGAACAGTCAACTTGTTCAAGAGAAAGTGAAAAGCTTAGCATGGCTGAGGACAAGCTGAATCAGAAGAGAAGAGTCTGGAAACTTTGGGACCAGATTATGAGTTCCTAGCTGAGGAGATTGGACTTTATCTTCTACCCTTCTACCCTTTACCTTGTACCCCATTTCCTCTAGGGACCCAGCAAAGACTTTTAAGCCAAAAAAATATCATGGTTAGATTGAAATTTTAAATAGATAACTCTGGCAGAAAAGTGGAGGGTACACTAAAATGGGGAGACAAGAGGATGGCAGGTGGGTGGGGGTTAGGTTCTTATCACTAGATTTCCTGGGACTTTGTGAGAGGCTGATTCCATGGCAGATCCATTTGGTCTGATCATTGCTCATACTTGAAAATAAAGCTAAAAAAAATTTTTTTTCTCAAAATCCTTGTTAAAGCTTTTCAAGTCTACTATTCAAAGCTAACTTGACAACATTCTGTTTCTGGTTGCTCAGTAATCAAACGTTCAGGAGAAAAAAGCTTTGTCTATTCTTAAAGAACACTCAGTCAACTTATGGCTTCAACTGGTTACATGCAGTTAACTCTTAAATTTTCTTAGTTCTATTTTCAGAGTTGATACGAAAGAGCTATGGGTAAGAGTGAGTCATGTATGAGACTGACTCTTCTAACATTCTGGGGAGATGAGCAGTGTACACGTTCTCTTCACTGGTTTAAAAGTGATCTAATCAGCTCATCCTTCCTTCTAAAATTGGCTTCTTCTCAACTCAAGGCACAATGAAGGAGCAAATGGCAGTCCCACTCCATCTCTCAGAGAAATAACAGCTGATCAATACAGCAAGAGGGGAAAAGACAGCCTAGAATTATTATTTAATTATCTCAATTTGTGTCTTTGACTTTAATAATGGGACATTTTATCAGTTTTAAGATTTGGGAGAATACATCAAGTTATTTAAAAGTAGGGTTTTTTCTGAATATGCTGATTTATTTATTAGTTAGATATATATTTATTATCTGGAGTTAACTGAAATGAAATCACTATTGACAATAGCAGAATAAATATGTTTGAAATAATGTTAGAAATCAATAACAAAAAATTTGACTTCCAATATGAGATACCTCTTAGTTCTCCTGAAGCTAAATAACACGAACAATCATCTATCAGTCCTATATTGTATCACCCTACTATTCTGAGCAGCATGATGGCTTCTAAGTATACAGTTTAAAAGATAAGACAGATTATGTGATAGCTGGCTCAAAGTTTGAATGTTTTTTCCAATATTTCTGAAAATTTTATAGCATGAGTCTAGAGATTTTTGAGAATAACGCTTAGATCTAGATAAGTCTGAGAATTATACCTGGTGTGCTCAACCCAGCATTTAAAGGGGCTTTTTCACCCAATTGCCTGCATTTAGCGAGTCAGAAGAGTGGAAAGTTTTGGCCTCATAGCTCTTAGGCTCAAAGAAGAAAGAAAACAATTTAGAACATATTTGAGATAATATGTGCAAATAATAAGAGATCCCAAGAGTAAACTTTTTAAATTGGCATGACCAGAATATTATTTTAGGTAAGTGTGCAATCACCAGTCACAACCTCTCTTTGCCTCACTTTTCCTCAGTGAAAGGAGATGTATATTCTGAAAGCAAATAAATACCTTGACATATTTTAGGAGGTAGCACATAAATCAAGAACAAACATGCTCAAGTTGACCTAGACTTAAGAACTTTTGCAATTATATGGTGTGACTAAGTCTGCTAAATGTTTAATTTTTATGTAGTACCATAAAGAATCTAACTTGGAGCAGTGTGACTGTAGTAATTTAGCAAAATGATTAGGTTTGTTAGCAATAGTATAGGCCTCTATGTGAATCAGAAAAGAATAATTGGAGATAGGCAAACCCAATAGTTTTAAAACAAGCCTCTTGGCTGATTTAACTTTAAAAAAACAGTTTTGCTTTCTTCTTTTGTTTTACATGGAAGATAATTTATTAATCAAAGGAAATTTATTTAATCATTCTAATTCCAAATATTGTGCTTTGATATATTTTAGGTAGCCAAAAAGCTTTTAGAGATTTTTAAAAAGTAAATGTTGATACCAGTTTTATTTTAAAAACTAATACTTAGTTTAAATTCTGGGAAAAGTTCCAAGAGTCCCACATTGGATTATTAACAATAACACAGATCCCAAATGCATGGCAATGAGGAATCTTCTTTTTTCCTCCGTTTAAGCCATATTTGAGACTATCACAGATTCTCTTACTATATCCAACAACATAGAATTAATGTATGTAAAACAAATCCTTAATGTCAACCAAAATTCTAGTTCTTAATGGTATACATTTGGAAATCATTCTATACTTTTGTTACAGAACCTCCCATCCCTTTTGCAGGCATAGAGTTTGCATATCTTTAGAACTAAAACTACTTCAAGCTTCATAATCTCTGTAGATCACTGTTTTGTTAGGACATACCATGCTGGTTTCATCAACCCAATCAAATCTTTGCCTTCAGGCAGACATCTGCAGTTGTTGGCCTCCGGGTGCTTGAGAGTCCCTGTACTTCAAGATACTCCCCCTAAAGAAAAAAATAAAAAGAACCTTAAGAAACTCTGCAGGTGCAAGAGTGTTTTAGGGGAAATTAATGATCAAATGCCCTTTTATGTTACATATTCAAATAGGCAGTTATGCATTTGCACTGATGTAGTTCTGTCCTAAAGTATACAGAACATGAACTCAGAACTTTTTCTTGGTATTTGTGACAGGAGTTCCCCTCTCTCAGCCAAAAAAAAAAAAAAAGTATTGTTACTGATACTGATTGAAATATTAAGGAAGTGAGATTTCTGGGGGGAAAAAAACATCTAAAGAATATCAGTAAAGGACCATCGATACTAGAGAGAATAAATCCATGGATACCATTGCCCTCATCACTTTGGACATTCATTTATGACTTAGTCAAGAATTGCTGGGCTATTTTGGTCCAGAAACAGAAGATAATGTGAAGTAGATGGCTTAAGTCCAAGACTCCAGATTCCCAAAGTCACATGCTTCATTGCAAGTTTTTGTTCTTTATCCTTTGATTATTTTCTTCCTTCTCTGCTGGTTCAAGAATTTAAATTATTAGTAGACACTCTTATTTTTTAATCATGGTACTCCTGATATTCATATTCTTAACTATTACTAGAAATAGGATTCATCTTCCAGATACTAAGCTGAACTACCTATATCAAATCAAAAAAAAAAAAAAAAAACAACACTCGGTTATTAAAAGATTTAAGAGCTTTAGGGACATGTGGATCATGTTTCACTTAATTTCTTGTCTCAGTGTTTCTGTGCCACAGTCACTAAGTATAAATAACTCCAGAGCCACTTTTGCTTCAGAAGGTTCCACAAAAAATTATCCAACAAAAAGAATTGGAAGGCCTATTGCCAGAGATTGCAAATGCTCAACACATAATCACAAATAACTGAATAGTGGCATGGATCTTCATTCATCATTTCCTTGAAAGATAATGGCCTATCCTTCCACTGGGACTGAAGAATGACCAGAAGGGGAAAGTTACAGATGAAAAATGACTCTGCCGGCAGCTAGCTGGTGAGGAAGCTACTATAAACTGAAATATAAATCCAAACTAACAAAACTACATGACTTACAAAACAGACAAACTGTACCAAAATATGACATGAAAACAAGCTCCAATTCTCTTACTCCAGCTCAGATCCAATTGCTCTAATAGTAATTCCACATAGAATCACGTGTTCTAAAGATAAGAACACTAAAAGTTCTAGTAACTCACCTAGTTACAAATTCTTGAGCTATCTCTGCTAAGAACTTCCCCTAACTAACACCTGCCCCCCAAATCCTTTAAGTACCCTTCATTGATCTTCCCTTTTGATGTGCCTAACTATTCCCTTCATGTGCATTTTCTCTCCTGAAGCAACTGATGAAGCCTAACTTTGTCTGGCTAATTTGTGTTTCTTTAGTAAGTGGACTTTAAGTACAAATGAAAGGAAATACACTCTATTATTATGGTTAACAGCATGAACTCGAGATCCAAATTGCCTGTATTTGAATCCCACTCTACTACTCACAGGCCGTGTGACCTTGGGCAATTTACTTAACTTTCAGCTGGCTTTGAAAATCAGCAGGGACTCAGTCTGGGTGAGACAGAGGGCTGCTGCAGACCTAAGCATCCTCTTAAAGGGCCCAAGCACAGACTCACTCCCTACAAACACTCACCCTAAGCTCCAGAGAAGGGAAAGCGGGTCAAAAGTGCCAGGAACATACAGAAAGGAACTGAAATATCTAGCTCCAGAACGAGTGCAGGATGGGCAGCTTTCTCTGAGACTAAAGAGCCAGCAGGCACCATTGTTCCTTTCTTGAGCCCTCCTCCCATATAGCCTAAAGGAGCAGATGGGAGCCAAATCTAAATCTCCATTAACTTAGTTAACATTGTTCTCAACCTACCCTGGTTACTCTCAAAGACCTTGCTCCACCCAATTTACATGCCCATCCAAGCCTCTTTCGGAGGCTAATCCACGGAAGCAGCCAGCCTGATCCCTCTTTGTAGACTTTCCTAAAATCTCTCAAAAGTCCACAAACCTCAAACAAGCAGTGACTGGCCTCAGCGTGCCCCGTACATCTTGTTAAGTAGCCCCAAGCCCGGCACTAGTGGCAGCTGGCCTCCATTCACAACATAACCACTCACAGGTACCTCTAAACTCAGCGCAGGCAGCTACCAACCACAGATCACTTTGTAGCTCCTACCAGGTGGCCCCAGGTAGGACATAAGCAGCAGCAGACCTTAGCCTGCACTGGAGCAC
Organism: Eidolon dupreanum; assembly: GCA_028627145.1. Classification (NCBI taxonomy): domain Eukaryota; kingdom Metazoa; phylum Chordata; class Mammalia; order Chiroptera; family Pteropodidae; genus Eidolon; species Eidolon dupreanum. Next base: position 30,746,877 of record CM053503.1, on the reverse strand, counting down.
CTCCCTGGGGATGTAATGGACAGCATGGAGACTACAGTTAATAAGACTGTATTGTATATTTGAAAGTTGCTAAGAGAATGGATCTTAAAAGTTCTCATCACAAGAAAATAATTGTAACTATATGAGGTGATGGATAATAACTAGACTCACTATGGTGATCATTTTGCAATATGTACAAATACCAAATCCTTATGTTGGACAGCTGAAACTAATATAAAGTTATATGTCAACTATAGCTCAATTAAAAATATAATTTGGAAATGAGAATCAGCCACTTGGGGAAAACTCTCTAGGCAAATAGAAATATAAGCCTATAAAAGCATAGACAGAAAGGAGCAAATGAAGGTGGAAGTATCCCTCTTGGATACCACCATGGGCTGAACAGTGTTCCCATAAGAGGCATGTGTGGCAGATGCTGTTCCTTGGCTACTTAAAAACCCTTCCCAAACCCTTCTGACTGGCCACCTCCAGCTACGTTCTGGAACGCTATCTACTCACATCGCCAGACTTCTTTGCTGCTAGAGTAGAATGCCAAGTTCGGGCCAAGGGTCAAAAAAAAAAAAAGTCTTCTGAGAGAGCTCCTGCGAAAGAGTTTTCTTTTCAGATAAAAAGATGAGCCCTTTGCTCTTCATCTTGATTTGAATGCAAACGTGACACCTGAAGCTGTGTTGGCTACACTCAAACAAAGTTACAAGCATGAGGAAGAAAGCAAGCATAAAAGGATGGTAGAAGATAAAAGTAGAAACCATCTGAATTCTGAATGGCACTGCAGAGCTACTGACCCAGTGCCAGCAAACACCTAACTTCAAATTTCTTGTTATGAGAGAGAGAAAAAGCACCCATTGTTTAATCAGTTAATCGGATTTTTGTATTATTGTTTGCCCTGAAAGCAAACTGCATGTTATTCAAAGGCTTTCATGTATATGCATCTGGGAGAATCAACATTAATGCTTGCTTTGTGTTCCATCTGTTCTAATAACAAGTCCCTCACAATCTGGTGCTGCACAAAATTGAATACTTATCAGAATCATCTGGAGTTCTTATAGGAAATGAATTTTACTTTGACCGATATCCAAAAATATTGTGTCAGTAGATCAGGGGTGCAGTTTGATTTGGTGCTCACGGTTTGGGAGCATCGAGATCTATCCTAGCTCATAAGCTGAGTGAAATATATTCTATATTTGTGAAATAGTCCCTTTCTAAAAGAATTAAGGAGTTCTAATAGCTATAGCTGATCCATTGCTATTATCTAAAAAAATTCAATCTATCAAGAAAGGAACACACACTTTAGGACTTTGTTTCTAGAGCCTTTAAAGCCCATACCAAAACTACTGAAACAGATATTCTAAGGTTGGAACCCTAAAATTAGCATTTTACACAAACACCTGGTAGATTCTGATTCTTCTCCTCCAGATAATTTTAGACTTCCACTCATTCTTTCAACAATATTTGTTGATCACACATCATATAAAAGGCATTATTCTAGACACCGGGCTTCTAGCTGTGAAAAGGATAAACTAGGCCCTTATCCTTCCTTATGTGGCCTACATGGTGGTGGAGTAGACTGGGGAGAAAGACAAATCAAAATGAAAGAAATAAGTCAATAGGAATTTCAGTTAGTAAGTTCTATAAAGAAAAAAAAAACATGATGATGTAATAGAGAATTTATATTTGGGATGGGATGGAGCCCAGTGTGTGAAGTTTATAAGAAATACATTTTTGTGAAAAGCTAACAAAAGGAACTTTGAAACACAGTTTTTGCTTTGCCATATATTAGTTAATATAGAATTAGCTTCAATTGTATATAAGTCATGTGGAAGATTGTACCAATGCAGAAAGAGATAATTAAACAATAAAATGTATTTTTCTCTAAGCTCTTGCTACTCAAATTGTGGTCCATGGACCAGCAGCAGCTGCATCATCTGGGAATTTATTAGATATGCAGAATTTAAGGCCTTACTCCAGACTTCCTAAATCAGAATCACATTTTAATAAGATCCCCATGTGGTTCATGTGCACATTAAAGCTTGAAAGGTAAGCCAATGGTCATCAACTTTGGCTGCATATTGGAATTGCCTTGGAAGTTTAAAAACACTGATGCCAAGAGTCTAATATCAAAGATCTAATTTGATTGGAAGGCAGAGATGGAAAGGACATCAAAATTTTTATAAGTTTAGCAAGCATTAGGCATTAAACATTGATGTGCAAAGACCATCTGGGAAGCTCATACAAATGTAGATTCTTGAGTCCTCCTGATTCAGGAGAGCCGAGATGGGCTTTTGGAATCTAATTTTTTACCAGCTATTGGATTTTGGTGTGGGTGGCCCACAGACCACACTTTGGGAAACACTGCATTAAGGAACTGTTGAAGGAAAAAGAAAGAAACACTATGAAATGAGGATGTAAATTAATTTGGTTGCCGATTGATATGTATCTCTGGGTGAATCTAGTAACTGCCTATTGTCTGAAAGCATAATAAAAATAATGTAGATTTCTGATGATTACCATCAAGATCAGATATATTCTCCTGTCAGATATTATACTGGCTGTAAAGGTTCTATAAAACATTTTATAATTTAAAAAGGGCCAAGGTCATGCACAAGCCTGCACCAAGAAAACCTTACATATAGGGAGAAAATTCTTTCCAAGTTAGAGAAGGAATTCTGTCTAATGACTGACACACACATTACCTCATGACTGACAACTAAATCAGGAAATTCCTTATGGTTTTGGAGAGGCTAAAAAGCAGGATGGTACCAATAAAATAGCCATTAGCAATTGTAATTGCCTTTCTCCTCTCCAGTTAGCCAGCTCTTCCTAACTCTCTGAGGTCCCACTGTTTCCAAAAGCACTCACACCTCCGGAATCTTCTTCTCCACTGAACTTGAGCTGGGCTCTAAAACTGCTTATTTCCTGGTCCTTTACTACTTCATTCCTTGCTAATAGTTTTGTATGTGATGGTTTCATTTTCCTAAATAGACTTTAAAATGGTTAAAGGCAAGGATGATGTTCATCTAATACTTTTATTTCCCACAGTGTTTAGAACGTTGCTGAATACACAACAGAAGCTTAGCAAATAGTTTTTTGGTTGAATAATGGCAATTAACACCTTATTTAGTCTTCCTGAATAGTTTCATTAGTCATGATGAGTGATCTTTAAAATGACAAACAGCATGGTTATTACTGGGAGATTTCAACACAAAAGCTGTCCATTGGTATTAAACAGTGTTAAAATAGCAAACGAGAAGTTTTACTACACTATATAGTTTTTCAAAGATTTCATGGGAATTGTATTGTTGGATCCCCATGACAACCTTATGGCGAAGATGGAAAAAGAGAGTTTTTATTATTATTATTATTATTGTGGTAAGAACATGAGATATATCCTCTCAACATGGACCTCCACAGGCCTAACAGCTTTCAGATTGTTGGATGGTGAGAGGTATGTGGCCTGGTCATCCCCATTTTCTCTAACAACAGTGAAGCAACCACCAGACATGAAAAGAATGCCATCCTCACATACAGTCTCCAGTCAAGTCTCCAGCTGACCACAAACATGAGTAAGCCTATTCACCTGTCTGCCTCAGAACAACAGAGGCACCAAATTGACTCATAGCTCATGTGCACTAATAAGTGGTTGTTGTTTTAAGTTGCTATGTTTTAGGGAATTTGTCTATAACAAAAGCTAACTGATACAATGAGTGTGACCCTGGAAGCAAAAGAATCAGGCAGATCATGAAGCTAAGATACCATTTTCAAATACCAATAGCCAATGCAAGTAGTGGCAAACTAAATAATAAAAAAAACAATGCATGGCGTAGTGATTGTAATCACATCAGCTTTTTATGTCATAGCCTAAGAGTCGGTAGTTGCCATTAGTGGTATATTTTTAAAAGAAAAGAAGGCACATAATAAATTTTATCTGTAGTGGCTTGTTTTTGAAAATACAAGCAAAAAAATTACAAATAGCTACAGAGGCATCAACCACTTGATTTACTGATAACAAATACCTTGTGATTCACTACTTCTCCCAGTGCATCCTTCATAGAAAGCTAAGCTGGTAATGAGAATGTATAAGGCAGCTCTTCTTGAAAAGACTGAATTCAGCTCTTTCAAACTTAGATATCACCTTTTACCTCCAACCAGTTCCTATCACAACGGTATGTCACTTACAGTTTTTGTAGTATGAAATAAGAATTATAGTGTGAAAGCCAAGAGAAAAAAGTACAAAGAGAAAAGGGAAAAATTGTTATGTCGACACTCATTCAATATTGAAGACTGACCTGCTTGAGCATGTGTCTTCCAACCTTTCTTATAAACCTCAAACCACCTCAAATTATCTTGCTAGAGGGTGGAAGAGAGGATAGAGGAATGGATAATGATAGAACCCATGTCCATACCAAATCCCATAATAACCGTTCTAAAAAAATAATCAGACAATGTGAGCATTTCATAAAGAAAGTTACCTAGAAGCTGAGGTATCTAATTAAGTATATATTTTTCAGTACCTTAGGAAATCTATATGCAAAGAAAAAAATAAGTTTAAATGCAGATCTCTTCTAAGTTTCCAGAATTATACTTAACCAATCCTGTCCTTCTGGGAGTATGCTGGAGTCCATGAATTATTTAAGACTAAAGTAACCACGGCATCTTCCACTTTCCTATGCTAATAGTTCCATCTGGCCCTTAAAATACACACAAACTCCTAAACCTGAAACCCAAGACTTTCCATTACCAAGCTCTGGTATACTAACCTCCATAAATATGCAACACTCTTTCCTTTTCCCCAATCATAGGCAATGATTTCCTGTCTCTATATTAATTTTTCTCCTAAGAATATCTTCGCCTCTCAACTCTAACTAGTTAGACCACATATAACCTTTAAAGTCCATCTCAAAGGTCATTTCTTTATTGAAACATAGCTAATTTTCTACAATATCAGATAGTCTTGTGTCCTCAATTTTGTCTCCCCACCTCAGAAATTAGAAATCTGAGCTTCAAGATACCATCTTTCACTGAATCTAAGAAATTATTAACTAAAGGTGCACCATTACTTCACACACCTCCAAAATAATTTTTAATGCTGCCAACAAAGCTATGATACGATGTATTCCTATAACTTAGAACTTTTATACTTATTGAAAAACTTGTTAGATATATAGACATAAGCATTTTCCATAAAGCATGTTGGTTGTTATTCACAGTCTGAATTTTCTGAATGACTTGCAGACTCAGAATCAACCATGTCCATGTTTTATCACACAATATCAGCTTTTATGCCATCAGGACTGTTAGTGATGCAGCATTACTTAAAAGAGTGCTCCACTATTGTCTCTAGGAATTTTTTCTAAGCCATGAGCCAATTCTATGAGTGTTGGTGCATGTGAACAGGCAACAACAGCGATATCATAACTGCCGCTCTACCAAAAGCAATTGTGATATGAAGTCCAGTTTTAGAGAGATGTATATGTTAGAAAAAAACTCTTTTAAAAAATTAAGTTCTATCTCCTCCATAGTTATGGGTTACTCTCCATTGTTATGATATGTTATAGTCCATCCAATGAAAAATTGGTTAGAAGTGACTAAAAGGCCATAAAATGGAGCAAATACCTCAATGCCTAATCACCTATCCTACAGTTTCTACCAGGCTAACACATAAGACTATGACACATATTCGAAGTACTTTACCAAGGAGCTATAATAAGCAGTCTCAGAAGGGAGGAATGAAAGATGTAATTTTAGCTAATTCAGACTTCACTGTCTCACACAGGGAAAGCACTTTAAAACTTAGATTCCCATGTACATCACACCTCCCAGATCTCCCAGAGCAACCAACTCCAACTCTTCCTTCAGGAAAACTTCACAACTTCCACAAGATAAAGTCTGATATTTGGTTGCTTTATGAGTTCTCCATCTCAAGGTATATCTTGGGTAAATCAACACTGACACTCACCTCCGTTCAATCTCCTGGTGTCTGAGTGAAAGATGGGCTGTAGGTATGGGCAAGTGTGAAGATGGGTTAACCTAAACTACAGAACACCAGTGAGAGCTATGAATCCTCTGGTTCCTTCACAAGTAACTAAATCTGTTAGAAATTTCTCAGCTGCAAATAACAGAAAACTCAACTCAAACTGGCTTAATATTTATACCATTGATTATCTCTCCTAACACAAATTTCATAGGTAGGTGAATCTCCAAATATCACATAAGTGACCTAGACTCTGCTTCTCTAAGACCCTCTTGGGTCTGCCTTCCTCTGTGGGTTAGCTTCATCTTTAGACTAAGAGCAAGATGGTTGCCACAGATCCTGGCACCCTATCCAGATAAAATGGTCTACATAAGGTAGAGATGACTCTCTCTATTTTTCTTAGTAGCAAAGAAACTCTTCCCAGTATTCCTCCATTCAAGAATTAAATCACATGCCTATGCCTAACCAATCACTACAAAGGGATAAGGTCCCCCACGATTGATTTAGAGCATCCAGGATCCAACTTTAGGGCTGAGGATCATGGGCAGGGCCTGCTTATCTCCAAAACTGCGGTCATAGAGGGGTAGCTGCCTAAATAAAATTTGAGCCTATTAAAAAGGAGGTAGAATGTTTGAGAAATGATACTAGGTTACCAACGATTTCTAGTAAATCACTCTAAAATATTTCTTTTTCTTAGAGATGGCACACTCTAATCATTATTGATAAAAGAATACTCATAGTGACAAGGTTGTTCACTCTACTTTAGGAATAAGCATTATTGTGCTATGGCAATGGGCTCTTTTCTGCTCCTTCAGAAGCCTGGTGCCATCAAAAGAGGGTTGAAGATTTTATATGCCCTTTTTTTCTTATTGAAGAAATGATATTTATATATGGTTGTCTTTATTCAAGTTACTCTTCTGATATAGAAGGCGAAAAATGGAGGGCTTAATTATTTTATATAGGCCTAATTTCCCTTCACACACACAAAGAAATAGATGGTGTCTTTTTCATATTTATATATCCTATAGAACTAATCTCATAGAATAGGAACTCAATTCAATAAATAAATAATGAATTGGATTGTTAATCACTTTAATTATTTCCAAACCTAACACAAACCTTTATGACAGGGAGAGTTAAGGCTCCAACTTAGGTTGTGATTCATATCCAATCTGTGCACATTAGCAAAGTTCCTTTGGCTTTAGGATACTTTCCTCTCTGTGACTCCAATCACAAGTATCTCCCCGAAGCAGGGAACTTCAAGCTGGAAATGTCATGCTTTTTATGGTCATAATGAAAGCTTAGGTAAGAAAAAATTATAGTCCCTAATTCAGACAAGCATTATCTGTAGAAATTCAGACCTCAATCAGACCTTACTAATCCATGTTCTGTCAGCATCACTCATTGGGTGGATCCTTACTCCTAAGAATTAGTGGTCTGAAAATTTCCCTAGGAGGGAATATGAAAATTTAAACAAATATACACACAAATAGTTTAAATGAAATTCTCTATATTATTTGAGGTTTCCCCTCTTTTTCTCTTTACTATCCTGCTCCCTTATTTAATCTCCCCAGTTAAAGTCTGGGTTTTTCCCCTTTCCTTGTAGCAGTATATTTTCCAAATATACTGTTTCATGCCCTTTGGTTCTTATCCTTGGTTTCCAATTCTTATCTCTCTATTCTGACTCAAGCCTCAAAGTTTGTTGTTATATCTAAAAAGTCAGTAGATATCATGGTTACCCAAAGGGTCAAACTGACTCTCCCCCAAAATGAACATTGCTGATTCATAGGATGCCACAGGGATTGCACTAGCCACAGCTAAAACAGCTATCCAAAGATGCTTCGATAATAGCAGCTAATGAAAAAGACCAACCCCTGTTACAAATCAATTAGCTACTCCTGATTTAAAAGATATTCAGTATGGTAATAATGCTGAGAATCAAGGAGGATGGTATTTCCTGAACTGGTTTACACAATTCCCGTATTTAACAGGTAAAGGAAGGAAAACACTTAGAGAACATAAAGCCAAACAAAAAGTCTCAATCTTAAGATCATTTTCATTGTCTAATTGTCCCAATGTGTTGTCAAATGCTCATCTGAATGCCTGAGGAAGGAATAATTTAGATTAAGAGCTATGTATTTCTGTATAGAATAATGGTCAAATGTAATATATATATTTAATTAACTCTCTCAGTAAGGTTTTGCAACTTATGAAGTATTATTTCATTTGTGAAGTATGTGCTAACACTATCCCCATTTGGCAGGTGAACAAACTCTGACTTTGAGAGGTTCTGCACCTTTTTTATGTTTATAAAACTAGATGGTAAAAGGAAGAGCCAGGACTAAAATCTATGTCTTTGACTCACTCTTTCCACTGCCCACATTGCCAATATACATTGATGACAAAACATAGATAGAGTCTTCATTGCCTAAACAAATGTAGCAAAAATTGGAAGCCAACAGTTGCAATTCAGGTGCTCCATCCTTTACATGGAGCCTGTGGCTTTTCCTTCCTGTCTGTTTCTGTTTGACTTAATGTACGATAACAGTGATATTTCTTTGAGGAGTATTTGGGAGAACCTACTGAATGAGCAATATTCTCAAGGAGTCTTGGCAAGTTCAATGGGCTGAAGGCTGGCTGAGTAATACCAGGAAATATTCTCCATTGAAATTTTTAAAGCATTCAACTTTCCCCTGATTTTCACTATTTATATATTCACTAATGCTCTAATGATTTGAGCTTCATCTTTTAAATCAAGAGCATGACACATAGGGGGGTCTCATGTTCCTTTTAAAAGCAACACTTAAAGTCATGCTGCTTTATTATCTCCAGTTTATAACATGAGAATAGTTTCCACTCCCCTTGGCTGTCTGCTGAAAATTTTGCCAACTTTTATTCCTCCAACAGCTCCTATTAGACCTTGAGATAGGCCCCATTCAAACACTCTTCCTGCCAGGAACTCTAGGCCAAGATCTATGATGACTAAACAAAACAGCAACTATGATTATCAAGTCCTATCCAATGATGTGATTTTAACAGACAATATAATGCTGCTGGCATTTTAGGTTTTAACCTATTGGGCTATGCGATAAATAGCCTTTCTTGACAGAATTGAAAAAGAACTCAATAAGTTTTCAAGCAGTCACAGATGTCTGAAAATCAAAATGAAAGGTAATAGATAGGATTCTAAGAGATAAGATTTGTAGATCAGATTTATTTTAGGTTTTTAATATAATTCTGCATTCTTCTGAATTACCAAAGCAAATACATTAAGCTCATAACTCTATGGTGAAGTAGAAGGTTATTGCTCAGAGCAATTGTAAGGAAAATGTAGCACTTAAACCACAGCTACAACAGGTCATTTGAGGGGAAAATGTGGTTTTAAAAAATAACTGAAAAATGCATTCATTGGCATTATTATACAGTTGAATGTGGTGGTGAAGGAAAGGAATGGGAAACTGACTCAGGTATGACATTATTCTGCCCAACTCATCTGCAATGACAATAAAATGTATTTACTTACAGTAGGAAAAAAAAGAGAAATTCAACATACATAAACCTTTGATTGATTAATATTTGGCTATGGTAGAACCACCTAAAGGATAATAGCCAGCCTTCCCCATTAGCAGGAATTCTTACTGGGGTGTGGTGAAATAACTTTCTCTACTTTGGCTGCATGATCTGATAACAGAGACTATTTAAATTGTGTTATAAATTGAGAGGTAAAATGAATGCACACAGGAATGAAAATAGGACTTGCCTTTGATAGGAAAAATAATTCATTTCTGGGCAAGTCTAACTTATTATTACATATGATATTTTTAAAGATTTTTATGTTTAACCTGATATAATTTTCATTCATTTCCTTTAGTTTATTGATATAAGATAATAATGGATATGTGGCAATCATGAAGAAAATGCCAACTCAGAGTAGAAATCTGTCTTATCAAAGAAATATGCATATATGTACACATGCTAGAATGTGTACAAAGAGGAAAAGTAATTGCACCTTTTAACATTCATTTATTCTTGCATCATTTGAGATATTTATTGGCTTTCTGTCATAACTGAAGCACTACTCTAGGATCTGGAGATACAAGAAAAATAGACAAAAATCTTGGCCTTCACAGAGTTTGCATTCATTCCAGTGGTAGGAGACAGACAATAAATGATGTAAGTAAAATTTTTAGTACATCAAAATTTGAATATCTATATCTATATCTATATAAATTAGTCAAATATTTAGTAAACAAGAATTAAGAGATTCACAGTTCTGAAAAGACTGCAATTCCACATCATCGGTGTAACCCAGCATTTAGCACAGTACTTAGCCTAGGAGGCTTTCAAGAAATATTTGTTTAATCACTGAATGAACAAATGAACAGACTCTATATTTTCTGAAAACAGCCCTCATACCTCACATCTCAACCTCATATTAGTTTTTTTTTACCTGCTTACTTCTAAAAGACATTTGAAGTAACTTATAACAAAAACATAAAGAATGTAAGTAGCAGTAAAGGAAAAAAATATAATCATGGTGAATGGCCTTTTTTTTTTTTTTTTTTTTAATACAGGGCTCAGACACAGTGGGTAATCAATTGCTTAAATGAAAGCATATTTGATAGCAATTTCCCAGAATACACATACCTTTTTTTTCACATGAATTTATCAAAAATATACTATATCTCTTAACAAAAGCTGAGATGGGGAAGTCCAACTATGATTTTGAAAAGAAGGAGAAAAACTAATCCTATTAAGACATGGTCGTGGGCACTAGGACAATAATCCAATGTCTGTGGCTTTTTTTAAAGTTCCAAGAATAGACCTTAGCATAAAGTAGAATCTCAATAAATTTTGACTTAAGACCATCAGATAAAGCTGATTCTTGGACAATTTCTATAGTGTGGTAATAACATCATACAATCAGCAGAAAAGAGTATGCTTCTCTTTTTATTTTGATCTGTAGAGTTACAGACACTATGGTTTGCTTCCCATTGAAGATGCTCAGTTTTTCTCAACGTCTTCAACTAAATACATAGCTTTTAGGAACCCACCTGGATGGGTTGAGAGAAGACAGCAGTTACCTAGCCAACCATGTCAGCCAAATCAACCCTAACAGATCAATGGGTGTGAGATGTAGCATCCAGAACCTGCATCATACTAGAGCCTTAATATAGTGTTAGACAAAACCGAATTCAAATCTCAGTTCTAGTAGTGATTCCCTAGTTGGGAAAGGTAATGCAGCAATCTGTTGTGAATGAAATAATACAATTTGAAGTCATCGCAATCCTTGGTAAAGGAGTGCAATAATATTTGTAATTATTGTTATTAAATATGGATAGCTTCCAAGATATTTTGGAGATTTGATTTCTGTGTATCCGCAGGAAGGGAATTTAGGAAAATCATATGGTAAGGTGAAAAGAATAGGTTTCATGAAACTTTGGAGTGTGGACTAGATAGGAACTTTAGATAAAAATAAATAAATAAATAAATAAATAAATAAATAAATAAATAAAATAAAACAGTCATCTCTAAAGAGGTGCAGGTGTTGCTTACACAGAGGAGAACATGGGAAGTTTTAGATGGTGAAAAAAGATATTAGATAACTTTTAAGCTAGATTTAAACTCCAGGGTCCACCCAAGTCCAGTTCATCAGGGACTAAGGCTCTATGACATCCTACCCCTCTTTCTCTAAGTATGAGAAGGAGTTTAAGAGATTAGTTTCAAACAGCAGTCAGTACAGCTCATCTCCTTCTTTGAACAAGTTCTGAAAGTTAACATGCTAAGAAAGAAAAATACATTCTCATGTCATGGGCAATGGGAAGTATGATGAGGTGGGCATGAGGCTTCTTATTGACAAAGAGCCCTTCCTTTGTTTCTTTCTTCTATTCTTCTGCTTTCTTTCTTCCTTTCTTTCCATCTTTCCTTCCTCTTCTTTCCTTCTATTTTCTCTTTCTTTCCTACATCATTCTATAATGGTGTAAGATGAAGTGATTTCATCAGTTATTTGCCACTGGATTCTGGATAAGTCAGGTGCTGAAAGATGTTCAGGTTTCAGCTTGCTTGGATTAGTGTGTGTTTTTCATTCTTTTTTCACATCTCCTAATGTAGAAAAGTGCAGCATTCAGATGAAAAATATATGGTCATCAAGACAAGTTCTCTCATTGAAGAACAGGAAACTAAACCTGTGATGACTGTGAATGAACTCTCTGAGTGAGACCAAATGAAACTCACAGAAATAGAAACCAGATGTAAGCAATCATGAATCCAGGGCACTACTCTGCCTCCAGTTTATTTTTAGCAGAAATGTTATTAAAGTCTTTTCAGTACCATAATTAATGTTCAAGAATTGCCATTAACCTCATTGTGTAAAATGGGATAAAAAACGTTTGCATATAAGGTTAATGGAAAATATATATTTTTTAAAGAAGTTTGTTGTGTGTTTGGTGGTATTCTATGGTTATTAGTTTTCTCAGTTTGACCTAAGAATAATGAATCTCTCACCAGAATGTAATCCATCTTTAGATAATAGTGGCTGTTTATACATTTAGGACATGTCAACCTCCTCAAGGCTGGGAAGTATCATAGCCTAATATAATATTTGGCTTTCAAGTTTTGGGTGTGCAACAAGAGGACCAACAGTCTTGTTAACTAAAATCAACCCAAGGTGTTAGAGTTTGGACATGAACTTTGCCTGCCCATTCTGGAGGGAATAAAAGTACCTTCTTTCAGTCTCCAAATAAAATCATTAATTATGTCAGCAGCTCTAGTGATAGACCTGGAGACACTTTGCACTACTTAGCAGACAAACCACCTTCTCAACTTTAAAAGTCTGGGGAAGATCTTAAAGATCTGTACTCACTGTACTTATAAAGCCCGTTCCCTGCAAATTCTCAGACACTCCTTGATCCTGTGTCTCTTTGGTTTTACCACACCGGAGTTGGAGAGATGAGGGAAATATGTGGTTATGATACCCAGACTGTGTATTATAGACCTAAAAGTACATCCTGGTGCACCTCAACAATGAAACTCTTTTAAAACGAGGGGTTTTTGGAACCATAGCAACCACACTTGAGCTGCTGCTCCATTTAAGGTCATCATAGGCCTTTTAAAGAGCAATGTAACTGCTAAAGACATGTATGTTTTTGCTTATTAAGAACAACTTTACAAAGAATGTGACCTGTATTTACAGGACAAAAAAAAATTATTCTTTCCACAAGGACCAGCTTCCTTCATTTTTAACCATTAGAAGTATCTTGGCAGTTCTGTGTATAATTAACAGCTTAACAGGATGAGAAGTAAAAGAGCAAACAAAATTCTGCTAAGGTCAGTTTAGATTTTCTTCACATAAGTACTTCCCACATAATAATTGATCTCAGTATATTATGATGTATTTCTCCCTTCATTTACCAGTCTCTGGGAAGTCAAACACAAATGAAATGGAGAAATATCTTTAGGAGAGCATGTAACACCATGCAGCAAACATTAAAAAGAGCCTTTTGAGACTGAATGAGACACAGATGCCACCCAAATCCACTACAATTTTTAAAAGAATATGCTTTATGAAAGGTTCCCAGATCAAAGAGCTTTACATAAGGATTTTTGAAAACAGACTTAAAATAATTTAAACTATGCTTTCATTTCTCAAAAGTAAGGAGGCAAATAGAAAGCACAGTTTAATTTGATTCCACAGATATATCCAGAAGATCTACCCTGGGCTCATAGCAATATTGGGCATGCTGTGAAGGTAAGCAGAATACAAACAAGAGACCGATAGAATTTTTTTTTTAGCTCATAGACAATTATACTAATTGAATGCTTACCTTTTGAAAGCAGAAAAAAAACAGTCTAGTAGCTTTAACAGAGCTACTGGTGAGGATTAATATCCTTCCTTATAAATTTATTGAATATAATGGATAAAAGAATGTTTAAAACTAATAAACACACTGCTGGAGAAAACTAATCTTTTAAATAAAGAAATGGAAGAAAATTAGATTCACTTTAAAGGGAAATTTTTCTACTGGTATCACCATGGAAGAGTGGAAAATGCTAAGCTCCCAAGGTGGTGGGAGGGGGAAGAAGCACCCTAAGATATATGAACAGAGAAAGGATAAAAGAATAAAATCAATTTATATCATTTTAATTTTTTCCTTCCATAGAAATGAAAGAATTCATATAACAAAACTAAACTTCTAATAGCAAAATAATAATAAAATATTATTATAAAGCATTTCATACTTTTCAGGGAACTGGGTACACATTCAAGCCTCATTTCATTGATTTAGAGTCAGCGAGAAGGAAAGTAAAATGTTTTATATTAATTTTATTGACTTGGGAAAATATTTAGAAGACTATATAGAAATATTCCATTTTCTCCTTTTAATTATTTTTATTTTATAGACCCAAAAACTGAGAGAAAAGCTATGAAAATTTTGAATCATAACTCTTTATTTTTATCAGGCATTTTAAAAGTCGTTTATAAATACACACACACACTTTTTTTAGGTACCACACCACTATAAAAAAGAAGAGTCAAAGCAGCAAGTACTGATGCATTCCAATCTAATTTATTGTACAGGACTATATAAAAGTTTCTGTTATGTACTAGATGTTAATTAGATATGCTCCCAAAAATAAAGGCACAAAACACAAATAAGAGTTATAAATGTTAACAATATTTCGTAGTATTTAAGGGAATTCGTTATTCAGATGGAGATGGCAAAAGACAAAAGGTAAAATATGATGATAATTTGAAAGGCAAAATAGCGATGCCACGCACTCAGGTTCGTAGGTGTTTTTTAACAAATGAGAAGCATAGCAAGATCAACTTGCTTCTCCCATTTTAGAGAACAGAGCTTTAAAATAGAGAAGGGTGGTAGGCTACTGGACTGGACGGACGGAGTTATCTTAAAGCACGTGAGATGTTGCCTGCGGGAGAAAGATACCTTCATGAAGGAGCTGATAGGAAACCCACAATTTGGACTCGGAAGTTTTTTCCATCTGTCTCAGGATTTCTGCCTCTGCGAGACCACGTCCCACAGACGAACACGTCCATCCTGGTCCCGAGCTCACTCGGGCTGGGTCGCTGGCAGGCTCAGGCTAGAGGATGTTGCGGCCCCCAGCGGTGCGGGGTGCGGCGTGCGGGGTGCGGAGGTGTTGCGCCGCCAGCACAGCCGGAGCACGCGCGTTGAGGAGTCTTAACCACCATGGACAGCTCACTGGCTTCCCCCAGCCAACTCCGCGCAGTTCGCAAACTCCTCAGGAGCCACCAACGAGGTTGATTTTTTGTACCCTGGAGAGATGCCATGTGTTCCACGGTCTACACGCTCGTCCCCCCTCCCCTCTCCCGCCACTATCCCTTCTCCCCAATGATCAACTGCAACCACTGAGCAGCTATATATAGAGAGCAGTCTTCAGGAGTTAATAAGCGTCTCCTTGCCCTCACTAACATCAGTCCTTCAAGGTGCCACGGGATTCTAAGAATCAGACTGCAAATTGGCAGAGAAAACTTTGTTCCACTTTCCTTCATTTCCTCTCCTCGCCCGCGCCGCCCATCACCCGCCTTGGCTTTGCTGATCGTGTTAAATGAAATAAAACAGACGGGGTCTGAGGCTCCGACAGCGCGATCCGCAGCGGCGTGAGGGCGGCAGGCTGGGGGAGAAGATCCCCGGGGCTCCCGGAGGAGGGGTCGTCCCAGTACACCCCCAGGCAGTCCCCGACCCGGATCGCGACAGGGCCGGGAGCCGTACGTCTGCCCCACCCTTCTGCCCCCCAACCCCCACTGGGAACTTATTGTCACTGTCTGCCAGGGACTTATGTCACATATGAGTCATAGATTGACCAGGAGGGAGAAGGAAGGGGAGAGCCCCGCTCAGAGGAAGTTCGCTCGCGCCCTCGGACCCTGTCCTCGGGTCACACTGTTCCTTCCTTCAGCCTGCGGCCAGAAGCGGGGCCCCACCCGTGAGCAGGGAGTGAGCTGGGCGGGCGACTCTGACTCCACCGGGTGCGAAACCACTCACTCAATCTGGCGGGATAGGGCGGAGCGCAAAGGCCTTAATTCTACCGCTCAGGACAGAACGGGTTCTATGCGGCAATGGGGCGTGGGGTGGGGGCAGATTAGCAGGAAGAAAGGCCAGAGAAAACCTGGGAACGTAGCTAGACCCGCCAAGGCCTCTGAACTGGAAGCCTCATACCCCCGGAACCCCTTCCCTAAGAGACGCACGCCTCTCCTTCGTGCAGCAGACGCGCGACGAGTCCAGGGGACCCGAGAGAGGGAGCGTGAAGCTTTTCACGTTTGCTTTCCCACGGCCTTATTTCCGACACGAAATCCAGGAAGAGGCAGGCAGGGCCCGCAGACACAGTAATCAGGAGCGCAATGAAAAAGAAAAAAGAAAAAAGACACTACGCTTCACCCCTGTGTGTGTCTGGATGCCTTTTTTGACTGAAGATAGGCACCGTAGTCCCGGTGGTGCCTTGGGAACAGACTGTGAACTGGCTGAGTTTGCAGGGGCCGAGAATGGTGTTAGGGAGGTAACAGCTTCCCAGGGCCCAGCGACTCTGGGAGAAGCCTCTTTCAGACAGCCAGGGCTCAAATTTTAAGAAAGGACGATTCCACTCACAGGGGAGCTGGGACCTCAGCCAAGAAGGCCGTGTGGCACCGCCCAAGATCAGTTTCAGGTTGAGGAGTTGTCGTCTGAGCCAGGTGGGACGTGAAACTCTCCCTGTGGTCTCGCACAAGTCCAGAGTTGCCTTTTTCAGGAAACTAAGAACTCGGCCTAGCCAAGGGCATTTGCGGGCATCAGTCCAGGAAATCTGGCTCCTGAGCTATACGTCCATTTTCTCTCTTCCTCTCTTTCTTCCTCTCTTTCTTCCTCTCTCTCTCTCTCTCTCTCTCTCTCTCTCTCTCTCTCTCTCTCTCACTCACACACACACACACACACACGCACACGCACACGCACACGCACACGCACATGCACGCACTCACTCCATCCCTGGCCAGAAGACTATACCTCCAATGTGTTTTGATGGTGATGGGTTTCAGAGGTGTACAAGTGCTGGAACTTAGAGAATTGGCCCTTGGAGACATGTTTCCTAAAGACCTTCTCATCTCAGGTTGGCTTAGGCCCCTCTGGAAAAACTGCCTCACTGCTAAATGTTCTGGCCCTATTTGGGGCAAGCCAAACATTGTCCAGGAAGTAGGGAAAGGTAAGACTGGTATGAGACCCACTTTTCCAACGAGACAGATAGATGCATGTCTAGATGTTTCTCCCTAAGGCAGTTCCTCCAGATGTCAGAAGTCAATCCTGTTCCTGGAGGAGACAGCCCCAGTTCAAGTCATCCTCATCTAACTACAGAGATTTAATAAGGAAACACATCGTTTCCTACTCTTACTTGGGATTCAAAGGCATTGCACCTCTTTTTTGCTACGTTGAGGTCAGCCTCCTCTCAAGTCTCAGTCCAAGCAAGTGATTTGAATGACATTGTAATGGAATCAAACAATAACTTTACTTGAGTTAATTATGCAAATTTCTCTATATAAACAAAGAAAAAGTTGGGAGAAGGGATGACTTAGTTGTTTGGGAGATCGCTTGGAGCTATAGATTGGCAAATGTTAAATCTGGATGCATATTGGTAACAAGATAAGGGAAGTTCTGAGCCCAGGTGCATTGTTTAAAGTGCTATAGGTACTTTTTTGGTTTGTATGCTTATTTTCTTGTTGTTTTGGCTGATGAAGAAAAAAAGAGAGAAAGATGAAAAAGCTAAACATAAATGCTAGAATTTTTTTCTCAATTGCAAGAGGAGATATCCATGGAGATATGCATCAACAGGATATTTAAACATGAATTTTAAAGGTGTACTTAAAATTTTAGAAAATCTTTTTTAAAATTGGACTATGAATTCATGTAAGTGTAGATTTCACAATGCTAATCTGTCTTCATATGGAGTACTTCAGATGAAAGACGGGCCTTCAAATCCTTCTATTTGCTAAAGTGCGTTTATGTGATAGCAAGGCCTAAGCAAACATTCAGCTTCTATTGGCACTTGTTCTATTACTAAGCCAAAAAGAAAGGACGGGCCTGGAGGCAGCGGGGGAGGGGGGCTTCTAGTGTGAAATCATCTCATTCCCATTCACATGTTCTCAGCATTATCATGGTGGTTACTCAGTTATATTGGGAACTAAATTATGATGTCAGAAAATATCCTTTTCAAAAAGTCAGAGTCTGGGGTATATATTGAGGAGAATTTCTGCTGAAAGTAATTAACAAGACAACTTAGAAGGGGGACCTGTTTTCTAGCTTTCTAATAACTGCCTTTGGTGGGAACAGAAAAAGACTCCTTACAGAGAGTTTTTAATTCCTCTAAGACTTTATTTTACTTTTTAAAGAACAAAATAAAATTACTTCTGGAAGAGACTGCTGAGAAGATCTCCTTCTTTTGGCTAGAAAAGCAGAGAAAACTGTAAATCAAGGAAAAGGTAAAATAATAAATGATGAAGAAACATTGCATTCTAAGTACATAAAGACTATTTCTTTCCTGTGTCTATATTTTCTCATTTTGTGGAGAAGAGGAAATTCTTTAAATATTTGATAGATGTTTTGCCATTAACACCAGAAAAGTGGGGATGGGGGAGAAAGAAGGGAAGGAGTGGAGGTGGTTGATTTTGTTTAATTAGTCAAAAAAGCAACATAAATCAAAAGCAGTCTATATTGATGCCAGTCTTTATAATGTTCTGGGAGTATAATAAATTTACTAACAGCATAAGTGATTCAGTATTTTCAATCCGATTTTTGTTTTAACCTTTATTTGGGGAGGGCTGACTTTCTAAACCTGGGTAGTTTGAAACTCAGCTAAGGACATTTGGGTGTGTGTGTATGTAAGCAAATATTATCATTTCAGTGTTAAATAACTTGCAAGTATTAAATGGCTCATTTGTGATTTACTCTTTTACAGATTTCTCCCTTCAGATCTAACAATTATATTAAGGCTCCTGTGCCTTTTTGAAAAGAATTTACTATAAATCAGAAAGTGTTAGAGGTTCAAAGGTTGATATTTTTGAGCACTGTTACTTTGTCTTTTCATGCCATGCAAACATCTAACATTTAGAAATTCTTAAACTTTCAAGGGAAATTGTGGAAATTCCCAGAGATATTTTTTAGTGGGAGGAAGCCAAGTTTTTTAAAGTTTGGAGATTTAAGTAATCAAGTGAGAGAAATAGCAGCTTCTGAGAATGAGGTAACCTCCACCCAAACCCAAACTAAGCAGTGAACGTGAACTGGTGGCTAGCTGCAGTTAAGAGAGGCAAAGGGAACCGAGATGAACGAGGGGTCAGTGAGAGGGCGCTATTTTTCCCACCCTTGGTAAATCCGTGGAGCATCAGCCAGAAAGCCAGGCTTGATTATTCACCCTCCCTTCATGATCTGAAATCTCAACATCACACTAACTTTCGGAGTAATGAAATCTACCAGTAAGAGTGTCTATGTAGAAGACAAACATCCCTTAAATGGTTCCCAACCACCGCGTTCATTTCAGAAAGACAGAGGAGCCCACTGAGCGGACGTTCAAATCCGCTGCAATCCTTTCTAGATGATACTGCCCAGTAATTCAGAGCAGTCTTTCTTCCTCGCCCAATAGCTTTGGGAAGAATCCCCTGCTTTCCCTTTATTTCTCAGAGGCAAAAGCAGCATACAACGCTAGTTTGGCTGCATCTGAGGGCGAAAATGACACGGATACAATCATCCTATAATATGTAGCCAGGGACTAGGGGCTGAGGAGGCGACAGAGTAGGTTATCCGGGAAAGGGTGGGTTAGACACGCGTTGGTGGGCGAAAGGGCCGCGTGCTTTCCCCAATAGTGTCAGCTCCCCTCCGCAATTCGAAAGCGAGTCCCCATCATGTGCGCGAGTTTCCTTGGAGCGGCTCCAGATGTCCTCAGCTGTTCTGAGACAGCAAAAAATGTAATCTCGATCTGAAGTATGAAACCGTTTTTTCCTCTTCTAAGCAAAGAATCTCCCCCTTCCTAGCCGATTCTCCCCACTTAGCTTGTCCCAGGAAAAGACCAGAAAAGAGGGTTCCCATCTTGCTCCCCAACCGCCCAGAAGGGCTGAGGGCTCCTTAAAGCCAGGGCTCACCGCCCGCGACCTCCCCGCGGAGGATCCCAGGCGCCCGCGCCGTCCGGCCCTGGCTCCTTGGCCTCCTCCTTGCCGGTCCGCCCCGGGAGCCCGGGAAGCTGCGCGCCTGGCCCGCCGAGGCTACTCCTGCGCGCTGGGGACCGTGGCCGCCCCGGGCAGTCTGCACGCCCTCGGGGACCTCGGCTGGCAGATCCGCGGGGCAGTCCCGGGTCGGCTAGACTCATCTAGGGCGAGAGAATCCGCCCACGCCCCCGACTCCAGGATGGCGAGGCAGGGCTGGCGCTTCGGGGTGGGGCTCGGCGGAGCTCGGGGCAGCGTCGGGGGTGGCAGGACAGGAGGCAGGGAGCTCCTTTGCTTGCTGTGCATTTCCAGCTCGGGGCTCCCCTCCGCTCGCTCCGGCCGGCGGGTCTCGCTCGGGCCGCGCGTCGCCGCCCCCAACCCCCGCGCGCCCGCGCCCTCGCTCGCCCAGCGCGCGTTCCTTGGGCGCCACCTCTTTGCGACTCGCTCACTTCTCCCGCAGGTTTGCCTGGGAGCGTGTGAACATTCCTCTGCTGGGCTTTCAACTCGCCTCCAACCTGCGCCGCCCGCCAGCATGCCTCCCCGCCCGTGAAACCCAGCTGCCACCGCCCCTCCGCGGCGCTGTTAGCCCGCCCTCGCTGCCACCTGGCCCTCCTGATCGACGACACACGCACTTGAAACTTGTTCTCAGGGTGTGTGGAATCAACTTTCCGGAAGCAACCAGCCCACCAGAGGAGGTAGACAGACAGCTATGTATATATATGTGGGTCTCCCTACAAGTGGATCTGGAACAAGACGGCCTAGTTTGCAAAGAAGCTGACTTCAGAGGAGGAAACTTTCTTCTTTTTAGGAGTGGGTTAGCCCTGCTCCACGAACACAGGAGAACGGCCGGCCAGACTGATTAGACATTGCTGTGGGAGACGTGCTCATCACTGATGCATATATAAAACCATTTCATTTTGGTTATTATTTCAGAGAAAGCGTCTCTGATTTTTTTCCCTTTTTGGTCCCTTTTGCCTGTGTGGTTTGGCAAAAGCACAGTTGGAGTAGCTGGTTCCTAAATAAGTAAGTGCTGAGAGGCTTCAGAGAAAGTTTTTTTTTTTTCCTTTGCAACTTGGGAGATGCCCTTGATGTTGAAGAGGCTATTGAGAGCAGGCTAAAAGGGAAGGGGGCGCGGGGTAGTTTGGGGAGATGGAGATTCTGAACTGACACTTTGGGCCCCTTTCCACTCTGTCGCAGGTCCAGAGATCGAGAGGATACGATGCTGCGGAGGCTGGTTCAGCAGTGGAGCGTCGCGGTGTTCCTGCTGAGCTATTCGGTGCCCTCCTGCGGGCGCTCGGTGGAGGAGCTCGGCCGCAGGCTGTAAGTGCCCCGTCCTCCCCACGGCGCCGGGAGAGGGCTGGGGAGGCCACTGGGAGAGGCCGCCAGGCTGGGGCGCTGCCGAGGGCTCGCAGCGGTCACTGATGCTCCTCGCCCGGGTTAGAGAGCGGGGAGATCTGGCTACCTGCCGGGGGCTGGGCCCGGGTCCTCAAACCCGGCGGGAGAACTGGTTGAACCTCCAGGGAACACAGGCAAGAGACAAGTTTATGTGAATTTCCATAAGAGGGAGCATTTTTTACAGAACTTCTTCTAGGCAAAGATTCTCTGCCTCTAGTGAAAGAAAACGGTTACTTTCAGGACCTAGGAAGGTTTTGAAACCCTGAGGATTCCAAGAGAGTTAGAGAACTCGAAGGAAGCACAGGGATCCAGGAGACATATGTCTGTATGCGCTTGTATACATAGTGAATGTGGGTGGCAACTGGTGTGTGAAAAGCAAAAATCTTACATCTAATTTTATTGTGCGTGACATAATTTTAAGCATATAAAATGGGACTACATTACATAATAAAGGCATATTATATAAGAAAGTAGTAACAAGTTTGCAATGGCACAATTCCAAATTTAGTATCAATACCGTTCAGGAACGCTGGAGTGCTTGATTCCAATGAATATCAGTGTGGAAACTTTTTTCCTTTGGAATCATGGCTAACAGTTCTTGAACTGGAGCTACATCTGCATTGTAGACTGAAAACTTGTATTTTGGAATGATCATTTAGTGATTCTTTTAAGGATAATTTTGACTTTAAAAGTAATGGTACATTCAAGCACACCAGATAAATAGTACTGTGTTGTGAGACTGAAAAGGTGGAAGAGTGGTAGAGTAATGCTATCTTCGTAATTCATTGGACCCAGCAATTCATTAATGTGTGTAACACTGTCTTTGGGTGATCTTTAAGCTGCAGATTATGTGTTCAGGATGAAAAGAAAACCATAAAGTTTGAGAACTGAGACGAGTTTGACTCTGGAGAAGGAATTAAGGAGATTTTTTACACTAACAATAAAAATAGCAATATCTAATATTTACAATCAAATCCATGGTGCTTCCTTATAATTTCCCAAGTGTGTACAATAAGGCAACAGTTTTATATGTGCCCTTGGTCTATTATTAGAGCAGAAAATCCTTAAATGAAATTACTTTAGACATGTTTGAGCCTTGGCACTAAAATGAAAATCTATTATGAATTTCCTTAGGCAAATTGTGTAGAACATTGTACTGAAGATAAAGCTGCATTGTATTCTTCAAATCAACATATTGCTGATGTATTTCTGAAAATTGTCTTCAGACTTTTTTGCTCATTTTGAAACTTGCATTAAATTCGATTATTTAAAATTCATATATAAATATAGATGAAGACTGAATTTTTAAAAGCATGCTTAAATACTGTATTAATTTGGCCAAGAAATACTATCTTGGAACACAGCCAATTTTTTCTTGAAAGTTGCTTAAGAAATACCTGTTTTCTCTTTTGAGAAACAGTAAATGGACCATGATTAAATCCACAGTAATGCATAAAAATGTACTAATTGTCATAAAGGCTATTTATAACTCTTTCTTTGTTGCACCTTGCAAAATACACATCAAAAACCATTTAGCAGCCAAAGACTGTTATAGTTTTGTTTGTGGGTGAAATATAATATTGTAGTTAAACACACACACTCAACAGATGGTTATAAAACTACCACAAAACATTCTTGCAGTTAATGGCTAATAGAGCATCACTTCACAGCCATGGTTTTTCATGGAGGCTGAAATTATCAGTAGATGAAGATGTCTCATCAAATCATTATAGCAAAATGAAGTTTTAAAAATAAGTCATTTTTTTTAATTGCTGCCAAGTAACAGTAAAACAAAATATTAGTCTACTATTATGCTAAATCAACCTAGGTTCTTGAAAGAAACTTTAACACATAATCAAACCATGTCACTCTCCAATTACTTTCTACACCAAGTATTAGGGGAAGTGCTTTAGATGTTTTTCTAACTAGGGACTAACTTTGAAAGGAGAAGAAACTGCTGCAACAATAAAACCATCAAGCCATGCAGAAGAGGCAATATAGATTTGTGAATCTTCTGGACCTTTGAATCCAAAAGGTTTTAATTAATGAAGCTAGAGCATGAGTAAGTTGGAAGGTGGGGCGTGTGAGTGCTCTTGTCTAGATGAACATGGCTTGCGGCAGGTGGCAACATTTGTGTTTAAGTTAGAGGAGGAACCCCAGCAGATTCAGAAATCTAAAACATCATTGGCTGATTTTCTGGGGAGCCAGACTGGGGCTATTCTACTTACTGAAAAGCATAACTTTCAACTGAGTCATTTGGGTTGGAAGAGACTTGTGGTGAGTCATCTTAACTCTAACACCCTAACCCTGACTCTTCCCTGGACCACAGAACTTTTCTTCTCAAACCCAGACTCCTTCCTTAGAAGCCTAGCATCAGCATAAGCATGTTGCTTCTTCCTGTGCTGAAAGGAATTTCCATCACTGTTTCTTCCCTGTGTTCCTTGATAGCTCCTTAGAAATTTAATCTTCTCTGAAAACTCCCTTAAGAACAATTTTTCCTTAAGACAGAAGAGTTATATTTTGACCAAATTTAGAGTTATCTATGTTAATCGTTTCCCCCACATTTTTGCAATTTCTTTTACAATAATCAAAGGAGACCATGAACATAACATACTTGTTCTTCTATGTTGGAGCTTAAGTATGTAATAAATGCCACGTGAACCATTGTGCCATAATGTTTACAGACATATAGAGCAACGGTCTATTATTGAGGCCAAGTTTTACAACTTAAATATTTCAGAATTATCTAAATTGAAAGCCTCCTTAATTTGAATTGAATACTCATTACCTATGTATATCTAGTTTGTACATGCTAGTCGTTTATCCTTGAGTCTGTTCATGTTTTATGTTGAAAATAAATAGAACACTCTATGGACCTTATTCCCTATTGACAATAAAGATACTATAATATTCCTGATCATCTAATGCAGTTGCCCAATCAGAAATTCATTCTTCACAATAGTTTAAATGCAGAAGCCTTGAACTATTAAGTAAATTATGAAATATCATTTCAGATTTAGCATTTTAAAAATCCATGTTTTTAAATATATTAGCAATTACCCTTAAAAAACAGAGAGGATGTTTGTACATCACAAGAGATGAACTATTTTAAAATGGACAAAGTTGTGCCATAAGATAGAAAGATCACTCCTTTTCCCATGAGAACCATCCTGGGAAAATCCAGTGCTTAAGTTAAGAAGGCACTGTGACTCACTGTTGACAGGCTGGCCAAGATGAGAGGCATATATGCCAGTCAGAGGGGGCATGAGCAATGTGGCTTGATTAGAACAGACCAACCATTAAAAGTTTTGGCTTCAGGTTAAGCTAGAATGGGCTTTTTATACATTTGGAGAGCAATACAGATGGAGGTGGATATCTGCCAGGAATTAAGAAAAAAATAAAATCCCCAAATACTATAAATGATCACTGGTTAAGAACTTTTTAATGTGACATTTTGCTAAAAGATACTTATTAAACTGCAGTGCTTATGAAATATGCAATTATATCAGTCCCATTCTTTTAAAATGTCATTATAGGACATAAATATATTGTACAAAAGCTGCAAATTTGTAGATTATTAAGTTACCAGAATACTAAGTATTGCCACAAAGTAAGTGAATTTTAATCTAGTCACATGTGGCACCTTTAAAAAGGAAGAGAGACTCCTTCATGCCTCATTTAAACCAGGCTCCTGTTAAATTCCTTTCCATTAAGTCATGTCTTTTTTGAACAAGCTACATGGCTTAAAGTCAGTCCACAAACTAAAATACTAAAAGGAAGCTGGCATTCCAGCTATAAGATCCAGAGAAATAATGACTGTTTTTCGTGTTTCACCGTTCTTTGATTCAAAGTATAACTAGACAATCTCTCATTGCCTCAGTAATAATTCACACTTTACGTATCCTAGTTCTTTATTTTGATGATGAAAATGGACTTCTTGGGGCAATAAGCTTGGTCTTCAAGGAAACTGACAGACTGTTGTCCATTTGCTCTTTGTCATGGTTCCCACCACAGGATTTTTACTCTGTGTCTTTCCTTTCTGGTTTTCTCAACATACACTTCAACTTCAGCAAAAGAAAGGGTTGAAGAAGGTGAAAGCAGTCTTGGTTTTAGAATCAGAACTTATTTGTGAGGCACTGGTTTCTGCCTGGTTTCTGGTTTCATCATGTGGACAAGGGAGAGGCATTTGATCTCTCTGAATCTTACTTTCCTCAACTATAAAATGAGGATAATGTCACTTATTATTGTCATATTTCTCTGAGGAGTTAAAGAAGTTGTAATAGTGAAAGCAATACAGAGCTCAGATACCATTGTGTCAGGGAAGTAAGAATACATGATATTGCCCTGTGAAATATCCTTAGATACTTTTGAAAATGAGCCACTTTGGAGGGTTTTCAGTGGAAGAAATTGGCTGAGTTGAAGTAGGCATGACTGACTACTATATGTAATCTTTAAATATGGTTAATATTGTATGCACAAACTAAGGAAAGAATTCATGCATGGACATTTAAGCAAGAGCCAGAGTGTCATCTGAAAAGAGTGATAGCAAATTAGTTTATTCTTTTTCACTGTATTTTTATGTGTTGTTTAAACAGAAAAGTCATTTTATTTCTATCCCTAGAGATAGTTTTAAGAGAAAGAATAAGTAGAAAAGGTGAATATCTTAAGTACTAAGGATAATACCCTCTGAAATTTTAAATTTTTAAAAAAGATGTACAGAAGAAATAGAATGATCTCACTTAATTTAAACACACAAAGAAACCCATTTTAAAAAGACCACCCACTACTTTACAGAAAATTATGCATGCTCTCTCTGACAGTTGGCCTTCCAATATAAGTTCTTGGTAGTCTGCAGTCTAATGTGTTGAAATTCAGTCTGTTAGGTGGTTTCCTAGACAGGCTTCACTGCTCACCTTATCCTTCAATCTTTGTTTGCTTTTACTTCTACAGCTTGCTGTTCTTTCAGATTCAGTATTATTATTTTCTTAATGGGGGAGCAGTGTGTGTGTGTATGTGTGTGTGTGTGCACACGTGTGAACACGTGTGAATGCACACACCTTGGATGAGTACTCAGGTAGAAGCAGCCTCCTTTTTATTTCCCAGGCTAGGATTTCTGGATTTATTTCCCCAATACAACTCTGAAAAACGTAAAAAGCAATTTAGTGGTTTCTGTTCATTTCTGAGAATAACTGAATCATATTTAAATTGAGAAGGAAGCATAGAAAACACTGAATCTCACTCGTTCCTTTTAAGCAGCTAGGCCCCACTAGGCCCAAGAATGTTTGTGTTGTCATCAAGGGCACAGATCTAGTGAGTGGCAGAACTGGGACTCTAGGCTAGAGCCTACTAATTGCCCTTCCCACTATCTCCCCTTCCCTGCTCAGAAAGCTTGCTCCTCTTCCAGATGTGCCCTTTATAAGACCAACTAGAAAACTAAAGAGCTTTCCTTATATCTTTGTGGTCTGTACCAACAACTAAAATTTCATTGTTTCCTTCTCTCCTGCTATTTTTTCATTAAAGCAAAAGAGCTGTGTCTGAACATCAGCTCCTCCATGACAAGGGAAAGTCCATCCAAGACTTACGGCGACGATTCTTCCTTCACCACCTGATCGCAGAAATCCACACAGCTGAAATAAGAACTACCTCGGAGGTTTCCCCTAACTCCAAGCCTGCTCCCAACACAAAGAACCACCCTGTCCGATTTGGGTCTGACGATGAGGGCAGATGCCTAACTCAGGAAACCAACAAGGTGGAGACATACAAAGAGCAGCCACTGAAGACACCCGGCAAGAAAAAGAAAGGCAAGCCTGGAAAACGTAAGGAGCAGGAAAAGAAGAAACGGCGGACTCGATCGGCCTGGCTAAACTCTGGCGTGGCTGGGAGTGGGCTAGAAGGGGACCATCTGTCTGACATCTCCGCAACATCGCTGGAGCTCAATTTCCGGTAATTGGCTTCCTGGCCCAGAGCCTCTCCGTGGCCCTGTTGCCAGGGTTGTGTAGCTTCACTACAGCCTTAGCTTGGACAAACCTTTCTGCCCCCCTCTCAATCCCTCCTTAAAGATTACAAAACCAGGGTGACTCAGAATATTGACTGACTTAAAGCTCTGTCCTCCTACCCTCTCAATACACACAGGGGTTTAATAAGCTGTTTCTCTTTCTCTGCTGTTGTACCCCGCAACGCCAATCCTTTAGTCCTCTACTAAATAATTTCACTTCTTATTCACGCTTCAGAAGCTAGTGACCACCTTCACTATTGGCTAGAGAAGTGGATTTATGGTTCCCCCACTCTCACACCTTGGCAAACTTTCTTGATCATTTTTCATTTCTTAGCTGTTTTTTTTTTTCACTTCAGGGGAGAACATAGAAGGCTTTGATATGATCTACAAATAGAGAACAATATCTTACCATAAATAGTTCTGAGCTGTTCATGTTTTTATTTAAGTAAATGTATTTAAATATTTAATTTAAATATATTTAATTTAATAAATTAAAAATTTTAAACGCACACTTTAAATTTATTTAAGTAAATTTAACTCTAGTGTCTACCTGCTAATGAGAAAAATCATGATTTCTGAAAATTTTTAAGTAATGGCTTGAGAAGGATATATTTTTCTCATGTATATTTTTATCCCTCGGCAAGTTGAAATAATTTTTCTAGGGCATTGCGGTAGGGATAATAAAACTTCACATCTATGTGGCCTGTTTATCTTTAGCTCATAGACACAGGTAGTAATGACATTCACAGACTTTGGAGACAAATACCTTAGGTTCAAATTTTGGGTCTGAACTTTAAAGTTCACAACCTGGGACAAGTTACTTGGTCTAAGATTCATTTTTCTCTTCTCTGAAATGAAGATAATAATTGTACCAACTTCATTGGGTTGGGTGAAGATTAAATGAGAATACATGAGTTAAATGTCTGTTATATAGTAAATGCTCAATAAATTTTCACTTCTTGTTTTGTGCTTTTGTATATAATTCTGATTTTTCATTCCATCTATCTATACTGGTGTTTAAACTAGAAAAACAAGATATTCCATGGTTTAAGGGACCTGAGCAGTCCTGGAAACTGGGATAGGTAGTCCTCAGAATGTATTTATTTCCCTATTTCCTGACACTTATACCAGTGTCGTGTTAGTGCTCCCTCTTGATCTATGCATTTCCACTGATAGGATCTTTTTTGTTTTTTACTTTTCAGTATAGCACTTCTGTGGGGTTTGAAAGAAAGAGGAAAACCACACAAGAATGCGTCACATGCAGCTAATGATCTCATTATTTAAGGAGTCCTCTGTCACTTCTCCAGTTCTCTCCTCTGACTAGAAATAAGATTACAGAGTGATGTTTCAAAGGGGAGTTTGAACCTATTTACTATCACTTCTCTCTTTAAGTTGACAAAACTCATCATTAAATAGCATATAAAATAATTATATTGGATAAGTAGTACAGCTTCAGAAATCCATGGGCAATGGCACGAGAGAAATCTTTAGTACAGTGAATGTCCTATTCTGCAAGTATTTAATGGATCTGTAAGTGGTAACAAACCTTATGAATTTTGGCTCAATGCAGATAGTCAGTGTATTTTAAGGTATGATCCTAATCATACTTATTTATAATGAACGCAAGGACTCTATTGCCAGAACCTATTTTTAATCTGTTCTGAGAGAGAGAGGGAGAGAGAGAGAGAGAGAGAGAGAGAGAGAGAGAGAGAGAGAGAACAGAAGTATGAAGTATACATAATATTTATGGATTTTATTCATTTAAAATTTTCAGTGCACTTAAGTATCTGGAGAATTAATGAAAAATCAACACTCATCGATTATTATTCCAAAGCTTCCCTAAGTTAAAGTAGATCTAGTAAAAATTAGGCAGTGGCCTAATCAAATCCAGACCTAGGACTGAAAGAAATAGAATGTTTCTGCTTCTCTTCTCTATTCCCTGGTTGTGAGGAGTGTTCATGGAAAGCACTATTTGTTTGGCAGCCAGATGTTGGCACTCTCCCAATACAACCCAACAGAGGCGCAGGGAAGAGTGGGGAAATTTAGAAGTGTATTGATGAGAACATATGGGGCCATGCAACTTGTGTAATACAAATAAAATCTTTTCAGAATAACTATTTTGTAGTTTTATAAGCAACCAAACTTTTAATAATGTTCTCTCTTTAGTCTCTTTGCATTATTATATGATGATCTGAGAGGTCTGATGATATGACAAGCATGAACTTTATTCTGATATATATAGTAGTTCTTAAAAGAAGCTACTGAAGTAAAACTGTCAGGCTTCTCTTTTAAACCATTCGGTGTGAAATATATAGCTTTAAATTTTGGAAATTACACTTTGGAATTTTTCATGTTGCAAGTGAGATGTCCAGATACAGTTGGACTCATTTTGTTGAGACTATATATTTTGTTTTGGTAAATATTTATTTAAAAACAATATATAAGCTTTTCAGTATTTAAAAGAGCTAATACTCTAAAGCGTCATACACACCCGTGTAATAAACATACACACATACTTTTAGGCAGTGTTATATTTTTTGCTTGGCTATTCCAATACATGCCTTTGTTAAAGTCTCAGAAGGAAGGATGACGAGCAAGCTGGTGGGGCAGCATGAAATATAATTGAATGATCTTTTCCTTGGTCTTTATTTATTCCTTTTTTCTTTCTTTCCTTCTCAGAAAATACTATTCATTCTCTCCTTGCTTGTGCTATTTTATACCTTTAAATCCATTGATCCTTTTTCTCTAATTTAAAATAAGCCTTTCCCAATTTCTAAAGCAAGACCCATTTAAAAAAAAAAAAAAAACAGCAGAGTGAGAAATAATTGTATCTTAATTTTGGCTTTAAAAACTAAAATCCAATGACAGTTTCATTCATTACTATTTAAGGACAACTAAGAAAATGATAGGTATCATTAAATCATCAACCAAACATACTCTGTTTAATTACGCATCCTTCCAACATTTACCCGCAAGTCACACACATTACCCTTTATCTTAGCAACAGACCAGCCTAATGAGAACCTGGAAAAACAAACAACCTGTGGATCACATACATCAGGCATCACTGGGGAATAAACTTCTAAACAATGTGTATTTGATGACGGATTGCACAACTGAGCCTTATTTCCAACTTCTCAAATATGTCCTTTCTCTTCCCCAACTTGCCAATTGGCAGCTTTGGAAAATTCTCAAAGGGTCTCCTTTATCTGACAGAGTATACTTAGAAATGCAAGCCTTCTTCCTGCTGTACGACATTGACCATTTGATCAGATTAACTATTCTGTAGCAGAGGTTCTAGAGAGTCAGGTGGACCCTGTGGGAACCTCTTGTAAAAGATATTTACAAGAAGTCCCCTGAATCTCTTTCCATTGTGATTCTATGTTTCCTAATTTATACACTTTACTTTAGTCTCTTCGTTTGTAAGGATAATTAACCTATTTTCTTCTTTTCCTTCCTTCTCTTTTCAGGAAGCATTGAAATTTTTGCAAAGACCTTCAGAGGACATATTGCAGGATTCTGTAATAGTGAACATATGGGAAGTATTAGAAATATTTATTATCTGTAAATACTGTAAATGCATTGGAATAAAACTGTCTCCCCCATTGCTCTATGAAACTGCACATTGGTCATTGTGAATATTTTTTCCAAGGCTAATCCAATTATTATTATCACATTTACCATAATTTATTTTGTCAACTGATGTATTTATTTTGTAAATGTATCTTGGTGCTGCTGAATTTCTATATTTTTTGTAACATAATGCACTTTAGATATACATATCAAGTATGTTGATAAATGACACAATAAAGTGTCTTTATTTTGTGGTTGATCTTAATGAATGCTTAAATATAATTATCCACACTGATTTCCCTCTGTGCATGTAAAAGAGCAGTATTTTAAATTTGTAAAGAACGTCTAATAAAATATAATCTAAATTACATCATGACTCAAAGTGAATTACATCCTTTAAGATGTCTAGTAGGAGGAATACAATGTATTTTTTTAAACTGTATTTCATATGGTCTTAAGTTTAATAAGTTTACACTGGTACATATTTCAACATTTTCACATTGGCTTTTAGTTAAAAATCACTTAAAATGTATTTTATCTAATATTTAAGTTATATTCAATAGAATGGCTGAACTATTTAGACATCATTTTATGAAGTACATCCAATTTAAAGTGAAGATGGAAGAAAGCAGAAAAAAAAGAGAAATCAGGAGAAAGACTAATAAAATTTAATCTGGAGAATCAGCCAGAACTGGAAAAAAAAGGGAGAGAAACAGATCAGGAACTTTAAGGGTAAGGGTAATTTTAACCAGTGTAAAGTTTAATATGAGAGAGCTTGCTCTTATTTGAAACAATAATAAGCATAAAAGAGCTACCTGAAAATTTTACCTGTTATCATTTCCTACCAGAGAAAGGAGAGAGACTCAGGTTTGGGAGGTATGTGACAACTCAAAAAGCCTTGGAAGGTGAAGGTTGCTTTCCTGTGATATCACTGTTCCAGGGACTACGGTTGCAAATAGCATGCGTGTAACACCATATGCAATCTCTTTTCTATTTTGAGTATCATCCTACTTGCTCCTACCTCTATGTTCAGGTGAAACACATGCACCTTTCCTTCTATAGAATTTTTTTTCTTTAACTATCTTCAGCTTAGGACACATCAGAAAAACAGCACAACAAAACAAAAAGCCTATGAATGAAGCAAGCACATATTTAGGAAGTATTCTGTTTATGACCAATATCATGCTAGATACCTGTCAGATGTTTGGGTAATGCGCAAGAAGTAAAATGTTTTAACTGCCCTCAAGACTCATTCATTCCAGTGGGTAGACTACACATGCATATACCTAAAACAACTAAACACTGTTGTCAAGAAACTATGAAATAATACAAAAGTCTATCAACATTGTTAAAAAGGAAAAAAAAAAAACAGGGTGTGATTAGTCTGAGCTGGATGTGAATACGATAATGTTTTGGGAAGGGATATTGAATTTATCCATATTTTTACTTGAGTCCTATAGCCTTTAAAATCGGACCCATCTTGCTATTTTCTGATAATTCTGAACCTGTGTTGGTAAGAAATATGAGAATTTGTTCTTAGCCTCACTTATGAATTTGTTGGAGATGGTTTTTACACCTAAGGAATATTCAGAAGGCCAATACACTAAACCTTTATATAGTAAACCTGTATAAAGTACCTATTCTAGAGTACCTTAAAAACATATAACCACATTTTGCAAAACCCTATCTGAAATTCTAAATCATGAGATTACACCAAATCCCAAGGTTTCACATGAAAAACAAATGTGTTTTAAATACTAGCTTAATAAATACTTAGACATTAGGGCAAGGAAGCATCAGATTCAAGTCATCTTTTAAGTTTTTCTTCACGAATAGCCCATCCCTGAAAAGAAAAGGGGGACAAAGGAATGTGGGGATTAATAGTTATCAATTCTCACCAAAGCATTATTAATACAATTATTACCTTTAGTCATACCCTAAGTCTTCTAGCAATGATAAGGAGTAAAATCATAGAAAAAGGAGTGGAGTGGAAAGATGAAGGAAGCAAAATAACTTTGGAAAAATTGTCATTTTTATGACATTGTCATTTTCTATAAAAGAAAAACCGAAATACATGATGTAAGATAATGTGTTTAACTGTAAATAAACTCCTAGCAAATTGCAATCTAAGTGAATATGGTTCATCTTAAGTAATGTTTATAAAGCAGTAATAAATTAAATAAAGGTAAGTTGGACTAAGTATTCTGGAATTTTAAGAAAATAAAACGTAATCTGCTAACTTGCCACTACCTTCCTCAAATTTTATTCAGACAGAAGTTTGGTATTTCATTACACCTAATATGTATTTAAGGCTACTGTGGAGTCCAACTCTGAAAGATAAGTAGTGATACTTAAGTGTGAAAACCCCATTCCTTTCTTCTGTATTTTCTCAGCCATCATTGTAAAATAGTGCATTCTAAAGCCTTCTGCTTACAATGCAGCAAAAATATTCAGGGCTATGTGAAGTTATCAATCAAGATCAATGCTGACGTTATTGGTCCTGAATATTTTTAAAGTCAATTTTGGCATCTCCCTTCCTCATTACAAATATTAATTTGGAACACAGGCAGCATCAGAGAAATATGGAGAAACTGAAGCTTTTCTTGGGAGAAAGCATAATCATATATCCTGATGATTAAAAGTCAGTTTTAACTTTCCATTACCTATTCTGAGTACCAGGTGAACAAAGCAGTTATTAAAATTTCTGTATCTACCATACAAGGACAAAGATAATCAACCTTTTTAAAATAAAAAAGCTCTTTCTAATACACTATATCATGAACCCAACAAAAAGAACAAAATCAAGCACAACTGCAATTTTATAGGCAATTCATTAAATACTGAGATGCAGCTTGATAAAAGTGCATCAGTGCTTAAAGAACACAGTTAATGCTTTTTGTAAGAAATTTTGAAATACATCATCACAAGGTATCAACTTTAGGATAATCTAGAGTTCAATTCTAGAGTATCCTAGAGTTTAATTGCTATTTTTCTCCTCTGACCACAAAGTCCATGAACAAACAGAACCAGCTGTGGATAGAAACAATATGTTGAAGCTCAGAGGGTTTATCTTCTGTAAACAGTGTGTACTTTTACTGAGAGTTCTAAGTGTTCCCAAGAAGTGATCCCAGCAGAGCCACCATTCCTTCCTTAAATAAAGGATAAAAGACATTCCAAGCACTTCCTTTTATTTAGTAATCTAGAATATGTTTAGCACAAGACTCATATCAAAGGTTCTATAGTAAGCAAAACACTGCCACATGGTAAGTTACTCTCAATGATTCAAACATTTCACAGGAGGTAAACACTAATAGCTACTAAGATTCCAAAGGCTAAAGGTATTACTTTGATGGGTTATATTATTATGTATCCTGGGGTTAACTCCTTAAGAGAGGTGCTATTCCTTCCAAGTTACCAATGTTATTCCCCTAATCATTTTGTGAATGTCTTAAGGGCAAGAACCTTATCTTATTTAACATGTACCATCCAACACTAGTATTAGTACATAGCAGGTGCACAATAAATATTCACTGAATGGAATTTAAATGGAATTCTTTCAGTTCCTGGATGAATCAACTGAAAAGCAGAGTTAAGCAAAAAGTCTGCCAGAGGTAGGAGATGGATCAGTGTTTTAAGCATTTCAGACTCCCATGCCAGGCCATTCTCTTATTCCAATAACAAGAAGCTTGGAGAATAACATCTCTAAGTAATCAACTGCTCACCATAGTGCCCTTTGTTTTTCAGACTCTGGTTTAATAGAAATTTTTCCAGCCCTTAAGTAAAAGAAGCAAGAGTTTGTGTTGAGTATGCAGCAATCTCCCAAAGGAAGGGAGGAGAATTTAAAATATCAGGTTTTCTTCCTATGAATACACTGCACAGAAGTTACCCACAGGGCCCAGTTGTGCAAAAGAGGCACACTGCTACATTGTCAGAAGATTAATATACACAGTTCCCAGCCTGAGCTACCCAACATCAGAGAACATTTACATCTCTGTGGAAGTTCCTGATATGCTCATATTTACAAGTGCAAAGCACAAGGGATATGTTTTCAAACTGCATCTTAACTCAATTTTAAAGCATCTTCCCAGGAATTCCCTTAGATTTTTCTCTAAACCAGAAGACATTTACAAATTGAAATAAATACAAAATGTGTCACCCTTGAAAAATAGATTTGTTTTAACAGTGACTTGTACTTTCTGCCAACTCTGCTTTGCTTTGGGATCTGAAAAGCAAAATCGTTCATCCATCTTTCGTGTGAGCAAGGTAACTGACGGTCAAAGCTCATTGGATTGTCATTTAGTAACTGCTGGGAAGTGGCTCTGTTGAGTATCCTGTTCTACAAAATAAATGCGATAACAAATCATGCCACACTGGATTCAGTAATTTTCTATTCACATCATTCTTTCATTCATCATGAGTTTAATAGAAACTTTGAGTCATTGTAGAATACAAAACAACATACTGAAGAATCGTGCAGTAGGTATCTATAAACGAAAGAAACTAGAAAGCAGGCATATTTTCTTAATTTTTTTCCTCTTCATACAACAATAAGAAATTCTTAATTTGCCTCTTCCTAAAGAACTGTAAATTTTATTCCGTAACATTTGATAACATTATAACACCTAGCACGTCAAAAGAATAAGTTAGCGTAACACCAAGCCACGTATAATAGTTAATAGTTATTGTTTTCTGAGTTTATTATATACGTGTTGCACTAACCTAATTTGCACTCTCATTTAATCTTTACAAGCATCCTGTGAGGTAGATATTATTTGTCTTCATTCTACAGATGATGCAGCTTTGCTTTAGACAGATTAGACAATTTGCCCAAGATAACACAGCTGGTCACATAGCAGAGCTGGGGCTCAAGGCGAGCCTCATCTGCTTCCTGCATCTGTACTCTGTGGGCCACAGCTACAATTGTCGCAGCAAAGTTTGGTTCAGAATAAATGCCTTTTAAACAAAACTATTTTGCTTTGCTTTCAGTGAATTCAGTGAAATCATAGGTCTGAGACAATCCTGTTTTGTTCCCCTTTCTACTCTCCCATGAGAACATTTTGCCAGCTTCTGTCCTTCATGGTATCTTCTAAGGCTGACTACACAAAGCTCATAAAGTGTGTGCTCGCTCTCGCGCGCTCTCTCTCTCTCCTTCTCTCTCTCTCACAGACGCACACGCACACGCACACATGCACGCACACACACACACAGAGCCAAGAAGCCCAGGTGTTTGCACAGTCCCATGAATAAGCAGCTGTTGCTTTAAAAGGAGGGTGGCAGAGGAGGGTGAGGGAGTGCTGGCTGGCAGGCGGGTGTGTAAACGTATACAGAGAGCCACTTTCTGTAAGAAGGCTAAAACATATTTAAAATTGGACCACCTCAGAGATGAAATCTTTTCCCTCCTGTTACCTCTCAACCTGCTCCAAAACTCCAATATTCAGTTTTTCCAGGTCTCGCTCTCCCTGCCCCCGCTTCTCTGGAGAATGCTCATTTTCTATGTGAACACTTGGCCCATGGCAGAGTGGTTTTACTCCTTCATTTAACAGTCAGAAATAATTTCAGCAGTTAATTATTTCTCCAGCTAACAGATGTGTGTGCCCACTCTGTGGACACACTGCCCACACAGGTGCAGGACAATGAGTGTGCCGTCGTTTATTTTCAACGGGTTTTCACCTCCGGGTTGCTTTTTCGGTTATTTGTTTGTTTGTTTGTTTGTTTTTAAATTGCATGCAAAAGAAGAGAGAAAAGATTTCCACTGAGATCAATTTGATTTGGGGAAGATGAATGTCATTCGTCACGGGAGGGCGCTGTGGGGAGAATGAGCAAGGCCTGATTTTAGTTGCAGCTTCTTTCCATTTAGAAATCAGCCTGTGGGGCTGGGTGAGGGGGATAAAAGGATTGAGAAGTACAAATTGGCAGTTACAAAATAGTCACATGGATGGAGGGTGCAGCATGGGAAACACAGTCAATAACATTGTAATAACTGTGTATGGTGTCACATGGGTACTAGACTTATCGAGGGCATCATTTCGTAGGTTATATAGATGTCTGGCCATTAGGCTGTACACTTGAAACTAATATAATACTGAATGCCAACGAATTGAAAAAAATTTCAAATTTTCTTTTAACTAATAAAGAGTGTAAAACTCTTTTTAAAAAATTAGCCCTGAGGTAAAGATAACACACCAGCTCCTGGAGGTACTGGCTTGACTTGGAGCCTTTTGAATTCCTCCCACATTTCCCTTGAGTCTGAAACTCCCTGCCTTTTTCCATCAATTATGTATTCTTCCATTTTTATAGCTTTCAATGTAATTATGAGGAATCCTGCCCTGCTCAAAGTTGTCTTTCCATTTTATACTGAGAGAATTTTTTAAAGCAATATACAACTAAATATATACTTTATTGCCCAAAGGAACACACAAGTGTTAGGGTAATGGCTGCACATACTTTATTGACTCACCAAATAAGGGAAAAAAAGATATTTTTACCTTTTACTGTGCTAGACTATTAGACCGTGTCCCTCCAACTGGCTATAGTTTTCATTACAGTTCTTGTCCCACGTTTTCCAAGAATCACAGAGATTCATATGTGCAAGCAATGAAGGCTACCTTGTGAATCTAAAGGAAGATTAAATTATATCTTCTCTCATGGATTAACTATTATGCTGGTTATCTGATCGTCTTGATGTCACTTCCTCCTATAGTGTCACAATCAAGAGGCAATTAGCTTGAAAAGTAAATGTCAAAACAGACTATGTTAAACTGATTTAATCATTGGGGTAGCAGTTCACATACTACTTGGTCTTTCTTGATGTCACACTGAATCCACAGCTCTTTATTTCGTCTTATTCTGTATGTGTTTTAGCCATTATTTTCTATTAGTTTGTTTTTCTTTGAGGATTAGCCTAGCATCAGTCTATTGGCTAGTAAATCCGTGTCTTGTTATTTGGCAATGATGAGATCCCCTGGAAACATTTTATTCATCTGAGTTAGAAGTTGCATTTCATTGTATTCAAAATAGACTGTAGCTTAAAGCAAATCCCAGATGGTTTCTACCATCTGTTACTGTAGTTACCATGGCAGTAATAATAGTAATCTCTCGCGCTTCTTTGGTGTTACCAACTACCACAGAAATAATATCTGAGTAGAACCAAAGTCAGCCTTGGGCAATCTATAATAAAAATTCAAACTTCTAATGTATTAAGTACATGCAATGTATTTTGTAGTAATAAAATTCATGGCTCTTCTGCTAACTGTGATCTAGGAACTCTAGAAATAGCTCTTGGAGACATAAAGGTCAGGATGCTTTTCTATTTTTCCAGAGGAAGTCCACACAGCAGGTGGCCTATCAACATTCATTCCGCACACTTAATAAACATTTCTCACATGTTAGGGCCAGAGGACACAGAGACAACTGAGGCAAAGTCCCTATTTCGAGGAACAAATAGGTTACCCACTGCAATGAACTTAGGTAAGCTTTCTGCTGGTACCACCTGGAATCCGAAGGAGAAATATTTCCCCTTCTAATACTGCAACCCTTGTTTAATGAACACATGTTGCTTGTCTGCCCAGTGTAGGGAAAATATTTGTGCTTCCAGTTGAAATGCAACTAAGTTCTAAAGGCAACTCCTCTGGGTTATCAGATTCTGATTCTGTGGGAGTTTTATAGTTGTGTGAATTGTAGGTAACTGAGAGCGAGGCAAAATAATTCTTGTCTATAATTTGGTCTTTTGTAGTGGAGGTTCAATTGACTTCTTTCCCACCCCTTGGAAAAATAATTTTGCCTCCATTTGCACATTTCAGTATCCCTGATAAATTTATTTTGAATATGTTATAACATCTGTCTGGTCCCCTCATTGACTAGTGAATAGAATAAATCTTTAACACATGTTCATTTATATATCATTACCAGAGTTATCATTTTTAAAAGATTATCTCATAACACCAGTATCTTCCACATGAGGGATTTACCCTTTCTCCATTCCATGTATTTTGGGAACGGACAGGAGAGTTAACACTACCTTCTAGTCCACCAAGTAGGCAAATGACCCAAACTTAGTCAAATGGAGAACTTTATTATCTCTGACCATAATGACTGGTATATGGATGGGCACATAAACAAAAACTGCCAATCAGATTTTCTCCCCAGACTTTCTACTGAGCATTATGGGAACAATGTTCTTACTTCCTTTGCAATCTTGAGTTGCAAGAAAAATATCTACATTTCTCTTGTGTTACAAAGTTACAAAGAGAAGCAAAAACAAGAGAGGAAAAGAGATAACTCCGAAACCATGGTTTGTGCCCCAGATTCCTAAGGTTTTTAGTTTTATAGGGTCAGGGGTGGGGGAGGGGATAGAGGAGGAGCAATCTTTTTCTTAAACTAGTTTGATTAGGTTCTGTCACTTGGATCTAAAAGGGTTCTGAAAATACAGGCCTGACTTTTCTGATTTCAGAGAGAGAGACTTACTATGTAGAATGACATGATTATGGAGACTAAGTCTAAGATCTACAGTCAGCAACCTAGAGACCCAAGAGAACTGATGGCACAGCTCTAATCTGAGATCAAAGGCCTGGGACCAGGAAAGCTAATGGTGTAAGTTCTAGTCCAAGACTGAAGGCAGGAGAAGATCAATATCCCAACTCGAACACAGTCAAGCAAAGAGAAAGAATTCTTTCTTACGCAGACTTTTATTCTATTCAGGCCTTCAACAGGTTGGATGAGGCCCACCCACACTGGGGAGGGCAATCTGCTTTACTCAGTCTACCGATTCAAATGTTAATCTTATCCAAAAGCACTCTCACTGACAGTATAGATACCTCATAGCTCAGTCAAGTTGTCACATAAAATTAACATCACAGTGCCCCACTCATATGCTCCTATAGCACAATACAGAATGAAATCAAGACCAAGAAAAATGAGCCAACAATGGGCACCTCTTCTAATCAATAAGTATTTTATTTATATAGAGGAGAAATCATATGCTTTGTGGGAAAAGAGCAGAGAGGGGAAAACTACTGAGGTAGCCAGCAGTTGGTTTCTCTTCTGTTGCCTGTGAATAGTTCTGCCACAGCATCAGATCTGCACTCACAGTTAAACAAAAGAAAAACCCTGAAGATAACCAGCTCTGCCTACTTAGAATGAAATTTACTGATCCATTATCATTATTAAAGATGCCCCTTGCAGATCTCACCCCACTTTAAGATGCTTATCAAAATACTCCTTCAATCACAATCATACTTCCCTGAGTTTTGGAAACACAACTTGCTCTATACAGTGATGTTTTAACTCCCTGCACAGCTAGAAGCCTGTAAGGAAAGTACAGACAGCAAAAACTAGCCATTCTTCTTACAGCATATTTTATTCACCCATCTATTTCTCTATATTCCGATAGACTGTAAACTCCATGAGAACTGTATCTTTTGTTCCACCCCTAGCACGTGGCATAGCCTGGCTAGCGTTAGGTGTGCAGTAAGAATTTATCGAGTGAGTATGAATGGTTACCTCTAGATTTTAATTTCCCTACTGGCAAAGATGTTGTTTACCTCATCTCTTTACTATAGATTTGTCAGAGCAGTGCCTAACACAAAAAAAAGTGTGTGTGTGTGTGTGTGTGTGTGTGTGTGTAGATATACATTGTTGCTGTTGTTGTCATTGTTCCTCTTGACTTTCCCACAGGAAACCACCCTCCTGATTAGAAAATTACTTTGTTATTTGAGTTCTATAAGCTGAATTACCTACTCCTATTGGCATAACCATTTGTTCACTCACCATTCAACAAATAGTTTACTTGTTTTCAAAAAAGACTTGATAATAAAGGTTTACTAGTATCTAAATTATGCTCATGAAGCTACAATTTCTAAAGTCATTCCCTTTCTCTTTTTGTTGCCCATGTTCATCATTTTGACCATATCTCCTAATGAATTGTAGCCTTATACTGATTTCCTATTATACTTTGAGTCACATACAAATTTCCAAGTATTTCTTTCAAAAGTTTCTCCTTGCTTAACCCGATTTCTGTTTTCATCTCCTACTCTAACCTAGCCTTCACCTTCCAGACCAACTAAATTATACTGTCATGCGGTTCCTTCCACTGGTCTTCCTCTCCTGGCTGTGAGCCTTTGCTTGAATTTTTCCATATCTATGGAACAACCACCAAACCACAAGTTTCTCCTGTTTAAATCACAGCTCAAGAACCAACTGCTCCAAGAACTTTTTTCCCACCCATCTTCCAATCCATCAGATCATCACTGACCTTGACTTCTACCACAACATGATCTTGAAATGATTGAATTTATAAATATGGTGTGGCTATAGTCCAGCTTTTGGCTTACGTCAATACAAATGGCCTAATATCAGCATTAATCAATGTTAAATTCGGAAAGAAACAAAAGAATTGTTAGCATTTAGGGATGAAGACAATTAGGTATACTTCATTTGAGTTTAACAAATTTATTCCATGCCTTATTCCACAAGGGATTTGAGAGAGACTATAATAACACATGGCATACAATGACAATTAAATATAATAAAATATCAAGACCAGGGAAAATGTAGATAGAATAAAATACCAAGACTATGGAGAAGACTGGAATGTATATAATCAGGCCACAGAGTCCTCTCTGGTTATTAAAGTCGAACTGCCCATTTAGCTCTGATCTTGGCACCAAGATTACTAATCATTAAGCCCTATTTTTTACTCAGTTTTTAAAATTAATCCATCCTCTTTGAAAAATGAGAAAATGATCAGATTACTAGTACTTTTGGAGTTGATGCTGTAGTATAACACAGATTCCTGTTTCTAAAAATATTTTGCATGAAACATAATCCCAAAAGACATGGCATAAAAAGGGTGCTCTGTGCTCGGTTTGGGAGGCTTTGAGTAATCCTACAGAAAATAACTTTATTTGATATTACTAAATCACAGTACTTCACAAACTAATTTGAATCTGATTCCCTCACCTTTCCCCACATAACACCCGCAAAAGCACCTTCCAAGTGGCTCACTTGGAAGAAGCTGATGTAAGACAATAACAAATCAAAACCCAAATAAGATACTTCAATTCTATTGGTAACATTTTAGTTCTTAAGCCAATGGTGGGTGTACAGGTGTTCACCATATAATTCTATATATATTTTTGATGTTCTTATATTTTTCCTAACTACAAAACAAAAAACCACCCCCCTCATGGAACTCTCGGTTCTAGCAGCTTCGCAAAAGCATTGAGAAGAGCAAAAGTGGTGATGACTTGACCTGTGGAATGGCCTTTACTGCATGTCTCAATTATTATTTGGAATAATTGTAATATTCTTTTCAGGGCTCTACTCCTATTAATTCACATAATCCTTATGACACCCTCTGTATCAGTACTATCATCATTCACATTTTGCACATGGGGAAACCAAAGCATAAAGAGGTTAAAAAACCTGCTACAGGAAAGGGGAAGAGCTAGGATGCCAGTCACAGCAGTCAACTCCTGAATCTACGTTCTTACCAGTGCCCTGTACTGCACAAACCCTGTTTTATAAAGGGTGGTCAAGGAAGACCCCTCCAATATGGGGACAGCTGAGCAAAGGTCTGAAGGAAGTAAGGGAAAGAGGCATGTGTGTATCTGGAGAAACAGCATTCCGGACAGAGGGAACATTGGGCCAATGCCTGTGAGGAAAGTGTGCCTGGCGAGTCTGAAGAGCTTTATAACATATATGACCCCACATAATCAAAGCCCTGCCAATCACCCCAGGCTCTATTTTATGTTCATTTATCTGTTATTATTTATTTCCCTCAACATACCTTTTATTCATTTACTTCTAGACTTCTCCAGAACTAGCTACTTCTCCCCTACTCCTTTATCAAGCTAACTTCTTTGGGCCTTGTCTTATGTTGCATCTTCTATTACATCTTCTTTGGCTTCCCCATAACTGGACTGTTACCCGTATATCCCACACCTGTGTTTTCCTCCCAATAGCTAATACTATGTACTTCCCATGAGCCAGAATTATGCTAAAGACTGAGCTGGCATGTCATGTAAATCACATAATAACCCAAATGAAATAGGCTTTGTTAGTGCCTCCCTTTTATGGATAAGGGACCTGAGGCTTAGAAAGATAAAGCAGTTCACCAAGCAACTTAAGTCAAGGACTATGTGGTGTTCCTTAGCGTGTAGAATGGCTTCTGCTACATAATAAGCTAAGTAAACATATATTGGCTAAATGAGTGGAACACAGCAGCTCTCTCCATAAGCTGTACATCCCTGACTTCGGGAGCACCGAGTCTAGGTTCAGAAAACTTGGATCAACTCCGTTGTTTGGCAGAGGCATCACTCAAACTTTTGGCCAAATGACACCATATATAGATTA
>CM053503.1:30623485-30702907 GCA_028627145.1 Eidolon dupreanum | reverse complement strand
TAGTTGTAGTGAACATGCATCTTTATATGCGTCTAATCCATTTTCCACACTGTAGCCAGACCACTATTGTCAAAATATAAATGGGATCATTCTATTTCCCTGCTTTAAAATTTCCAGTGGCTTCTTCTTGTTCCACCCAAATGGCCCTGCATGATCCATCTGGCCTTTACCTCTCTGAAGTCAGGCTTCCTCAGGCTGCAGCAACCCAGCACAGTGAAAAGCACTCGATTCATATTTATTGAGGCTTTTAAAAAATTGTATTAATTGTGGTGAAAACCTTGTAGCATAAATTTTACCATCTTAACCATTTTAACTGTAGAGTTCAGTAGTGTTAAGTACATTCACATTGTTGTTTAACAGATCTCCTGAACTTTTTCATTTTAAAAAACTGAAACTCTATACTTTTTAAACAACTCCCTATTTCTCTCTCCCCACAGACACTGGCAACTACCATTTTACTCTGTTTCCATGAATTTGACTAACTTTAGATACCTTATGTAAGTAGAACCATTTAGTATTTGCTTTTTTGTGATTGGCATATTTCACTTAAAATAATGTCCTCAATGTTCATCCACATTGTAGCATGTGACAGAAGTTCCTTCTGTTTTAAAGCTGAGTAATATTCCATTGTGTATATGTGTATGTGTGTGTGTGTGTGTGTGTGTGTGTGTGTGTGTGTTTCTTTATCCATCACGTTTTCTTTATCCATTCATCTATCAATGGACATTTAGGTTGATTTCAAATCTTAGCTATTGTGAATAATGCTGCAACAAATATGAGGGTGCAAATATCTCTGAAATTCTGCTTTCAGTTCTTTTGGTTATGTACCCAGAAGCGGAATAGCTGGGTCATATGGTAGTTCTATTTTTAATTTTTGAGGAACCTCTATACTGTTTTCCATAGCAGCTATACCATTTTACTTTTTCACCAACAATGAACCAGGGTTCTCCACATCCTCGTCAACCCTTGTTATAGTCTAGTTTCAGGTCTGTTTCCTTCAGCTATCTGAATGTGTGTAAGGTGGTATCTCATTGTGG
Organism: Eidolon dupreanum; assembly: GCA_028627145.1. NCBI lineage: Eukaryota > Metazoa > Chordata > Mammalia > Chiroptera > Pteropodidae > Eidolon > Eidolon dupreanum. The sequence goes on along the minus strand of CM053503.1, from coordinate 30,701,870 downwards.
TTTTGATTTGCATTTCTCTAATTAATGACGATGAGCATTTTTTCATATGTTTGTTGGTCATCTGTATATCATCTTTGGAGAAATGTCTATTCAAGTTATTTGCCCATTTTTTAATTGGGTTATATAGGGGTTTTGTTGTTGTTGATGATGAGTTGTAGTTCTTATTATATTATGGGTGTTAATCCTTTATCAGACATATGATTTGCAAATATTTTCTCCCATTCCATAGGCTACCTTTTCACTTGTTGATTGTGTCCTCTCATGCATAGAAGTATCAATTTTCTTTTAAAGGAAACTACATCATCTTTACAATTATTCTTTGTGGCAGCCACATCATCCTTCCACCCAGTAAGTGCTAGCATCATAATTTACTTAAACATTCCTCTATCATAGAACATTATTTCCTATTCTAGATAATGCCATAAAATAGTTTTGTGCATATAGTTTTTTATCCCCTTCTTAACAATTATTTTCTAGAAAATATTGCCAGAAAATTACCAGATCAGTTAATATCAAGAACATTTTATGGTTCTTGATATTTACTGCAATATTTTTTCTTATTAAATTATATAACCAAGAGTAACATGATAGTAGTTACTGTGTGTGTGCCAAGTACTCAGCTAGATTTTTTTACACATAATATCATTAATTGTTATATCAATGCTACCAGGTAGTAATTATCACCAGTTTGTGATTAATAATATAGATTCAGAGATTGTATTAGTTACCCAGCTAATGATAGCTTGTGACAGAGTTACCATTTGATGTTATTTCTGCCTGACTCCCAAACCAGGAGTGATTTCATGACACTACATTGCTTGTCTATGTATGAGGACACACTGCTTTCTCCTCTCCTTCACACCATCTTAAAGAATTATGTTTGCTAATTTGACAGAGGGGGGAAAGGGAAATTACTGAAGTACATATCTTGAATTACATGTATGAATAAATATTTTCCCACATTCTGCTTATACTACTCCTTACTGTTTCCCTCCTCTGAATGACCATGACACATAATCTTTTCAAAGAAAAAGTTATTACACAACTTTTATCCTGCCTTGAATTGTGTGACTTTCTCTTTTGTGAGTTATCTACATGTATCCTCAGCTCTATTTTTATTTTAAATGTTATCAAACTATTTAAGTTTTTAGTCGTATTATTTACAATATGTTCTTTGACAGTCTAGTGTCCTTTTTATTATTGTTTTTCCTATTTACAACATGTAGCTCTTAATTTTTACATATTTATTTTTAATGTGGTCATTTTTATGTTGATCGTTTAATTGGTGGTTTCTTCTATTATTTCTAAGCATACAAATTGAAATCTGATAAATATTTATTTCTACCTTTTTGTTTGCTTTTTCTGATTCAATTTTAATACTTAATCTCTCTGAAACGTAATTTGAAGCACAGTATAGATATAAATTTATTACTTTTTCAAAATTGTAGATAGTCCCAATACCATTTATTGAATATTTCGCTTCCTCACTGTTCTATAATGCCTCAATTATATATTAAATTTATGAATTTTTAATAACAAAATTATCGAGACATAATTTACAATAAAGTGTATAATTCAGTGGTTTTTGTATATTCACAGAGTTGTACAACCATCACAACTCAATTCCAGAGCATTTTCATCACCCCCAAAGGAAACCACCCCCTTGTCAGCAGTCACTTCTATCCTCTTCTCTCAGCCTCCAGCAACCACTAATCTACATTCTATCTCTATGAAAATTTGCCTATTCTGGATATTTCTTGTAAGTGGAATTATACAAAACGTGGCCTTTTATGATTGATTTATTTCACTTATTTTCAAGGTTCATCCATAGTTTTCACATGTATTAATACTTCCTTATTGTATTTTATGGCTGAAAAATACTCTAGTGTATGGATAGATCACATTTGTTTATCCATTCATTTATTGATGGGTATTTGGGTTGTTTCCACTTTTTGACTATCGTGAATAATGTAGCTATGTACATTTGTATACAAATTTTTATGTGAACATTTTTCTCTTGGGCATATACCAAGGAGTGGAATGTGTGGGTTGTATGGTAACTCTATGTTTAACTTCATAAGAAATGGCCAAACTGTATACCAAAACAACTGCATTATTTTACATTCCCACCAGTAATGTATAGGATTCCAATTTCTCCACATCTTCATCATTTGTCATTGTCTTTTTATTATAGCTATGCAAATGAGTGTGAAGTAATGTTTAATTGTGATTTAGATTTGTATTTTAGTAATGATTTAATGACATTAAACATCTTTTCATGTGCTTATTGGCCATTTGTATATCTTCTTTGGAGAAATGTCTATGTAAATCTTGTAATTTTTAATTGTGTTGTCTTTTTGTACTTTAGTCATAAGATTTATTTATATATTCTAGACACAAGTCCTTATCTAATATATGATTTGCCAGTATATTCTCCCAATCTGTAGGTTTTCTTTTTACCTTCTTGATGATGTCCTTTGAAACACAAAAGTTTGGGAGTTTTTTTAGTTTGATGAAGACCAATTTATCTATTTTTTCCTTTAGTTGCTTGTGCTTTTGGTGTCATTTCTAAAAAACTATTGCTTTATCCAAGGTGACAAAGATTATTCCTATGTTTTCTAAGAATTCTACAGTTTTAGTTCTTACATTTAGGTCTAAGTTCCATTTTGAGTTAATTTTTGTATATGGTATGAGGTAGATGTCCAACTTTATTCTTTTGCATATTAATATTCAATTGTCCCAGCAGCATGGCTGAAAAGACAATTCTTTCTCCATTGAAATATCTTTGACTAATTTCTGAGCCATTTATTTGTTCCAGTGACCTTCATATCCTTAAAGGTCCATAGTGTCTTGATTATGTCTGTTGTAAATCTATTTAACACCTGGTAGGGCTAGTTTCCCTTATTAACTACCTTCATCACTCCATGCAGTGCATGCACGCGCGCGCGCACACACACACACACACACACACACACACACACAATGTTGTGGATTCTTACCCGCTTATTATTCTAGATTAGTAGTTTACAAACTTACTTTTCCACAGAATAAATTCAATTTTAATGGTTCATTGTTTGCATTTCTACTTAGCTAACATTTCCTTCTTCCTCGAAATGCTGTTGTTAATGGTTTGTTTATTTTTTTCAATGCACTGTTCTCCTTGAAAAGAACAGTATCACCTCCATTTAAAGAACTAAATAAAAGTTTTAAAAAAACATACAGCACAAGGAAGTTAAATTTTGTGGTTTGACCTAGTTCACCTAGAGAGACAAGGGCAAAGAAAGACATTTGAATATCTCAATTTTTACAAAGTTTATTTCTGAGAATCTTCACATTTAAATCTTAATGACTTTGCTCTAGCACTCTGGATTTTTAAGAAAAACTGAAATTTGTGTCAATCTAGCCGTATTTTTTTCTCCATACTGGTTTATTGTTGGTCTATCACCCCATCAACTTACAATTTGATACTTTTTGCCTTGTCAAAGCAGCTGCAAATTTAAAAAAAGCCACTAACTGTCGTTGTATCCAATTGTTTTAGTTTTAATTTAGAAGAAATATTCCTAGGGAATGGACAATATAATAACCCAAGGTGGTGGGGAGATATATGCTGTTAAGGAAAAACAATATTTTTATTGCCCTCCTAATATACACTACAGTTAGTAGAGCTCAACAAAATCTTCGGAGGTGTGGGAACATACCAAAGATAGAATGAAAACACATTGTATTGGACATGTATTTACCCCTCTTCCAAAACTTAAAAGTGAAGACACTATTTTAGAGAATAATGTTGCATCTTTTTCCAGCTCTACGTCTATATAAGACAAAAGAAGCATTATATAAATTTATGCCATTTGCCAGTGATGGGGCAATGCAACCTGTTCTCTTGCACATATACAGCTCCCTCTCCTAGTCCCCCCAGAACTACCTCCACCCATACTGTGTAAATCAGCACTTTATAATAGAAATAAAATAAAGCACATATAGAAAATTTTAAATTTTATGGTAGTTACATTTTAAACAGTAAACAGAAACAGACAAAATTAGATTTTAGTATATATTATTTAACCCAATATATGTAAAATGTTGTCATTTCAACACAATCATTATAAAAGTTATTAACAATATATTTTTTATTTTTTCATACTAAACCTTTGAAATCTAGTGTGCACTTCACACTTACGACTCATCTTAGTCCCAACTAGCCATGTGTCCAGTGTTCCACAGCCACACAGTGATTGTGGCTTCTGTACTGGATGGCACAGGTCTAGATAGAAGACCACTGGAACCTCTCCAAGCCAGAGAGCCATCAATAGAAGGGGAGGCATGGGAGGGAAAGGAGAAAAGATGAAAGCTAGTGAAGGAAGAAAAATGGATGGAGAGGAGGCAAAATGAATGAAAAGAAAAAGATATATGAAAGGAGAGAAAGGGGGTGAATATTTTCTGAACACTCTCAGTGTGCCAGCTGTTGAATATAATGAGAAGTACCGGAAGCTACTTGGTAACAATCTTCAGCACCCTCCTGTGTGGATCAGAAAGAAGGGCACATTTGAAGTGGACTATTATTACCAGTGATAACTCAGTACTTTAGAACAGTCCTTTAACACTCAATCATGGGAAGATATACTGGTTCACAGGCGCATAGTATATACACTCACCTGCCTCTGGTGTAGAAAGTACACCACCGCAGAGGCTGCATTCAAGAGAAACTGTTTTTCACACTTTTTCCCCTTCTGAAACACCAAAACACAACACCAGACATCCCTTCAGAGGAGTTCTAGGCTAATGAAATTTGCAATGAGATGGAAATGGAAAGGGGAAATGAAAGAGAAGAAAGGAAAGAGAACTCTATCTGTGCTTTTAGGGAGTAAGGGGATTATTATCCTGAATTTACAGGTAAGGTGCAGGTGAAAATTGGGTATACATCAGTACACAGGAATTTTACATACACTGCTCATGTTAAGCATTGTGTAATGGTGTGGCTTCTTCCCCCATTTGAGCAGGGAGAAGGACCAGGTTTCTACTTTAGGTTTGGGTCTAAGGAACTTTATCTGATGTTGGGAGTGGGTAGAGGTGATCTTCAACTGCAAGGCACAGAGCAAATGGTAACTGAAATGTTTTCTATAAGAGAAGATAGTTCAGAAAGCAGGAGACAATCCAAAGCATAAACACCAAGGTAGAGAGCAAGGCAAGAATCTAAACCGGAGGTTAGGTTAGCAAAAGCAGAGGCAGGCAAGGAGGAGCAAGCTCGGATGTTGGACCTGGAGATGACTGTGTACTTGTAGAGAGACCTTTGGCTGAGCCTGTGAGGGGAAAGAGCTCATAAAGAGTATAATACCATGTCTCAGCTCCAGTTTAGTGGGTAATATGTACATTACCGGCAAAATATTACGTATTAGTGTTTTATAAATAGATTTTATATATTCACCAAAAAAAAAAAGAAAAAGAAAAACCCAGTAATAGTCTCAATACATCTGCCAGACATACACTTTAAATGTCTCACATATGAGCTGCAGTGAAATGAATAGAACAAAATTTTCCACCCTAATTTAATTCAGGCCTGACATCCGGACAGGGTCTACATGCAGGATTAGCGCATTATAAACCCACGTTGGTTTTGCTTGTTCCCTTAGCTGGAGCCATGCTCTTTACAACCCCATCCAACTTTGAAACGTAGAGCCCCTTCCCTTTCTCAGACCACCCCAACCAAATGGAACAAGCTGAAGTACTCCAACCCAATGGAGTCACCGCTTTAGGAAAAATACTCAAGTTTCTACACATAAGCATTGAGAGTTTTCTCTAGGATACTTTATTGCTTTCTTTCAGAGTTATTTATATTTGTTCTTTTCACTCTTGCAAACTCATCTCTTTGTCTTCTACTTCATTTTATCAAGTTTGAAAGTTTTTTCATGCAAGTCTTCAGATATTTGCTGCCTTTCTTCTTGGGGAGCAGCACGGTTTGGTTGGTATGGACCAATGATGGCTTGTAATCATCTTACAGTGCCATTGCTGGCAAGGGCACAGCCTTTAGAAACCAGCCCTCAAATAAAATGTAAGCTCCCTGTTATACCTGAAATTTGCTTTGAGTATGTCCAAGAAATGTTATCATCATTTGAACCCACACTAGGTTTAGTAGAGACTACTAGAAGACAGGCTCCCCTCAGAAACCATTCTAAAAACAACACATATGTTTCCAAACATAGAAGAGAAAAATGTTTTTGTGTTTTTAGATTTTACTTTTTTAGGTGGTTGTTTTTTTTTTTCCCTCTCTTTAATTCCTCCCCTCCCCCCACTTCTAAACCCTGACTTTTGGATGTTGCCATCTCCCTGAAGAACTGGATCTCTGAATGCAGGGCATCTCCTCCCACACGCTGGAGGCTGCACTGGGGAATGGTCCATGGCTCCACCTGGAGTGCGAACCCAGGACCTTCTGCATGTAAAGCAGACGCGCTAAACACTACACTATGGAACCACCCCCTAAGTTGTTGTTGTTAATTAAATGTTGCCATTTGGCTTCTTTAACTACCTGATGGGAGTGAAAGGCTGGAAACGGAGAGTGGAGTGAAAAGAAAGGGAGAAGAGTCATGTGGTGCCAGGTAAGAGGTTTAAGAGAAATTTTACACAAGGCAGAATGGCTGAGGGATTAAGACATGGAATTAAGTCATGACTTAGAATCCTGGCTCTGACAGTCTCCAGCTGGGTGATTTGGAAAAGACACTCAATTCTTTAAGCTTATTCTCTCCATTGTAAAATGGGAATACTACTCAAATCGATTCTTGGGGTTGTTGGAATAACTAATTAAAATAACGCACGTAAAGCAATTAACAAATCTCTGGCACACGGCGAATATCTCTAAGTGGTACAGATTATTATCACAATTAGTAGCAGTAATGCAGATGGAATTAAACTGAATGAAATAAAGTCAATGCTGTACTTCATTTAATTCATGATAGTGGAAATTTGATGAGTAGAAAGGTGCTTTCATAGAGGAAACCTATAAGGTCATGCAACAAGTACCACATGGTCACACAACTTCCAGGAATAGAGGGTGGCAAATGAATGATTATGAGAACATCTCTCTTAAGCAATCAATTTTTTTAGTTTTATTTTATTATACTTTCAAGTTTACAGTACACTGGTTAAACATTTATATAGTTTATAAAATGATCCCCCTAATTGCTTTTTCTCTCCTCTGGCTCTCCACCTAGCCATTACATTAATGCTAATTGCATTCCCTGTGCCATGCTCCCCATTCCCATGACCATCTATCAACTATTAATTTGTACTTCTTTAACCTTTCACCCCATTATCCCAGCCCTCCAACTCCCTCCCCTCTGGCAGTCACCAGATTGCTTTTGAGATTTTTCCCCACATAAATGAGAAGAGAGTGAGTCATCAATGTCTACCAAACTGAGTGATTTAAGGAAACACTTTTATAAGATCTTTAACTGTCATTCTCCTTTCTATAAAATAGAAGTAAAAAGAAATTACAGGCCTATTTTATATTTGACAAATTTCCATTCCTGACATTATCATTTCCCCCATCCCCAATCTCAACTCATTCAACAAATGGGACCAGTTGGGGTCCAGGGTGATTATTCTGGAAGAAGTTAAACTTCCATTAACACTGACCTTGACTACTCCCATCTCATGGTAAATTATCTGAACAAAAATAGGAAAGGATGGGAGGCAGAAAAGCTAGAAGAGAATCTTAATCTTTTTCCAGAAACCTTGCAATTAATTTCAAGCAAGAGAAAATCCTCCATGCATTTTATTCAGATATTCACAATTGCGGCAATGACTTTTTTATATTTGTGAAAGGCGACATATTGTTCCAGCTAAAGTAAAGCAGTCTACTGCATGCCACTCAGTGCATCTCAGAGCAATGAACCCACTGGGTGTTAATGGTCTGTTCAAACCGACTGAAGCAGTTAATATCCTCTGTTTCGGAATGCCTGCAAACGTTCCCACTCTTCTTTGTAAGGTGTTCTTTTTCTGGCAGCACCAGTTTTGTGTTGGAAAACCTAAATGAATAGAGAGAAGCTGGAATGAACCAACTGTCTGGGAGGTGTCATGCCAACCATCCGCAAATGCTGCCCAGTTAAACTTCTAATGCACACATGTACACAAATATATATCTAGTATGTGATCCACATGTGAGAATAGCATAACTATTTTTATAGATTTTTACAGAATAAAAATGTTTCGTATATTATATACTGAATGGTATGTGTGTGTATATATGTTTTCATATATTATAATATATACTTTTACAATATATACTTAACTATATATACTTAAATATATTTAGAATATACTTAGAATATCCTACTTCATAAGAATATAAGCTTCATGAGATAGGAGTTTGTCCATTTTTTCATAGTAGGTACTAGATAAATCTTGTTGAATGAAAGAATGAATATGTAATGAAGTATTTCATTTGATCCTCCGGGCAACCCTGTCTATGAGTTAGGAATGAAAAGTAATATTACTGTCAGCATGTTGTAGTTGAAGGATTACGAAAGGCTTGGCCAAGTCTCCCAGCTAGGGAGCGGCCGAGTAGGATGGAAGCCCAGGCTAAATGATTTCTCATCTCATGCTTTATAGTGAATAGATCTAGCTTCTATTAATGTGAGAAACAAAAGTTGCTTGTTTTTTCCATCACCAGGTAATATCACTGTGCTAAATTTATTTCACCACTTCTACCTTATTTTTTTGGTACAGGTTTTATCTGGAGCCTGGGGCTGACAGCATTACTCTCTAGTTCCTTCGGCAGTTTTCATTCTTCTCTCTACCTCTGAGGCATCCAGATTCCTCAGGACCCTCTCCCACTTTTCTGCACTCTTTTCCTTCCCTCTTCCTTGCTTTTGTTCCTCTATCTTCCCTTCTTCTTCACTGACTCAAGCAATTACTCAACAGAAGCAGAAACACACACTCTCTCAGTGGGAAGAACCATTTGGTATCCACTCTCCTACTTCAATCCTTGATAGATCTTCCTAATAAGCAACAGTAAAAAGAAATGGAGAAAAGCTCCATTTACAGGAAAGGAGGGAAAGTTTAGCTAACACACCACTCTTTACACACATGTGTACCCACAACACAGGCAAACAAAGACAGACAGACAGACACAGACACACACACACACACACACCCTCCTCAATCCTTAAGAAACCTTGATCTCGGAGAGAGATATTTGGTTTTTGAGTGAATCATTAGCCTATTTCTTTCTTCTTTCTACCAAACATAAAGAACACTGAATAATGTGTTCAGTCAGAGGCTTTATTTTTTTATTAACCATGGATATACATTTATTTTTAAAGGACCTGGGATATATCCACATACCCACTCAAGAGATAAAAAGATGATGGACAAGAACTGACAGTTTTCTTGAAAACATTTCTTATTTTAGAGGAGTAGAATCAATGTCTCTGAAAATCATGGTGTCCGCGAGTATGAATGCCCACTTAGTATTTAGCAAGCTCAGTTTCTTGCCTCCAGGCCCTCCTGGGTAAATTTATTGCCCATGGCCGAAGAAAGGATTTTTTTTTTTACCCCATGAAACTTGTTTTGGCTTGAAGCAAAGTTCAAATAATATTTACCAAGATTATTAAAAAACTCTAAAACTTTTTTCTTCTTCGGCATTCAGGGATGGAATGTCAGAAGGTGTTGACATTAATTTTTAAATTAATATTTTTGGAAGAATTTTCTTTAATAAAAGATCAAATGATTACCACAATGCTGGAAGCAGGCTGTTGCAGACTGGGAACAATGCTTGTCAACAGCAAACTTCAGAACTTAATGCAAGCTCTCTGGTGGCTTTGCACACAGTGGGAATACAAATTACCTTCTTAAAAGATTTTTTTTTTTTTTTAATTTTCATTCTAGCCCATCTTCAGCTCTAAGGCTGAGATGCTAATCTCAAAAACATCTTTGCTCCTTACAGGGGAAAGAGCATTTCTTAACCGAATCGCAGACAGAGTCTAGGTAAATTCTCCATTACTACTTGCTGAGGAATTCTGTTACTGCCCACCCAGCAATTAGCAATAGCTACTAAATATGAGATCACCTTGCACTTTCTAGTCTTCCTTTTATTTAATATACAGCTAAGGCAGAGGGTAATAAAGAAGAGAATGAGCAATAAATAGTTAAAGATTTTAATCATTTATTTTATAGAATGATGGTGATAACAGATGGTATATTTTTTAAATATCTTTTACACTGAATAAAAAGTTGGCACCTTTAAAAAAAGAAACTGAGTTTCTCTCAAACAGACCTGATTTACAGTTGAAGCTCTCAGCTGTATGGCCCCACATAAGGAATGTAGTCAACAATATTATAATCACTGTGTGATGTCAGGTGGGTACTAGACTTATTGGGGTGATCACTTCATAAGTTATATAAATCATAATCACTATGTTGTACATCTGAAACTAATGTAATATTGTAGGTAAACCGTAATTGAAAAAATTTTTTTAAAGTAACTCCTATTGGCCTCAGTTTCCTCACCTGAAAAATTAACATAATAAAAATATCTTCCTCTTGGAATGATTATATCAGCACCCTCAATTCCCATATTATTTTTAACTTTTTCTCCATAAAAATTATCTTCTGTGGGGGGAGGGGGGAGGTAGACAGGATAAAGGGTGACAGAAAAAAATCTAACCATGAGAGATGAACATAAATATAAATAAGTATAAATAAGAACACATAAGTATAAATATGTATATGTCTTACTGTTAAAGTGTAAAGCTGAAACTTATTAGATTTCATTAACTGATGTCACCATAAAAGATAAATTTTAAAAATTATCTTCTAAAAATTGTTATTTACTTATTTAGTTTAATTACCTGAACATGCACCTTCATTAGAATATAAGCCCCAGGTGGGCAGTACTTTGATTACTCACTCACCGCTGTATCCTATCCAGCACAAAATGGGCACTCAGTATTTATTTATTGAATGTTGAATAAATAAAAACCAAGTTCCCAGCACAGAGTTGGAGTGCAGGACCCCCTTCCCCTAAACATACCAGTGAATCCAGTCCTGTCATTGTGAGAGGCATAAAAGGAAACTAGACAAAGACTTTCCCAGAGTATTTGTTTGTCTTCCATCCTCCTCGCTGTCCTGCTTTTTACCATAACACACCATGTGGAGAACACTCCACTTTCTCTATCTACTTTGCTTAACAGTCCAATCTCCTTAGTCTACAGATGTGCCCTAAAAGGTTCTGCATCAGGATTGAACCATTTTAGACATAGAATGAGCTAAACTGGCACCTTGCAGAGCCAAGTGGCTTCATCGGACCTGAGTTTCAATTCCTTTACTTTTTGTTTAGTTTCGCTTTATTTCTAAAAAGCAATATTTTGTTTGATAAGATAAAGTAGGGGATTTCTTTGCCATTCTTAAAGTTTGGTCCTGTGTCCAATCTGAAGACCCTGACTGATTTGACACATTTGCCTGGACCTCACAAGCCAGGGACACTGATTCTCTAAACGGCTAGGCCCACAAAGTTTAATCCACCAAGAAAGAGACCAGCTAGTTCCTGGAATTCAGCTGGGATGACTGAGAATCGAGGCCATATAAACCATCAGAGGAGATATGGATTTCGAAATATTCATAGTTTCAAAACCATGGTCCAAATCTGTTCTCCATTCCTAAAAACCATGGTCCAAATCCTGTTCTCCATTTCTTTTTAATTCTAAAAACCCAAACTTTGTCTAATGGTGGACAAAACATAGAGCCCTAACTTTCCTCCCTCATATCAAGATGTAAAGATCTTAAGCTTTGGGGATGGCCAGATCTAGGCTGGACTCCTGACACTTTACATATAGTATACCTTGAGAAAGGTATACTATCTGTATACCTTGAGAAAACTACAATTTCTTCCTATAAATTGAGATAGTGACATCTATTTCCTAGGGTTATTATAATGATTCAATGAGTTAATACTTGCAATGCATCAAGTATAGTTCCCAATACACATTAAGCTTTCCATAAATAATAATTTGCTTCTCTTTTTCTTACTTACCTGGCCCAGATCTCTTATCAAATATGTTAACCTGAGTAATTTATCTAACTTCTCTAAGCCTGACTCCTCAGCTCTAAAATGGGGATAATTCAGAAATAAATCTAATTATGGGCGGTGAACACGCAATGCAATATGTATGCCTTACTGTTGAATTGTACACCTTAAACTTACTGGATTTCGTTAATCAATATCACCATAATAAATAAATAAATAAACCAACAAACAAAATAAAATAGAGATAATTCTTACTCACAGGTGATAGTAAATGAGAAAACATTACTTTGCCAGCTACAGCATCCAGCATTTCATAAGCTCTGAATACACAGCAGCTACTATTACTGTCTGTAATTATTAAGCATGTTTTGCGTCACAACCACAGAACTTGTCCTCTAGACGTTTTAAATACAATACTTTGTTAATTTAATCCTCAAAGCAACCCTCACTGTGAAATAGATATTCTTATTTTCGCATCTAAGATGAAGGAACTAAAACCCAAAAAGCTAAGTAACTTGGTCGGAATTACATAGTGTCACGGGTGGTATTTAAACACATGTCTTCATGGCTTCACAGTCTGTGTTCTCCCCTGTGACCATGATATAGTGACTCCCAAATTATTATTATTATTATTATTATTATTATTAATGTAATTATCACCATCATTATTATCAACTAATCTCTCCATCTGCCTTTTGCTAAATCAAACCTACACTGTCTAACATATCTGTTCCCAGTGCCCAACCACGTAACTAAATTACATAGTTACATGGCTTGCAGGGCCTAGAATACCAAATTTTACCATGTTTGGGACTGGATAGAAAGATAAAGGCTATATTGTGGTGACTGTATGCTTCTTGGGTTTTCCTCTTCATTGTGACTCTCTTTCTGTATAGCTCTGGAATATGTAGTAGCATTAAAACATGCACAAGCCTAACAGACATCTTCTAAATACCTACAGAATGGTTGGAGATTCAGATACTAGCAAAAAATATGCAGAAGGTAAGAGAAACAAAATTATAGCAAACTCCATTCAGAGAGCAAAGTGTCAAGTAAAGGGAGAAAGGAATTCAATGACAGAATAAGAATATCCAGGGTTGGTCAGTAGAGTCAGGTTAATGCTGGTAGAGAACAGCACAGGCCTGGCACACAGCAGGTACTCAACAAATATTTGTTAGATAAATGGAGGCAGGAACCATGTTCATTACATCAATTGATGAGCATTAATTCTTAAAATCACAAATGTAGAACTGAGGCTCTTTGTGTAATGGTTAGATACAGGGTGTGCCCCATCCTGAACTCCCCCCATTTTGACATTACCAACCTTCCTCAAAAATGACCATTATGACTCCTCTGGCCATGACCCTACTCTTGAAAGGACCTCAGAGATTATACATCCTCATGTTTGACTTCCTGGTCTGTCTGTCCCAAAGTTTCTAGGTCAACAGTGGGGTTCAAAGTGACTATGGTAACATGAGAGATGCCAGAAGAAAAACAAAAACAGGGCCACCTCCATTAGGAGATGGAATCCTTAAAATGACTGACTGTCCCAAAAATTCCTAACAGGTAGTCACAGTACATATCACTTTCATCCTTTAATGCTGCCTAAGATCTAGAAAAAGGGGAAGGGCAAGGTCGCCTTTCCAGAGAGAGAGGCTGAACGTCAGAAGCTTCCCTTGGCTGTAGCTCCATGCTGGCCATTGGGCCATGTTAGCCTCCTCACCTTCTCCCAGATGCAGTCCTGGGAACACTGTTCCAGATCCTGCATTTTGCCTTGGCAAGAGGCATGTATGAGGCTTCTTGGCAGAAGTAGTTGTCTTGGTTTCAAGACATCCCTGCTGTCAGTTCCTGCTGTCTTGTTCCTAATTCTCTCTCACCCATTTAGACTTCACCTCATGAACCCAGAGATTCCTGGCTTCTGCCTAACTTCTGGCTCCAAGTTTTATCATGCTTGCCAGATTCTGGGCACTCCCAAATCCAGCCACTGCCTTGTCAGGCTCTGAGCTTTCCTCCCAGGCTTCCCCTGGCTCTTCTGGTCTTGAGCCTCAATCTCTGGCCCATTGCCTCTCAGTCTTTTATAGCTCTGGTTGAATACTCACTCACCCAGTAGCTGAGACCTTGCATATGTCATGCAGTGATTTTTTTAAAGAAATCTCTTGTGGAGAAATCTGGAACCATGACCTTCATTATTATAATCAGGTTAGGATTAACCTAGAGGTATTGCTAGGAGTTGTCTTTGTTATAAAAAAGGGGGGTGCTCAGGAGGAATATTTTGGGAAGCAGATTTCCAGACTTTGAGCTCTTTGTCTGAAAGGCCTCCCATCATCCCACTTCTTCCCTCTCAAAGCAATCAGGCATAATTGTTTAGGATTAAATTCATTAGCTCCATCTTTCAGACCTCACAGTTTTCTCACCACCACTCTCTACAACCATCACCAATAATTTTAACATTTTTAAATAGTCCTCCCACTCTCTTGATATATATTTATTAATTTTCTAATCATTTAACATACATCCTCTATGTTCTAAACTATGCAATTTATGTCATGAAATCATTTGTTTAAAACAAACATTTTATTGTTACTGAGTTAATGTTTGATTGAGCTTGGGGGATACTGATGTCTAAATACAGGGACACTCCCAGGGAGGGACACAGGCATTCTACCTAACCAGGAGAAAAGTACAAAGTAGATCTATTTTTACAAGACAAGGCACCACTGAGCCATCACAGTGCTTCCTCAACTTTTCAATGTCCTGACACACTTAACAAGTACAATACTGTAAGGGATGCTGGGATAAATGGAGAAGGCTATTTGTAGCAGGATGTCATTGTTCAACTCTGCTGCTGCCCCATACCCTGACCAACTGCTTCAAGGGTTAAGGGTATCAACATCTCAGCACGTCTATAACTTATTAGTGACACATCAAAGGGTTGTGACATACTGATTGGTAAGCTCGGACTTCCAACAATGATCATTCATTTACTCAACGAAATATTTTTGAGTTCATAAAAATATTTTAAGTGATTGTGCCCGTCGCTGATCTAGGAAATTAGGATACAACAGAGAACAAAAAAGTAAAAGATCCCTGCCTCCATGAACTTCTATTCTAATGGAATGAAACATAATAAACATATATTAAGCATAAATAAGAAAACATAAGTGCTATGGAATAAAGAAGCAGGGTGAAGGGATTAGACAGTTTGCTGAGTTAAATAGGATGGTCAAGGTAGAGGTGGGAGAGTACCTGGGGGGCTCCATAAATAGCAGGGAGGCCAGCCTGGCTGGAGGAAAGAAAGCTAGGGGAGAAAAATGGCATCCAGGTCAGGGAGACAATGAAAGGTCTCTGCTTTTAGTTGTGTGTGTGTGTATTGCAAATATCTTTCCCCAGTCTATAGCTTTTCTTCCCAATTAGTTTACTTATCTTTGTTTTACAGAAATTTTAAATTTAGTATAGTCAAATTTACCAAGTCTTCCATTTTGGTGTATAGTTTTTGTGTTTTGTTTTTGTTTTTGTTTTTTTTAGTGACATTGGTTAACAAAATCCAATAAGTTTCAGCTGTATACTTTAACAAGGCATATATATATTTACATTGTGTGTTCACCTCCCACAGATTTGTGTCACCACGTATTTGACCCCTTTTACCTCATCTACCTTCTCCCTCCTCCCAACTCCTCTCCTCTGGTAACCATGGTCTATAGTCCATGTCCATGAGTTTCTGTTTGTTTGTCCTGTTCATTTGTTGCTTTTAGGTTTATATCCCACATATAAGTGATATCATGTGATTTTCTACTTTTTCCATCTGGCTTATTTCACTTAGCATGATTATCTCGAGGTCTATCTATGTCGTCGCAAATGGCAGTATTTCATCTCTTCTTATAGCTGAGTAATATTCCATTGTATATACGTACCACAGCTTCTTTAGCCAATCATCTATTGTAGGACACTTCGGTTGCTTCCATGTCCTGGCTACTGTGAATAATGCTGCTATGAACATCAGTGTACAAATATCTTTTGGGATATGGGTTTTCAAGTCTTTGGGGTAAATACCCAGTAGTGGGATTGCTTGATCATATGGTAGATCAATCCTTAGTTATTTGACGAACGTCCGTACTGTTTTCCATAGTGGCTGTACCAATTTGCAGTCCCACCAGCAGAGTATGAGGGTTCCTTTTTCTCCACATCCTCTCCAGCATTTGTTATTACTTGTCCTATTGATTATAGCCATTCTAACAGGTATGAGATGGTATCTCATTGTGGTTTTGATTTGCATTTCCCTAATAGCTAGCAATGTTGAGCATCTTTTCATATATTTGTTGGTCATTTCTATATCCTTTAGGGAGAAATGTCTGTTCAGGTCTTCTGCCCATTTTTTGATTGGATCATTTGTTTTTTGTTGTTATTGAGTCGTGTGAGTTCTTTGTATATTTTGGATAATAGGCCCTTATTGGAGGCATTGCCTGTGGTGTGTAGTTTTTTGTGTTCTTTTAAAGAAAGTCTTCTTAAAAAATATTATTTTTCTAAAGCTTTAAAGTTCTGATTTTTCCTATTTAGATCTGAAGCCTGCAATTGAGATTTTAAGATAGTAATAAGCAAAGGTCTTATGTTATTTTTTCCACAAGAGTAATCCTTAGTTTCAGCATCCTTTATTGATCAGCCAATATCTTCCTCCATTGATTTCTAATGTTGTTCTCTCATTTGTCTCTAGCTTTTGATCACAGGTATTCTTAGTCTTACTGAGCAGATCACCAAAAGACGGAATATCGTCTGCACTTGAAGTGCTTGCTGTCTTACCAGTTAGATTAAAAAAAAGAAATAAAAAAGAAAAAGAAAAGAAAAAGCCTATGGAATGGGTGATTATTTTATAATAAAGGGGCAAGGAGGAAATAAGCAAAATATGAAAGGCTTAAAACTGGGACCAAAGGACCTAACCAAATTC
The DNA here is from genome assembly GCA_028627145.1 of Eidolon dupreanum. Classification (NCBI taxonomy): domain Eukaryota; kingdom Metazoa; phylum Chordata; class Mammalia; order Chiroptera; family Pteropodidae; genus Eidolon; species Eidolon dupreanum. The sequence continues at coordinate 30,684,912 of CM053503.1, read as the reverse complement.
ATAGTTTAAAATTGCTTTATGATGGGGGTGGGGTAGGGAGGGGAGGTGGGAGTTGCTTGACTCAAGACATCAACAAGGACATAGCTGATATGTTTGCCTAACTCTGAAAATTAATCTGTCCACTGAATCATTACCCAACCCCACGACTGACCTCCTCTGGTTACTGAAAGGCCAAGTCCACTGGATTAGGAAAGCTCCTGACATGACAGGAGCAAGTAGACAGTTTACATGCAAAAGTAAGTAGAAACTAAAGCAGGTATGCAGACACACTGGGAGGAAATTCCACCCAGCAAACCATTGTTCCCAAACTCCTGTTCCCCTTGCCTAAACTTCTCATTCTTAAATAGATAGACAAATACCTCTGACTGAAAGTCAACAGTTTAATTTCTTGAAAGGTGGAAATGAATTTCTACCTCACATACTCTATCGCTCACTCCAGTGTCCTGTCCCAAGACCTCGCTCCGTGTTCAGCCCCTCAAGCTCATGTTTCTCTCACCTCGCAGAAGAGTGGAGGATTTAAAAAGGACACAGGAGATTTTCATCTCCCATGTGAAACCAACCAGTGGGAGCATGAAATCTGGTCAGGTTTCTCTCATTGAGTTTGGAAAAGCCAAACAGCTCTGAGCAGAAGAGTGATTACAGGAATGCAACGTTCATTTCTGCTGTGGGCCCAGGGTTTCCCTGTCTGCAGCGTCTGGGAAGGAAGCACGATGCTTACAGCATTTATATTTTCCATGCTGTGGTGAATTTGGAAACTTCACCCAGCTCAAGACAGAATAAATTTACTCTAGCACAAATCTCTTGATCATTTCTCCTTCAAATGTGGGAAAACAGCACTGAGAATGTGGAAAGTGTAGAGCACATCATAAATCCAGGGACACAGGAACTCAGAAAGCTGCATGAGGCACATAAAGGAAGCACTGTGCTTTAATATTATTTTTCTGTTTAAAATCGACATGTGTGGTTTCGGACAAAGGCCTTTTAGTGTGGAGGAGAGAAGGTTCAGTGTTTCTCTTTTTGAAAAGCAGAGGAGTGTCTGAGAGAGACAGTGAAGAGATGTGCTCTGGGGTATAATCTAAAGGAAACTAAAAATAAAACAACCCGTACTTTCGAATAACTACCCTTAGGAAATAAAACCATGTAGCTGGCTTCCCAGGCCGTGAGTATGTGTCTGCACATGTCAGTGATCTCCGTCTCGGTGTGGTACACTTGAATGGGAACAGGTGTTTGTTGATAAAATCCCCACATTGGATCCCTATAGGAGGGATTATTAACTGTCACTTAAAATGTCTTTGTCCTTGTTGCTCCCTCTCTCCAATACTATCGGAAGAGACTATCGGAGCCCCAATTTTCTTTAAGTATTTAAGATTCAGAGGTAGATAGCATGATGGATAAGAGCATGTACTGACCCACATTGCCTGGGTATGAATCCTTACTCTGCTGTATGTGGTACCACCTGTGTAGTCTTGGGTAAGCTACTTCCCTGGGCCTCAGTTTACTCTTCTGTAAAATGGGGTTGATAATAATGCCTACCTCTTTGGGTTGTTGTGGAGATTGAATTAATTAATACATGAAAAACACTTAGCATAGACTTACTCATAGGGTTATATTATGTTTGCTATTCTTAATCAATGAATCCTCTTGATAGCCTGACCTTAAACACTAATCCTAGGATCTTGGTTTTCTGTATTTAAAAAAAGTGGGGGTGGGAGTGGGGGGAGGGGACACTACTCCCAAAAGACTTTAGCAAAATGATTTGTAAAATATGATGGAATCTCCTTGTCCTCACATGAATCTATTTATTTCTCAACTCTGGCGGCCACTTGTGGGTTTTGCCCACTCAGCATCCAGTACCTCTTCATTTGATCACAGCACCATGATGCTGCTTTGGAGAATGTCCTTCTGCTTATAAATACCTATCACTTGGGCTTCCATCATGGAGCTTAAACACCGCCTTCCTGCCACTCGCCCACCTCTCACCAGTGGAAGGGCGGGCCTATGACCCGAGCTTGGCTCATCTTATTGTCTTTCTTCAGCATTTGCATCTTGAACAGAGTGAATCAAGGATTAGGGGAAAATGGCTGACTGTGTTTTATCAGGCTGCAGTGCCTCAAGGAGACTGTGCCTTAGTTCCTGCTGCCCGGACCATCAGAGTTGCCCTTACTCGTCTCTTTCTTGGTTCCTTTGTTTCATTTTTCCTTTGAACTAATGCAGATTCTTTCAATAAATTCCTTCCTCTGTATATTAGCTGGAATGTGTCTCTCTTTTCTCATGACCAAAAAAAACCTTAAATAATGCATCTCTTCTTCCCTTCCTTAGATGGCTGTGGTCTTTAAGGAGCTGTACTGATACCATTCTACTGCAAGCACATCAAATTGTTGTTGTTGTTGTTGTTGTTGTTGTTGTTGTTGTTGTCGTCGTTGTCGTTGTTGCTGTTGGTTTGGGAATTCTAAGTAGCTGGAAAACTAGTTACAAGGAAATAAATACTCCTGTTCCTTTTAGTCAGGCATAAATTTTTTTAAAGCTGATAGATATCAGGATGCCATGAAGGTCAAAGAAAGATATGCTGGAGAGGTGATGAGCTGCCTGGCACTCTGGCAGGGGTGGGGTTGCAAGAAAACAAGAGCTAGGAGCATGTGGTGGGCAAAAGTGAGAAGAAAGTACTCAGGCAGGTACTGGGTAAGAAAAGTTGGTGGAAATGGTAATGCAAAAGCAACTGGAAGGAAGAAGGAAGAAAGAAGAGAAGAAAAGGTAGAAATGATGGATAAGAAGAGGAAAGTGAAGTGTGAAAATGGAAGCAATGGGTCAATTATTAAAACCCAAATATCACTGAGGATGAACTCAGCATTGTTATTTATGTCTCAATGTTCCCATGAGTCCAGCAGCCCCTTACCTGCCAGGAAGCTGTGATAGGAAGGAGGGTGAGGAAAGCATTTTTGATAGACAGAAAGAATATAAAGGAGAAAGAAAGTGGATTCAAGACAAATCCTCTGACTTCACCCTTTGACTTCAGGTAGCCTTGTAGGTGACTGAGGCGTGGTGGGCAAAAGAATGATGCGACAAGAGAAAGTGGGCAGAGGAAAGAATGTGAAAGAGAAGAAAATGGCAGAAAGCAGAGTGAAGAACCAAAGTAGGAAAAGAAGGATCAGAGAGGCATAAGCACCACAAAGAACCAGACGATGCCTGCTCGCACAATACTTTCTGGCCCATTTCTGAGTGAGGAGCCTCTTTTGGTAGAATGGAGCCTCGCATATTCGTGCCTTAAAGAAAACAAACCTCCCCATTAATGAATGACCAAGGTATTCATAAAAATGGCACTGAAATATTAGCAATGCTTGGTACAGTGGAGATTTCTAAAGCATTAGCATTAATATTCTGCTTTTATTCTTCTTAGTGCTGTCTAAAACCTTAATGTTTCAGAAAACCCATGAGACCTTTGGATTTTCTCCTGGCCTACTAATAGGTTCTGTCAACTTATCTTGGCACAACATCTGAGACAAGGACCCAGAGTGAAGGTTAGAAGAAAAGCAGCCATGCAGAGAGAAAGAAATACAGCAAGATTAATTAGAGGATGCAGGGCCCACATCCCATTTTCGTAGGAATCGGGTCCAAATAGAGAGGGCCAAATTAGGCCCCAGGGAGGCCAAAGCTGCCAGGAACAGATGTTCTTTTATCCTTTTAGTGTGAAGACAAGTCCCCCAAGTGGAACGGCATGAAGCTTGGGCCACGTGGTATATTTCTCAATTGTTAATGATGCACGTGGCATCCACAAATTCACCTTATCGTGCCACTGAAACAGTGATGTGAACCATAAGCTTCGGTTTGTTTTCCCAAATGCTTTTCAGTGTCTTAAACACATTCCCCGCCCCCCCCCCCCCCCACACACAGCTTCCTGCTGAATCATAATAATAGAATAGAGCTCAAGGTAACATTATCTGCAGCTCCTATGACTCACTTCTAACAATGAGCACAGGAACTAAAACAGAAATTAGATACAGCACAGTCAGGAAATATGCTATATGTAAGAATTTTCACTTTAAAAATATAACGCTTGGATGTTAACTCTATTATTTTTAACCTGGTTTTATTTATCATGGGTTCTTAAACTGGATGTACAAATAATTTTATTACCAAGAACAAAACTTACCTTTTATTCATGGAGCACATAAAAGTCATTTTTCCCTTTGAAAGGGCGAAATAATTACCATGTGTTGAAAGGGAGTGGAATACAGCTACATTCTACAATATGAAAGATAGTCGGAAGGCTACAATTCTCCTGCTTGCCTTCAGCCAGATTTCAAGCAAGTCTTCTCAGAAAGATGCACATCTGTTCTACTCTTAAGATGCCCACAGTACTTTTTCTGGTAATCTGATATTTAATAACCTTTTATTCCCTACCGCTTTTCAAATCTTCATTGTCCTTCACTCAAACCTAAATTTATCCCTCTCCTCGTATTTTCTTACTATTGTCTCTGCGAAATCAAAATATAATATAGATCTTCATCTAACATTTTATGTAGAAAGAAATAATATTAAGACAAGCATTAAATTCTATTCATAGAACTGTCATCTTTCAACTGACATTTGTTTTATAAATGGTTTTTTAAATGTATCCTCTTTTTTCTATTTTTCATAATTACAGAAAGTCAAAATATACAAAAGTAGACAGAATAGTATAATGAAGCCCATACATCCATCACCAAAGTTTAACAATTATCAGCTCATGTTTCATTTGTACTCCCACATCCTCTCCCTCTCTGTATTACTTTGAAGTAAATCCCATCTGTGGTATCATTTCATTAGTAAATATTTCAGTCTCTATTTCTAAAATATAAGGACCCATTTTTAAGACATAACCATAATAAAATCATCACACCTAAAGGAAAATTAAAAATAATTTTCTAATTTCATCTAACCTCCGGCCAGCACTTGTAGTGAAGACTGTGCTGCGCTGCCCAGCTCTCCCTTCAGGATTGAAGGATTTATTCCTCCAGCTGCCAGCCCTCAGCTTTTCAGCCTTTTCCCTTAAGGTCTCACACCGTTCCCTGGAGCAGCCCCATTCCGGTGATTGGTGAATGCAGGGTTAAAGGTCCACACCCCTCACCCCAATTTAGGACTACTCCGAGGAGCCATCCCAGCTTCAATGCTCCCTGTGAGCTTGGCAGAGGACTTGCTGTAACCACATCTCTGCCCAGCGTCTCCCTCTGCCCAATCCTGCTGCTTTCCCTTCCGCCACAGGTGTTGATCCCAGGAGCACTCCCGAGTAAATTCCCTGCATGCTTATCTAGTGTCTCAGAGTCTGCTTTCCAGAGAATCAGACCTTCAGTAGCAATCAAATTTCTGTCTGTCTCATAATATTATGAAGGATCCAAATGAACAACAACCAGATAAAAAGATGAATGGGCGAGGGGTGGGGGGTGGTAGTGGTGGTGCAGAGCTTTCGTGCCCTCCCTGGGCATGCCCTACTCCCAACCCAAAAGGTCCTTTAGCTTCCTCCATTCAGAGTTTTTAAGTTTCATTATGTGGGTATGATTAACTAAGTCATTAGCCTTTGGTGAATGAACTTAATCTCCAGCCACTGTAGGATCTCTGTACCAGGAACCAGGGATAAAGACTAAACACATTTTTTTATTATACCACAGCTTCCATCCTTTCTTTCTGATAGAATGAGTTGTTCTAGGTTCATTTTTGTACTTTGCCTACCCCAGACTTGGATGTAGCCGTTTCTATAAGGGGCTGAGTTTCATCTTAGTGGGAAATGGTATTTTGAAACCACAATCTGGGCACAAAGGGTGTTTGTTGCTAATAAATTAGCTATTGTTTCTAGTTAAGTGGACAAAACTAGAAAAATCTGTTAAGATAAAATTCCTCATGAATTCAACTGATACTTCTAATTTAAATCCAGGAGCAGAGTATTTTCATTTATCCTTGTATCTCCTAAGCTAAGAATCCTAGAGTTTTAGAACATCATAGAATTATTCGTTTGTTTTTTCCCATAACAGACACATAACTGTTTCAGGTGAATGATATGATTCTTGAAAACTATTTATAAATAGGTTTTTGTTCTCCACTCTGCTATGGGTATATCCCACTAGGGATGTATTGGTCGGATTACTGGGTTGAAACAATATAGTTCTTTCTGCCAACAACTGAATACACTGTAAGGTTAATTTTGTTTCATTTAATCTTTACTATGTGGGGATTGCTTTTTAAATTTAATTTTGTTTTATAATTATATAAAACATTTTAAAGTTTTAAAGTCAAATAAACAAAACAAGGATATTCAAAGAAGCCTAGTTTCTATACCTTTCTCCTCCACTGATTCTATCCTATTCCTTATAGATAAAAATTTTTTCATTAGTTAATCCTCTCAATATTTGTTTTAAAATCTAAATACATATATACATTTATATGTGTGTATACCAATCATTTCTATAAAAAATTTTATTAATTCTAATTATAATAATTTCTAAGTTACAGAATTTTGTGTTTTTGGACTGCTGCAGCACCTCACCTTAGAAGGAAAGAGAGCGAGAGAACAGAAGGACATTGGTGTTTTGGGGACAGTTATCAGACACATTCCCAGTATATTTAATCCTCACTATAACTCTCAGACGTATTCTCAACCCTATTTTAGACACAAATAAACTGAGGTACAGAGAAGATTGTCCAAGCCTAGCTAATTAGAGACAGAACCAATATTGGAACTCAGATCTTTCTCATTTGAAAAGTATGGTCTGTCAAATACACTCCTCCTCACTAATGTTCCTGACCTAGATTTCTCCCCCTAAAGCTAAAGAATACACTTTAATGTTCATTCTCTCCTCCTCTTCTATTCAGAGTATCGTGTGAGATAGTGCATTTAATTTCTATTTCTATGCTTATGGAAATAGTGTTTCACATATTTCAAATTTTTCTGTTTATAAATAAAAGACAGATGTAATGCCAAAAAGATTTGAAAAGCCCTGCTGGCAAGTCAAGAGTGCCATACACTTGAACAGGGGCTTTCAGACTCAGGATGGAGAAGGAATTATGTTGTAAGAAAAATTGTATATTTTTCTTTTTTAAAAAATTCTATTTTTAATTTCAGCATTTGAAATCAGTATTTCACAAGATTTTATATTTTCAAGTTGCTACTAATATTATTGGTGTCATTTAATGTAAAAAAATAAATAAATAAACCAAGATCCCTCCCTGGAGGAATTCTTGGCAGGAACAGGAAGGGTATACAATGGATATGAGTGGCCCTGCATATGAATTAGCTTTTACCTACATTAAAGGAATACTGCCAAAAACGTTTCCAAATCTATCGATTCTATACATTTTTCTTCAGAGGAGCTTGCTAACAAGCCTTTTTAGATATATAAAGTTTTTTTCCCAGAATTGAGGAAAAGAGCCAAAGTTAAAAATCTCCCTATTACATAGTAATAGAGACTCAAAGTTTTTAGACGGCACCTCTGGAAAATGAATAAGACACCCGGGGACCTTAGAGCAGATAAGGGGTTGAGGAAATGATTTTGATACAGGAAGTGTACCTGACTGAAATGGAGGCCATGAGGCCTAAGGAAAAGTCATCTCACAGATGCTCTGCTCTGATTTCCCTTCCTATTCCCCAATTTTCAGCAGCTTTTCAATACTACGCTTTGGAAATGACAGAGAAGGGCCTGGAGGCAAAGCTGTATCTAGAGAAAGGCACTCACAGAGGCAAAGCATGAGCAGGGGTTGAGTGTTCACATGATGCAAGGATTAGGAGACACAGGTTCCCTCAGAGATGAAAACGTGTACCCATCCCCACTTCCCACTCTTGGGTGTCCTCAGGAACCTATGGAAAAGCGCTAATCTTCCCACAGAAGAACATTGTACATGATACTTTGCTGGAAAGTAGCTCCAGCAAAGTCAGAGAGTGAGGATATTAAGATTTTAATAAGAGCAAAAGGCCTGTGAAAAATACTGTATCATGGTTTTTAAAAAGTTAAAGATTAAAGTTATAATTATCTTTAAGATTATAATGCCTATGATGAAAAACATTTGTTACTTTAAAATAAAAGAGAAAGACCAATAATCATTTTCATAACTGGGAGCTACAACTGAATGTCTCCAAAACACTCTTGTGAAAAACTACAAAACTGATCAATCAAAAGTGAGTCTCTGCACCATACAAGGTTCTGGGATGGGGTGGTGGAAAGAGGTGAAGACATGTAAGAAGCAATTCAAGACAGTACATTTCTTTCTGCTAAACTCAGGAGCCATGCCACTAAGTACTCAATACTTCGAGATTGAACTAACTCTTTATGAACTGAGTGGACTGCCAAGAGCTCAAGAAAAGACAAATGCTGTTGCTTTCATTCATATTGTCCTCTAGGGAAAGAGCTTTATTCTTGGTGTATCTTCCTCTGTCAATTGTATTTAGTAAGTACCCACATACATAGGCCACTATACATTTTCTGGATTCTGCAAAGAATAAAACGGATACTTCTTCAGCAATTAATAGAGTTGTTAATATGTATATCTTAAGTTCTCAGAAATGTTTATCAAGACATATTATTCTAAAAATACTTTCTTGTGCCTTTAAAAAAGTGGAGCTATTGGTTCATAAACAGGTCCTTTCATAATTCTAAGGTTTCCAATAGGAAAAAAAAAAATCTCTTGTTGGTCATGGAGTAGTTGCTATAATAAATTTTCTATTTTGCTTCATGATAGTTAAATTCATTTCATGACATATATATCTTATTATTTGGCCTAAGTCATTGGAACCCCTTCTTCAAAGGAACTATTTATTTTTATAAACTATTCTTTAAAATTTTTTCTGAATATAAGAAGGATTTTCCTCTTTGTCTATCTAAGTCAAATCTCATTTTTGTCTCCTAGGATAGAACAACTAGGTTAATAACATGATTTAACATTCAAGGGCTAAATAAATGGCATTCTCTCATCACAAGAAGTCCTATTTGGCATGAAGAATTGATAAGTATGGTCTCAAAATAAGTTTTCCCTCATTGAAAAATAGCCTAAAAGTTTGAAGGGACATTACAAATCATCTAATATCATTGCCATCCAATGAAGAAATCTTGTATGTAATATGGTTGATAATAAATGCTTTTATTCATTTATTCAACCATTCACTTGTTAAACAAATATTTCTTGACCTTCTACTGTGCTAAGCATCATACGAGTTCCTGAGGTAAGAAACATGTCTTGGATAATGTCATTCTTCTTATATCATCCTTGTTTATTTCCTTGTTGTTCTCTTTATTCTTTTATACAATTAACAGGTATTGAGTACCCAGTATGTACCAGGCAGTGGGCTGAATACCCAGGAGTCCATGATAAGCAAGACAGGTATGGTCCCTGGAGTGTCCCTAGAGGCTGAGACAGGCAAGTTACAAAGCAATTAAAATTGTGTAGTAAGTGCCAAAGTACGGGGATGTACAAACTTATAGGACAGACACCCCACCCAGACTAGAAGGATGTGTGAGAATTAATCGGAAAGGGGAAGAGATTTCCAGGTGAGGGGGAAAGTGCATATGAAAGCCAAGAGCACAGGGAGAGGAGAGATCATGGTGCTTGAGACGCCGCTGTAAGTTCCATGTGGCTAGAGAGAGAACGTGAGTGTGAGACTTGAGAGGTCAGCTAGGGACAGCTCACGAAACGCCTAGTAAGGTTCAAAGAGCTTTTACTTTTCTCCTTAGCACTTAGAAAGGTATTTTGAAAGAAGAGATTTTGTCTGGTGTGATTCAGAGCTTTGGTGAATAGAGTTTGGGGGTCTCTCTCCTTCTGGTGCCTTAGAGCCTTTGTTCTCAGGGAGCTGGGGGTAACGTGCTTTCTCCCACCCTGCCCCTTAGGAGGTGTATCAAAATTGCACTCTAGGTTTTTACATACATGTCATAGTTTTGCCACATGCTTCCTCTCTCTCTTCTCCTCTCAACCATTGATACTGAGAGCATGCCACTTCCCTCGGGGGTCTGGGGAGAGGAACAGGTGGACAAATATTGCCATAGGGGCTCTGTGCATCACTGAGGAAGAGAAGCAGTAGAAGAACGTTAAGATGTATGTATGCACATGCCAGAATGTGTGGGTTTTCAGGCAGAGTTGGAGACAAAGCCAAATTTGTACTTTAAAAAATGTCTCTGTTCCTTGGAGCAGGAAAAGGTGGGTTGATCAGCCAGAAGGCATGTGCAATAATTAACCTAATCGATAGATGATAAGACCTGTAGTCAGGTAATGGCTGTAGGAACGAGAAAGGAGGCCACAATGAACAGACATCTCAGTGAATCTGAGAGTGGGAGAAAGGGAGAAACTAAGGAAGATCCTAATGCTTCTGTCTTGGGCTGGCGAAACCCAGTGCTGTGTTCTTCCTGGTAACTTTTTGGTGAGTGCTGCTACCCCACCCGAGCAGCCAAAGGGTCCCCATCTCCTCCTGAAACATGAGAGCCAAAACAGATCACCAATTTCTGAATCACCCTTTCATCACAATATTTAACAAGGATCACATTTTTAAATTTTTTCAAAATAAGTTTTGAGGCTTGCTCACATAAATCCATATGGGCAATATTCACTTGCGTGTCCTGGACTTGATCACCTTATCGATGAGGCAATGCAGATCTCTTAAACCACATACGTAGAGAACTAACTAACCATCTTACAACATGAAAGAGAGATCTGCTGTACAATTTAGTGCCCAAGGTAGTTCAGTCAAATTATTACTGGCTCTAATTATCACCCCCATAGCTGTTAAATTCTTTACCTGCAGCAGAGTAGAACTCCAGAGGTGAGAAATTCTTTCATGCCTTTGAAAAGGCCAAGGAAAAAACCCAAAGGAGTAACATCCAATATGAACCTTAAAAATCAAACCTAAACTGTACATGAAGATGGGGCAGGCAAAGGGAAAAGCACCAGGGAAAATGGAAAATAACTTATTGGAAAGCCAGAAGTCTAATGTTAATTTTATTTAGAAATTACCTCCTACTGTGACTTGGGTGTATAACCTCGAGGACTGTAGCACTGAAAAGCAGCAAACAGTAAAAAGGAGAAAAAAAAATAGTAAAAAGGAGTCGAGGATAGCCAGTCTCTACAGTACTTTTCACTCATTTATGTTTAATTAAGATATAAAGAGGGAACGCTGAATTATCAATCAAATACATAGAGAACCATAACAGATGAGTAAGGAAATGGTACAGGGAGAAATGATCCTATAGAATGGCTCTTGACCAGAGGAAGCTGCTTTGATTATTACCATTGTCTTTTTTTTTTTTTTAATTAAATTTGCTGTGGTGGCATTGGTTAGCAGACTCTATAAAGGGAAAGAGGACTTTTCCCACCATTGTGAATGATTCATCTTACCAAATATTTCTTCCTTTCCTACCAAACTCATTGTCTGACATTTCCTTTAGCACCAATGTCATAGGAGATAACATCATTTTAACAAAGTTAAGAAAATATACAAGGTCAATAGATGACCCAGCTAACCAGAGAGCATTCATTTTCAATGAACATCACCCATCGTCCAACAGGTTAAATCAGTTTTTAGTGTCAGAGTTCTGACTTCTGTATCCTTTTGCTTTCCATGTCCACTTATGCCTGAGGTAGAATTCAAAAGATAACTGATGAATCAAATTAAACACGAAGAGAACCATTTAAAAGATATAAAAAAACAAATCTCTGAGCTCATGCACCCAGACTCCTGAAATACAATAGATTTCCCAAAAGGTTTTAGCCTAGAACTGAAATACAGAAGAAAAGGAGAGGAGAAAGAGAAAAAACAATAAAATGGAAAAAAACTTAAATGTACATTCGCAAGGGTAAATATGAGTGGTACATGTGATTAAATAAGTCCAAGTCTATATTAAAGATTAAATAATGTTTTAACTGTGTGAATGATCTAATAAGAGCCAAAGCTACACCAGCATGTAACAAATGACCCTTATTTTCTAGAGTGTTTGTCTTTCTACAAGGAGTTATTTATATGCATATATATGACCATTTAAAATATCTGTCCAGAGAACAGTATCGGAGAGGATGAGGTTATGGAAATTGACACCCTGGAAAATCCTCTACTGGGAAAGGTGACACTGGCATATGCTGTGGTAGCAGATTGTCTTTGGCTGCTGTGCTCACCAGTAAAACAGACACTAGGCAGCCTCCCTATGCTGATTACCAAAGTCTCCTGAGTCTGTGAAATGCAAGTCAATATGTGCCAATTTAATACTTGGATTTATATTTATGGTTATAACCAGGTCATTGCTTCTTCTAACTTTGTTGATTTTAGAGGAAGGAAAAGAGCCCTTATAGCTACTGATTAGCCATGTAATTAAATTTGTCATAATGATCAAGGTGTCTTCTACAATTTTGTCCCATGGCTTAAAATCCAGAAGCTATGATGATTAACAAAAGTAACTGTATGTTCTTACTTTCATATCTCAAGACTAAATATAATACAACAGATTTTCTGATGCTGAGCTATGAGATGTAGCAGAGGGTGATGGCCAGCCCTGTTCTGGCTGCATGTGGGTGACAGTGATGGAGAGCTGCAACACACAGAAAGGCATATGAAAAAGAGAACTGGAACAGTTCTCAACACGGACTTGCAAGCCATAGGGCTTGGTTCTGCCTTTTATTCACTATATGGACCTAGAGAAACTGTGTAATCTATCCAAAATTCAGTTTCTTTATTTGTCAAAATTAAGGTAATAACATTTAACTTATTTGGGTTTTGGAAACAAATAAAATATATAAAAGTCATAATCCCTGAACTGTGGAATAAGCTCAGTATTAGTTATCATTACCATGTTGGTAATCATCATCATCAGATTTTTCCCAGGGATCTGGCAGGGAACAGGCACAATTTGAGGAGAGTCAAAAAAAGGGACTTTCTACAAAGGCCAATAGTTCAGCATGTAGCTGAACTACATGGAGGACAGTGCAGTACCTCAGGGCTGGTAATGGCTACACTTGTTACCCCTAAGCCCCAAGCCGGAAGCATCACACAGCGGAAAGCCTGTGTGGAGGGGGCTGCCTAACAGGAGTTGCAATTCCCCTCAAAGAGGAAAGCTGGGAAATAAACACCTCACCCACTCTCCTCCCTTCCTCTAGTTGGCTGCTGGTGCATCTCATTGGCCAACATAATGAAAGACCAGAGAATGTAAAAGCCCTTCTTTGTAAGTCTATACAGTTCAGCCCCCCAGGGCTCAGGCATAGAGAAAGAAGGGTGAAGGGGCAAATAAGGTATCAGCACAAATACAGTATCTGTGAGGCTATACTGTTAAACACACAAAATCAGTCACTGAGTTCCTAAGAAAACGCCTAGCATATGGTGGGTACTTAAGAAATATTTTTTAAATGGTTAAATAACCCTGTGGATCAGATTCTGGTTCTTTTAATATATATCCTACCTTTTCCAAAATATGTAGGACACCTAAATCACTTATCAGGGATCAAGCCATCCTGTAGTTTAAAACTAAGTTTAAACTTTAGTCTGATATAAATAAGGTCCATCCCAGATGGTCCCCTAAGTCTGGAAGTAGGGTTCCTGGAATTAGGAGGCAAAGTATTTTCATCCATTTAGAGAGAGGCAGATGATGAATCCTCAGAACACACACACACACACACACACACACACACACACACACACACAATGTTGACAAAGCCTAGGCTATGTTTTCAGCCTCTCAGGTCATAACATGCATGAATGAAGGGTCATCATGGTTACGACATATGAGCAAGCAACTGAAAATCCATTCCCACTCAGCTCACATTTTCCTTTGCCACAACATAAAGGGGGAAGTTGCTGATGATTTCAGAGTCAGTACTGACAGCCAGTCTCACATGAAAAACAACACCTATGTAATGCTGTAGCTTGCTCTGGAGAAGTGAAGGAGTAAAAACATCATTCAAAGAGATAAACAAGAAAGGCTAGTTGTACTATTTGGCACAGCTAGGGACTTGAACCAGTTAAAAACAAATAAAGCCATATGCTTACTTTAAGATGTATTTGAATTCTAAATGTACATTAATCCATGCTTTAAAATATTTTTAAAGCTGTAAAAATGGAGTAAAACTGTGCGTAGGGGGAGAGGATGGAGATGAAAATGAAATGACAACAACTGACCTTATAAATGGACTGTGCTTCCTGGTAACATTTGTAGCAGAAAACTTGCAACTCATGGATGGATAACTAACTGTCCTTGTCACTCTAACCACTTCCTCACATCACAAGAACCACCTGAAAAATCTCAAACTACGAAAAGACTAAATTTTCAGAGGAGAAAAACTGGAAAAAAAATAATAATTTAGATCTTATCCATAAATCAAATATAAAATCAAATAATCTACATCGATGTAATCTTCTCAAGTAAATGATACAACAAAAAGGGATCATATCTTTGAATTTCCTCAATCTCTATGCTTTAAAGATAAAAAATGGTTAACATTGTGTTATTTCATAGCACAATGCCTCTTCGATTTGGAAAGGCTCTCTCTTGCTCTAGTATTTTTAAATCAGTTCCAACACCATTACCCAGACCTCTTGTGACTACACACTCCTTGAGAAGAGAAGAAAAATGAACACTTTCACTATTGCCTACTTAGCCCCTCTTTACTGGTCATCTTTACATTCATCTAAAACACTTCCTTGGAAAACTCTTAATAAAAAAATAAAGATTTCACACTAATATTTTAATAAGATATCAAACTTATTTTTACAATAGACTTCTAATTTTACAAAAGTTTTAAATTTACAGAAAAGTTGCAAAGATAGTACAGAGGGTTCCCTTAGATCCTATGACCAGTTTTCCCGTTAAGATCTTACGTGTGATAGATTTGTCACAACTAATGAACCAGTGAGTGCTGATATATTATTGTGAACTAAAGCCTATGCTTTATTTAGATTTTAAGACATTTCTAAAAAGAACTTTTCCCACTGGGAACAGGGTATTATAACTCCGGGGGGAAATATTTCACACTGATATGTACGGATTTGACCTCAACTGTTCATTTTATCTGATGCATTGCACAGCTAATTCAGAACATCTCAGGGACAGTGGACCAACAGACAGAACACCTATCTGGAGAAATGTGTTCCCAGAGAAATGTGTTTTAGCCTTAACTATCCCTTAGCAAAACCACTAAAACTTTCTTTGAACCTAAGTTTTATTTCTTAGGAAATGAAAAAATTGAACTAGATGATCTCTGAAACTGCTTCCAACTTCGAAGGCTATGATTCTGACACACCTGAAAACATTTTAACATTTTCATAGCAAAGGTTTAGAATTTGGGGTTGGAGGATTTAATTCTAGCTTTGTCACCAGCTTTTAAATTAGCTTTTGGATTTTTCAATTTCCAAATTTGCCTAGAAACTAATAGTATCAACAAGTATGTTAAGAAGTATCATGTGCATAAACATCTACATTTAAAGAACGAGGCTAACATTTATGTAATTTACAATAGCACCAATAGCACAGAACACAAGGGATTCTCATTCACTACTGACCTGAACATTGTCTCATTCTCTTAAGGTCTTCTGAAGATTTTTTATGTCATTTCTTTTCTTTTCATAACTAACTCAGAAAAAGCTCTGATTTTATTTTTCTTTAAACCAGAAAAATAGACTGTAAATTGAAATAAATAGGTTAGTTCAAATTATCGAGCATTGATAAAACAGTGCTAAAATATCACACCATAATTTTACACATGCAATGTAAAAGTCCACTTTTTAATGCCTGACTATGGACAAAATACCTATGTCTTATTAATTCGAGAGTGAAGACTATTATAAAGATAAGGCATATTCAGCATGCTCGAAAATTTTAATATAAAAATAAAACACCAGATTAAGTCATTTCCAAAACTGAAAAACTCAAGGACAAAAGAGGAAAAATAACATTTTCATTAATCTGAAGAAAAGAAAGATATTCTGTTTTCATAAGAAACTGAAAGAGTATGTTTATGGACGTAGGGGTTATATAGGAAGAACACAATTTCTCTGTCAAAAATAAAGTACTAGCTTGTGACAGTTGAAAGAGAAAATGTCCAGCTCTTTCAAGGCTTCTGCTGTGTCCTTGAAGGAAAGTATGCATTTGTGAACATGTAAGTGGCTTTCACTGGCTGTGGAAAACACTTTTTCTTTGAGTAGGTTCTTGAAGCCTCCCCATCCTCAAAAAAAAATTGTACGCACATGTAACTTTTGCTCATGAACACACTTAACCATATACCTAATCTCACAGCATAGCCTGGTAGAGTGTCCAGCACAAGAATGGTGCTTTGATTACCTTTTTCCACCTTTCATATTCATCATTTAATTTGTGAGGCAAACATGAGCAAAAATTGGGCTCTGTGCCTCTCAGCTTTCATGATATGTGTACTTATCTCTCTTTACCAGTATGTATCTTCATATTTCTCTATGAAGATTTCCACAGAAATCTCTTAGAGGAAAAACAAAGAATTCACTACTGCATTTCAATATGGCACCATGACTTACTTTTTAAAAGAAGTTCTTCCTCTGGAAATAAGGCATAACTTTGAAACAAATACTAAATATTTTATTTACTTATAATATTAATTATTATTTAACTTGTAGCATAGAAGCTGCAGGTAAAACAATTGCAAAGTAATAAGTTCAATCCTGAATTAAATTTCCCTAGAGTTTGAAATACTATATATGAGGTCATATTCAAGGGATATGTGGAGATAAACAAATCTGGGAAGGTATATAAATTGGTACAAATAGGAAGAATTAAAAAAATAAGTTAGAATCTAAAACCAAGTAGATGAATGGTATCTCACTTAATAGACAAAAAATAGCCAAACCCTAAATGAGCAGTATGGAAAGCTGAAAAAAAAAACAAATCACCAAGACAAATTGTAACATTTATGACAAAAATTTATTTCCTTTATAAATGGACCTTACAAATTAAAAAAAGAGAAGAAAAAGAAAAAAAAACAGTAAACAATCTAATATAAAAATGGATAAAGAAAACCAGATAGTTCACTAAAGAAGTTATAAAAGGACCAAAAAGAACAAAAGAATGCCCAACCATAATTATAATTACAAGATACAAATCAAATTTATAAAATACAATTTTTTGTCCAACAAACTGGTAAAGATTAAACGTTTGATGAGCTCCAATATTGGCAGCAGTTTAAAGAAACTGACACTCTCATACAGTACTAAGTATAAATTGATGCAATGTTTTGGAGGGTGGATTGGCAATATAAATAAAAATCTTATATACATTTATTCTATGAGTCAGCAATTCTACTTCTAGGAATTTACCCTAAGACAACTGTCACACAAAGGCTTAAAAATATACATGCAAAGATGTTCAGAGAAAACAGGAAGAACAAAACTATAAAACAACACGAATGTTATACAGTATGCTATACTCATATAATTTTTTTACTCTTTAATTTTTATGCATATCTATATATATGACTATACAAAGATAAAGATGTCCAAGCTATATATTAAATGAATAAAGCAAGTTACAGAACAATGTATATAGTATTGTCCATAATAAGTGAAAAAACTACACACACACACACACACATACACACACGCACACACATACACACTTAGCCATCGGGGCTGGCACAGGTAGAGGTAGAGATAAAAGGCAGGCACTCACAATTACTCTCTCGATAAACAAGAGCCGATTTGCTCTTATTTTGTATTGAAATGCTACATTGCCTCTTTGTTCAGTTGTCAGGAAACTTAAAACTAACCTTAATGCACAAAATAGAGTGGTTGTCCCTTCCTCCCATTTAACTTCTTATTCTCTACCACCTTTTCAAATCGCTCAACTTTTATTCTTTTATCATTCTTTTAATTGTGATTTGTGTCAAATTCTTTTGAAAAATAGAAATAAGAAGATAAATCTAAACAAAATTTTACTTGTAGAGAAAAATGTACCTCTTTCATGGAGAAATATCCCACATTATTTAGGTCATCATTGCTAAAGATCTTTTTGTAGCTAACATGCTTTTCTTAACTAGATTTTAGGAATAAGTAGCTTTTAAAATTCATTCTTTTATTCATTCATGTACACATTCAAAAAAACATTGTTGAACTATAAAAATCCCAATGATATTTTTTAAAGAAATGGGAAAATCATCTTAAAATTCATATGCAATCTCAAGGTACCTCTAATAGTCAAAGCAATATTGAAAAAGAAGAAACTTAGAGGTCTTATATTTCCTAATTTCAAAATTTACTACAAAGTTACAGAAATCAAAACAGTGTGGTATTGGCATAAACAGATATATAAACCAATTGAATAAAGATCCCCAAAATAAACCCTCATATATATGGTCAAATGATTTTGCCAAGAGTACAAAGGTCTTTCAATGGGGAAAGGATAGTGGTACTGGGAAAACTGGATATCCATACACAAAAGAATGAAATTTGACCCTTAGTTTACACCATATACCAAAAATTAAGTCAAAATACATATTCTAAAAGCAAGTCTAAATGGATCAAAGACCTAAATATAAGACATAAAACTCAGGAAAAAAAAAACAAGGGAAAAGTTGAATTTGGCAGTGATTTCTTGGATATGACATCAAATGTACAGATAACAAAAACAAATAGGTAAATTGGATTATATCAAAATAAAAACTTGTGTGCATCAAAAAACACTATCAATAGAGTGAAAAGAAAAATAAGCCAGTCAAAAAAGGAGAAATCCTGTGTGATTCTTAGAGTATGAGCCTTATATGAGGTACCTAGAGTAGTCAAATTCAGTGAGACAGAAAGTAGAATGGTGTTTGTCAAGGCTGGGGGAAAAAGAGATTGGGGAGTTATTTAATGAGCATGGAGGTTCAGTTTAGCAAGATAAAAAAAAAAAGTTCTGTGAATGGATAACGGGGATGGATGCAGAATGATGTGAATGTACTTAATGCTATTTATATATACTCAAAATGTATATTTCAACATATACTTGAAAATGGTTAAAACAGTAAATATTATGTTATACATATTTTACCACAATTTTGAAAATACACATTTTTGAGTAAGCAAACATTCCCAGCACTGTACAAGACTCTGGGAAACACAGACTACTTCAGATAACTCATGATATGGTAAGAGAGAGTACAGGAAAGAGAAAGACAAACCAGATCAGGAAACAATAAAAGATATTTCAGAATCTAAATCAAAGCCATTTCCCATGAGAACCCTTGGAGGTAGGAGCAAGCTTCAAAAATTTCTTTGGCAACACTAGTTGCCTAGATTTTAAGATCCAAGAAATAAAACTGACTGCTCTTTAACTTATAAACTTTTCTTCACCTAAGAACAAAGTCAACTTATTTTCTTCGAAGTTCATCTTTTCTACAACAAACCAGTCAGCATTACAAACCAGTTTCTTACTCATTACTGTGCACTCAAGGCATCTGGGGTTCTTAACAACTTGCAACTGCTGATTCAGTAGGTCTGGAACAGGACCTGTTCAGCTTTTCTAACAAGCTCCCAGACAAGGCCAAAGCTGCTGGTGCCTGGACCAACTTTGAGCAGCAAGGTCATGGATAACAACTGCTAGTAATATGCATCCCCTCCCATCTCTGCAATCACAGCTTCAAAAATGTCTGCTCTTCGGTACTGATCAAAACTGATGTTGCTCTGCCCAACGCTAAGTACAAAATTTTACAGCTTTTGTCAAAGTAAAAATGTTTCCAGAAAAGAAAAAAAATAAAATGAAACCTTTTAAGTTTGGATTAACCTCTACTTCTAATTATAGAGCTTTCATAAAGAAAGCCAGAGGGTAGGATTAATTTTAAATTCATCAAATACTTTCACTCGAGGAAAATTAAGGGCTGCCTGAGTTTGACAGGTACTTAATTGCACTGTAACAGAAGGAGGGCTCGATTTTTCCCCAGTCCATTATAATTAAATCCTTGCATATTCTTCAGCTTGTGCAAGGTCACATAAGAAAGCTAATTTTTCAATATTGGCCTTTTTTTCTTTTCAACTTAAGAAAATGAATGAAATTGTTTGGAAACAAACATATTGGCACCGCCCCTGAAGGAGAAAATCTGTGCACAGGTGCAAAATGGGACTGCTTTTTAACTCTAATAACTATAATGAAAACTCTGCATAATTTGCCATTTTTTGTTTGCCCCAACTTGGTAAATGAGCACAGATTATTAAATCTTAACAAATTGATCTACCCTTGTCAAATCTCACATTATGTAGCACCCAACCTTCCCAGAAAAAGATGACTCTTTCCTGGAAATTTAGCAATTTTCAAGAAAATGTGATACATTCCAAGACCACATCAATACTTCTAGAAATCAAAGACTATCTGTAATACATAATTTTAGTTGATTTTTTATTATAACTTTTAAAATCTTTGCATCGAGAATTGCAGCGAGTAAAACTGCATTCACAATTTTGTTCCTACAAGCTACAAAATGATCATTAACTATTGTACTTAGTTTTTCCATTTTGAGGGGTGAACCAGAAATTCAGAGACTAATTCTCTATCATTAAGTTGTACTTTTTCTTCCATTATTTCATAATATTTTGGTCAAGCTGTCATCAGATGCGACGTCCAATCTGACATAGGTTTAAATTCAGGCCTGTAAATGTAGCTGAGATCAAGGTATCAAGATTCCTCAAGTGGCATTGATCCAGTCTCACATTTTCCCCTAAAACAAACCTAGTTCCAGAAAAGCCCACAAGATATGTAGCAAATTCTTCTGTGACCACAGATCTTCTCACTAACTCTTCTTGTTAATCCTTGAAAACTCTTTGGATGGCCAACAGGCAGAGATAGCACATATACTCGCCCAGCTGGCAAATAGATGACTTATAATTGTGATACTCTCTTATTTCTTTCTGTGACTTTAATTGAAGTAGTACTTTTATTGAAGTCTGCCATTTCTTTCTGACCAGCCATGCAAATAATTATATTGTCCAGGATATTAAAGGAAACAGGCCAACCCCAAAGAAAATCAGGCAGAGGCTTAAAGGAATCTGACCATGATTCTAAACGCAATAACCTCTGCCTCGTCTCTGGCTGCCTTTCTCTTAGGTTTTTGTGAGAATCTGTCTTCCAGGTTTATAATAACCCAAGAAAAAAGCAGAACAGGCAGAATAAGTGGCACAATGAAAACAGGATAGAGCAAATTATCTTTAGTGACCCATAGTGTGAATGGACTATGGTGTGTAACCCTGACTGGCCCTTGAAGGGACCAAAAGTTTCCCATGAAAAGTCCCCTTACCTATCTCTTCTTCCCACTGGCTCTCTAAAGTACCAGGTGTCAGGCCATGGCATTATGGCATCACTAAATAGTAGTTTCTAACTTACTTTCACTTAGGGACACCCTAAGAGCCACTTTTTCTGGAAGGAAACTCGGCTGCTGACAGCATCTTCTCCAACAGCCATGCAGCAGATGAAGAGCCTACTCAAGAGCCTCAGAGTAGAACTTACCTGGAAGGTCTCACTTCTCGCATATGCACAGTCACAACTTCTCAAAAACAGAAGTCTCTTTCTTAATTTACTCATGAAAACTGGAAAGTACAGTCTCGCGCTCCATTTCCCCAACTGTTTAATACCTTTACTTCTTAATTCGTAGTTATTTTCTCCAGAGCTATAGAAATATTCAGAAATATTATCCACCTCTCTCTTAAAAGTCCACATTTTTGAAATGACAACTAGGATCTAGATGTACACATCCTCCCTCTTCCATCAATCTAATAAAAGTTATGACTCAACAAAGGATCTCTCCCTGGCATTTAAAATTCCTTAGTTACATTAATGATACTAGTGAAAGGAATGAACAGTTTTCTTATTTACAAAGAATAGCCTAAAAGATAGAGACTACCCTCCCTAGCACAAAAAGAGGGATTTTTCCATTTAAAGGTTATTTTCTTGAGTAGTTTAACTACGCATTAAACCCAGACCTTCCAGAGACTACCAAGGCCCCCTCCTTCACTGTTGCTGTCCAGAACTTTGCCTCAGTCACTGCGGTCCTCCTACTGGCACAAGAGACTCAGACCTCGGCTTTCTCCCAAGCCTGTCAACACTGCTCCCCATAACTGCCAGAGAAACCATATGCTCTCTCCACGCCCTCCCCTTGGGGCCAAGCTCATTATCTCCTCAACCTACCCACAGCAGTGTGGAGCAGGAAAGCAGAGGAAGCTTGGGGCCTGAGCTTGGGTTGTTCCTATTTTTCTGCTATTGAATCGCCATCGAGAGAGATGAAGGGGAGGGGAGGAGAGAGGAGGAGGTAGGAAAGAGAGATGGACAGAAAACGAGATAGGGGAGAGATAGAAAGAGAGAAATTGTATTTGAAGAACACTTGATATAAAGGCATACAGACTGCCATAAATGAGATTTAACTCATTCATAATTCAGTTGTTTGATTAGATCAATTTGCTTCTACACTTTGGTGTTAGAAATGCCCAGGCAATGTCTCCTAATTTCAAAAGTATTACTCTCAAAGTAATTTATATGCTTTGGTGTTAAACAGCATTTTAAGACATTGTGACTGCCTTATCAATATCTTCACCTCAGAGAAAAAAACTTCATAAAAGAAGTATTTTTTCTAAAATGTTTTATTCAAAGGTAAGGTAATTTTCTAAATTAAAGAAAAAATGTTCCCTGGACAAAATGGTGCCAGTGTTTTAAAAATCATTCTGATTTTCCTATTAAAAAAAAAAAGAGTTCTGCATAATTTTTTTTTAAAACCAGGTCATTACTGACTTAAACATGACATTTGGCTCAGATACAGAAAGCAGGTTTTCACAGGAACCAAACTCCATCTGAAGAACTATTGAATGTCTATCTACTCATCTAAGTCACTTTTATTTTTATTAGAATGCATACTTAGTTGTAGTCGCCAGCTATCAAAATTTAATTTTGAAAAGATATTTATATGTGTACTAAAAGACAAAATTGGAGGTTTAAAATTATTTTTATGAGAGAATGATCACATGAAAGTCTGGATGTCTCACCAGACCACTGCTTTGGGATTTGACCTGGACTAATATTTCCACCCCCCACTCCTCATCATCCATCCCACTCAACACCTCATACACTGCGAAGTCCTATTAAAAAAAAAAAAAATGCCGCGCTAAACGAACTCTTCTAAAATGCCCAAAGAGCACAAACTCTATCTGGTTGGACTTTCTCTTCCTTATACTTGCCTGGATTCATTATGAAGAGATGCCAGAAATCGCATTCCTACAGGATTTTCAGTACAGAAACCACAAGAATGCTCTTTCTCATGGTATGGCAACTGTGCAACAATATGGCGTCATCTGGAAAATTACAGTCTTGGAGACAAATATTTTTCCCTTCTTCGATGATTTAAAAGAGACAGGGTGTCGCCCAGAAATTATGCTTTCTTTTCTCCAAGATGGAGGACTCTCTTGGAAAACTCCCCTTTGGGGCAACAACCTTTGCAGCTGGAACCCCTGAAAGACAAACCTTCACAAACAAAACTTTTTGGGCAGTCCTCCAAGAATTTTGGAAACTATTCAAAGCATCTCCACATTGTATAACATTAAATAAAAAATTTTATGTTGACCTGACATGATAGCAATTTATACTTATAATGAACTTTCCATAGATCTCAAATTTACATATTATGAGAAGTATCAACATTATTATGGCAGTTATTTTTTTGTAACATTTACTTTGCATACACTCTACACACAAAAAAATAAATAGTAATTCACAAAGAAATAGTAATCTAATTAGGAGACATTATACACAGAGCATTTTTAAGAATAACATAAAAAAATTTCCAGAAGTGTAAATAGTAGGTTCCATAAAGGCATGTCTGCTGATGCATAGCTATAATCCCCACACTTACTCAAGTTGCACTTATAATAATACTGAATAAACGGGACAGAAAAAAAGAGGAGGCAGAGGGAAAGGCAAAGAAAGAATAAACGGCATAAGGTGGCTGAGCTCAACATAGTAGCAAATGAAACTTATTAGAAAAATATCTCAATCATTTGTCTTCAATGCATTCTCCTCACTGAAATGGGGTTGTTTCTCACAGTGATGGAAAATAAGGCTGTGGACTCTCAGAAAACCCACCACTCATCCAGGCTCCCACTCTCAAGGCTGTTTCTGTTTTTGTTTCTTCCTACACAGCATGGAATCGCCTCGAAATTATTTGCAATTTCCTAAAGACTGCATATGAATATCCTGGCTCTTGATTTCCAGAGTTCTCTCTGATTTCTATTGTATTTACATAGGTTAGACAAAGTCATTAATGTTTAAAAGACCATAAATAAGGAAAAAATAACCCAAAGTGGAGGTGTTTCTGTTTTGTTTTGGAAAAGAGAGATTCTTACTTCTTCTAAAAGTGTGAGAGTTCATTAGACAGGATTTATTTCTAATTTTTAGCTTCTGAGCTACCAATTGCTTCCTGTATTTCTTGGAACCCTCTAATCTCAAGCCCCAATGGCCAAGGATTTATTGAGCTCCCACAAGCAAGAGTAGAGGAGCCAAAATGATTGGAACAAGTGCAACACTAGCTTACCCACAAGGAAAGACAAGTGATCATACAGATAAGCCATTTGTGCCCGGTAGCTCTATAATATCACACCCACACACACACACAAAAGCCTCGCATGTTTCAAATGGCCTCCCCATATGGAAATCACCTCCTTGTCTTCAGAGTTAATATTCCCTCTTGGCAGTCTCCTCAAACACCATGTGAAATCTCTGGAGGATGATAAGATGAACAGTTCCAGAATGGCACCATGTCAAGCTTTTACCTTGACATCCACCAAGAGGAAAAAGGAAGCTGTTTAATGACTGAGAACCAAAAACAATCAAGTAAGCTAAAACATATTTTCTGGCAAAATTTGCCTTCAACAAAGCAGTCAAAGGATGATAACAGGGTGTGGAGAGATGGAATCAGCAGTTAAGTGGATATCCGTCTGTCACTTAGCCTTCATTACATAGCATTAGAGACCAGCATTTGGCCAGCTCGGCACTCTGTCTTCCCACATCACCCCACTGGCAAGATGCTTCCCCAAGGCCCATGGCCTCCGGCCACACCACTTTGGCCTGCGGTTCCATCACATCTTACAAACTGTAAAGGGGCCGGACAGTACTTGGATGAGATCAGGGGTCAATTTGGACTGGATTCAGGCCTGGTTCAACAAAGTTTTGCAAAACCTTTTCCTCCACTCCTTCTCTTATTTCTTTACCTTTCTGGTCTTTGTATTTTGAGCAGCCCTTTTACTCCTTCAGATCCAGATAGCTTCTGTTTTCCTAAATTCTTCTCAGCCTTACCATATCCTGAAGTCTTCCTTCCTCTGTCTTTTCAAAATTTCTTCTCCTGCTGCACTTATATTTCTTTAAAACCAACATGAATTGGCTGCAAGCAAAAGAAACAGATGCAACTAACAGAATCATAAATCACTAACTTGCAGAGTGAGATTCTTCCCAATACAGGAAACCGTCTCTCAGTTGGTTTCAGAGAAGAAGGTAGAGGAGCAGGCTTTAGTTTCACTTAACTGTCCTGTTTCCTAACAAGATCTCTGAGATCAAATAGGAATTGTGTTAGATCGGATATTTAGACTGACTGTATATACAGAGAATCAAAACCCTCTTTCGTCTATGCACCTTACTTAATAAATATGTAAAATGCAACTCTTACACTTTCTGAAGTTATGAAGAAATATTGAAAATGACCTCCAAGTATTAAAGTACATAAAAATAGTTATACACTACCAAAAAGGGCTCACCAAAGCCATTTTTCAGCAAAAGTACGTTATGAATTCTAACTTTCCTCATAAAGATAAAGCTGCCACATACACACACACACACGCATACATAGATGGATACATAGACACATCATTCCACAATAGCAACTGCAGAAAATGGCACTCTCATCCACCCAGCTGTGCAAGCCACACCCAATTGGTCATCAACTTCTATTGAGTATACCTGCTTAAATAACTCTCATTTCCATGAGTTCTCCCCACTGCCACCACCTTTGGGTAGTCCAGGGGTTGTCAAACTCTTCCTGCAAAGGGCCAGATCATAAATATTTGAGGCTTTGTGGGCCAAACAGTCTCTCTCTCTCAATTCCACTGTTAGAGTACAAAAGCAGCCACAGAAATATGCAAGCAAATGAACAGGCAGTGGGCCAGATCTGGCCCATAAGCTGTAGTCTGCTGATGGCTGGCGTGGGAGATCAGCATCTCTCATCTAAATTTCGGCGACAACACTTTTAACTGGTCTTCTGTGTTCAGTTTAGTGTTTCTCTAACTCGTTCTCTACACTGCAGTCAAAGATCTTTCAAAAACAGAAATATGAATAAGTCACTGCACTGTTTAAAACCCTTCAATAGCTTTTTATTTTTCTTAAAAAGTAACAGCCCAGTCAGGCTCTTCAGGATGAGGCCACTATCTACCATTTCACATCTACAAACCAGTCCTACTGAACTTCTGTACTTCTTTCTGCTTCTCGTGTATATATCGAGTTACCGCTTGCCTCTGGGCCTTTGCAGAGGCTATTTCCTCTCAAAGTGGAACACTCCGTCTCCTACATAACTCATCCTCCACACCCTGTCTTCTTTAGATCTCCTATGAAAAGCCACTTCCTCATGGATATTGTCTGCCCACCACAGAGGACCAGAGAGTGACTCCTGCTAAATGTCCTCCCAACACCTTGTCCTTTCATTATACTTCACCATTAGACACTGCTTAATTGTCTGTTTGCTGCTAAACTGTAAGCTCCGGGAGGCAGGAAGCATGTCTGTTTCTTCAGCATCAGGTATGGTACCTGGCATATGATGCATGCAAAATAATGTTTGTTGAACGAATGAATGAGAATCCAAAGTAGCATGTAAAATGTTCCAACTGCTCTGTAATATTATATATGGTTAATTACCTATAAGGACTGTAAATAAGATTCAAGAAAAGTTAATATTCCCTGGTAAAGATGAATAATTTAGTCTTTAAAGAGATTAGAATTCATTATACAATCCCATAAACAGGTAAAATATTCATAATAGTTTATTAAAATTATTATTAAGCATTTTAATGTGTGTACAGGTCTTTCTTAACTTTTCTTCCTACATATGACACTCTTGCTGATCTCCACCCCCATAAGTGAACAATAGACATGGAAACATTACAACCTCACTAGAATAACGATGTTACTATTTTTGACTCCTTGGCATTCACACAGGCAAAATCATGCCACTCCAAGCCTGAAAAGCCACAATTACAAGAGTTGCAAAATTCTGTAGGGTACTAGAAACCACTCATGTATGTAAAACTTGATAAGAAAGGGTTCTTGGCACTCTAGAGCTGAGTAATTCTTAACTTGGTGTATTCATCAAGGATTCTTATCAGTATTCTAGGGAGACAGAGCTGTTTGTATTTTTAAAGACTTCTAAATGACTCCAATATGAACCTTCAGTTAAAAACCAGTTCTGAATGGTGACTTCTTGAGGAGAGCAGCTGTGCCCTATTCATTGTTTTATCTCCATAACTTGGCCCAGAGCCTGACCTATAATAGGTGTCCTGTGGACATTTATTGACCCAAACTATGACGATTATCATTTTGCGTGGAGATAATTAGTGAAAAATTTTAAGTATGTATATCTTTGTATTACTTGCAGTTTTTTTAATGAGCATGTATATTTCTTTCTAGCCAGAAAAAAATAGATTTTAATTCATATTTAAATTAACATATATATATATATATATAGAATAAATTTAGGTAAAACATGCATTTTTAAGGAACAGATTTCGATTTATATTAAAAGTACTGGTGAGTAGGATAATTTGAAATTAATAAACTGTTTATATCAGAAAGAATAAACATTATAAATACAGAAACTTCTCATAAATGCAGCCGTGAAGTAACACATTTCTGGGCCCTGCCTGCAAGGCATCATCACTCACCATAAGTTAGATCAAGTGGTATTTGCGTCTATGCCTCCTGTGTCCAGTATCTTGAAAACAGTTTACACTTAGTAACTTAGAGAAAAACTCTATAAAAATAAAATAAAAATTCAAGTCCTTCCCCTCCAGGGCAATTATTGAATAGCTTACATTCAGGCTGCTAATACTGCTACTCCTTCCAACTAACCCAGGATTACGCCTTATCCCTATGCGCATTGATAGGAGACTAGAAATTATTTATCCTGGAAACTTGATTGTACTCCTACAAAATCATTTGCATTCTATGAGATGTTTTTACTCCAGTGGGATGAGCCACCTTCTAACTGTATTCTATTTCCCTTGTTCTTTTGATCCTGCTCATTGTTTTCATCTTCCCACAATTCTAAGTTAATTGATTTTCCAATCTGTTTTTCCTAGAAACAAATTTAAGATGTGTTCACACCAAGTTTGGGCATTTAATAGCTCTCTCCGGGGCCACACCCAAAACCACTACCACCCCATAAAAAGTTGCTGCCATTACCTTCTCACCATTCAGGCTATTTCTCAACTTTGCCACTTAGTCTCTGTTTTGGACTTTTACTCTAGCCTGATCTCACTGGTTTTCATCTTATTATCCTATGCACAGATCTTTTTCACTGACTTCCCAGGCCCTTCGAATGAACAACTTACTCGGAAAGTCAGCCTCAGCTTTGTCTTCTGCCTAAGATACTGTATATTGGATTGGTTTCCTTAACCCCTTTCACTCCACATCTATAACATACATTCAAAAAATAAGTTGGGCTCAGGCCAGATTTCCCAGTAGGAAACCATTCTGGATCACAGGAACTACACATCAGGCTCAATTCCCTCTTGTCTGGGAGAAATGATGAGATCATTTGGAAAAATTTATCTTCTAAAATGTTACTAAGTTATTTCATCTGGGTTCAAATTTTCTTTCATAAACCATGGTTTATCACTAAATGGCCACTGTCATTCAAAAGACTTAGGATTTTAATTGATAAAAGAGCTTACATTAAAAAAAAATAATGAACACAAAACAAAGAAGAGAATTCAATGCTCCCCAAACTCATCTTATTCCAGGTCTGCCTTGGAGGTTAAATTTTGATTGTTAGGCCTGTGTATCTGACCTTTTAGAAAAAAAATTGAATGGCCTTGGAAAATAATGTAGAGACTGAGGGTATTTTTCTTGGGAACACTTATTCATCATTCATATCATTTCATGACCCAAAATGTAAGTCAGTCAGTACTTACTAAGTATCTTCTTAGTGTGTATTTTAGCCCTAATTGTTCCATTTTCACTTCTGATGCATACAACATATTAGGACAATAAGCTGGGCTGGACCAAAACTATATTCCTGAGGGATGTAATCTATGAGCTAGTCAGAGGACAGAAAGGACACAGAAACAAAACTTCAATGTGCCCGTGGATAATAAGAACAAGTGAGCAGGGTCTAAGGGTAGCAGCCCATCTCCTCGAAATTGTCTTTGCCAGTTCCTCAGTCCCAACTTTTTCCATCTGTCTTAGCAGGAGGTGGTCTTGGATTCTGCTCTACAAGGAGCCGTAGGGCAAATAAAATAGAGATGGTTAACAGCACTTGAGTGTTCAACACATAACCCTTTTTAAGAAACAGAAGTTCAAAATCGGGGGACTTCCAGCTGGTCTGAGTACAGCTGTTGTACCCTGAGTCCATGCCATTCCTTTGAAATAAAAAACAAAGCAGCAGTAATAAAAATAAAATTTGTACTTAAAAAAAAAATGTTGGTCCCTTCCCACTCATGTTTATGTATAAACCAAACACCAGCAAAACAAACTGGTGGTTAAACTGGCATTTTAGTTATGAGCCATTGCATTAACCAAACAAGCTATGGGGCACCCACAGGCATCTCTTATTTTTATGGTGCTGGATGGCAGAAAGGTCCAGGTAGGTGTTCAAGTATCCTACTGCTCAGAGAGAGGCCTGCAACCTCTACTATTCTCACAGAAATTAATCCTAACAAGAATCATAAGAAAGCTTAGAATCTTCAGGAGGAGAGAATCCTTCTAAGGCCAGACATCAAAATTGCTTGGGAGAGAAATGAAAACTCTAAGGCATGACTTTATGGCTAGATTGATGTTATTTTAAATGACTGCTTCCTACTCTGATCACTTAACCCAATTAATTCTCATCTCCCCAAACTGACCCTTCTTGCTTTGGGAGATACAAATGGGTCAGTGCCTATTTGAAAACCTGTTCTTTCTGAGTCTGCGTTTGTTTTCACAAGCCACAAGATGAGGGGATTTCCTAACTGACTTAGGAAAATGTAGCTCAAGCTGATGAAACTATGTACTATTTATTATTAGGTCCAGAGCACTGGAGAAAAAGTGCGACAACCTACGGCTGTCCACAGATGCCCCTTGAAAAACAGCTTCTTATAATTAAATACAGCGGCTGCAAGAGCCTGGCCAGAGGCATTCTGGGAAGGCACCTGTGTGAAGGCAGAAACTAAGAGAGACGAAAGGATGAGTGCTTGGGGGAAGTGAATCTGTGGTTTTGACTGGCCTAACCAGTCCCATTTGGGTTAAGAAGTCAATGGAAAAATGATCCTTGCTCAGTTACTTTTATTTTGTTTTTGTTAAAATTTCTTTTGGAAAAATTAAACATCTGGACCTCTTTATGGAAATAGCTGTTATGGTTGCCGGAAAAAAAATTATATATTTTTTTTTATAGAGTTTGAATCAATCTGGTCAGGGAAGGCCTGGGGGTGTAGAAAACCCCAACACAGGGTGGCTGCTTCTCCAGCCTTTAAACCTTTGAAAATAAGCCTTCTGCTGAGTACATTCTGAGGAACTGGACTAACAAAGCATTTATTCCACAGTCTTGAGAGGTAGCGTTTAACAGTGGTCTTTAACAGAAAGACCTGACTATACCCAGCAAAGAGGGAGCTCTCATCCCTCAGGCAGGGAAATTCCTTTTCAGTTTGAAGTTGGTTGTTTGTGTTGCTAAGTTACTGGCATAACATTTTTTTTTTTTTTCCTGAAGTTGATGTTTCATATTTGGGAGGAAAAGAGAAAAACATTATATTGGTGCTATTTTTCAATCAATATCTTTCTTTGGTGGAGCACATCTTTTAAGGGAGACATATTTGGGGAGAATTTTCTATCCTCTCATCACCATTATTTTTGAAAAGAAGTTGTGGAAGGGAGTGGCTTTTCTATGCTCTATGAGTACTATTCTCTTTCTTCCTGAGTGCGGGGTTTAAGAAAGAAAAAAAAAGATGCCTTTTTAAAACCCTTCTAATTGGAAGTGCAGTATTTAACTATCAGATGATCTAAATTCCAATTGGATCGAGAGTCCCACCTATATTCTTTGGCCAATTTTGGAGCTCATTTTGAGAAATGAAGTCTTCATTCTTCAACCCAGAGATAAAGAGAAGATATCACAAGTAAGCTTCACAAAGACAGGAAACATGTTCATTAGTTTGCATTCTGTTCTCTCTGCCTCTCAGGAGTGCCTTGCACTCAAGAAATACTCAAGAAAGTTTAAAATAAAACAAACACTTATAACTCTCTCTCTTGATAATCAAAGGTATAGAAATTTTTAAATGGAACTTCATCATTTCTGTTTCCATTTTTGTTTTTTAAACTTGTCTCTGAAACAGAAATGGCTGGAGCTCCATGGACCCACGTTTTTCCTTTGGAAAGTTTTCAATCAATTAGTTTGAGATCATATAGATTACTGAATGGCTTAATACTATCTTTGACCAAAAATTCTTATTTGCCTATGATCCTTCAATTTCATTTCTTTGGATTTTCATTTTGTAAGTGTGTCTTATTGAAATGCAAATATTCCTGGGAAAAATTATGCCACATTAATAATATTAATAATCACCCCTTAAGCTGAGATTGCTTGAAAGACGGTTAAGCACAAGTCAGTATGGAAGGAATGAAGTAAGGGTGAAAAGAAAAATAGGGCAACAGGAAGGGGCCCAGGTGTCAGGGTACAAGGGAGCAGAGAAGGCCTCTTGAAGAGAAAACAGAATGGTTTCTAAAACCTAGCTTCATATAATGTATGCTTTTCATAATTTACAGCTGTATAAGAAGCCAGTCCTGCTCTTACTATGGGGGAGTCATAAGAAATGCTTTGAACTCCTTGGAAGGAAAGATTTTAGTAAATACAAAATGTGATTATCATTACACCTGTTTCCTAGAATAGATGAGGGACTTTTTATCCAGGTGTCTATTATCCGTTTGTGTCTCCTGGGTCAAGGAGGTTTATTTATAATTCCATATCTGTTTTGCAAGATTATATACAGGTAGCATTGGGGGAATATGGCATAGGATAAGACAGAAAGTATAGCAGCAGATGAGAAAGGATATAAGCAGTTTATACATTTCAAAAGGTTCACCCTCAGGAGACCAGAAAGAACAGGAAGCTTATCTTATTTTGGATTCTCCCAGAAGCAGATCCTGAGACAGGGATTTGCATGCAAGTAGTTTATTTGGGAGGTGATCCCAAGAAGTACCAGAGGGGAATGGAAAGAGGACAGAGAAGTGCCCAGAGTCAATAGTGTGTAATCAAGCAGTTTACCACTGTGGGCAACTGAGGGTCAGCCCTGCTGGGTAACTCTGGGTTGTATGGTGAAACATGCCTCAAAGTCATTCCACATGAGGAGTGAGGAATCCGTAGTATTCATCTTTCAATGCTCATCCTTCACTGCTGAGTGATGCTCCCAGAGATGTTAATTCCCTGCCCCCTGGCCTGCCTCATTGAAAGCCGGATTTGCATGCACATAGTTTATGAGGCCAGCAAGAGGGTCAGGAAGAATCAGAGAAGGAGATATGGTGGGCGCAGGTGGGCATTCAGAGGCAACTAGAGCCCACAAAAATCATGAGAAGGCCCTGTGGATACTTTGAGCATCATATACAAAGTCATAATCAATGAGTGAGTCATATTGATTTAGGATCTTCACATTTTTTTAGGTTGGTATTTTTTTTCTCTCCCTGAGAATCTCCTCTACTTTCTTGGCATCAACTAACAATACAACCATGACTCTCAAATCTGCTTCTGCAGTCTGTAATTCTTTGCTGAATTCTTGTTCCATGCCTCTAGCTGCTTAATGGGCATCTCCACCTGGAGAAGACCTTCTCAAACTCAGCATGCCTTAAATTCTCTTCTCCCCCAAATCCATTTTTCCCCGTCCTTCCTTAGTCAAAGGCACCACTATCCATCTATTCAGTTGCTAGAAACTTTGGAGTCGTCTTGAATCTTCACTCTCTTTTTTCTACAAATCTAGTCATTAATTCCTGGATAGTCTCTTTCCCAAATATCTTTTAATCCATCCTACCCTCTATAGCTCCTCTACTACTGTGATTTTTCTATGTCATCATCTGTTACCAGAATTATTGCAAAATCCTAATTGTTCCCCACACCTTCATTTTCTCCCTCTCTCTGGTCTATCCTACACACTACTACCAAAAAAAGATCATTTAAAACCCTCATCTGATAACATTTTCTCCCCTTACATTTTTTTGAGTGAGTTTCTTTTGCCTTCAAGACAATGCCCAAACCTCTTAATAATTATGCAAAACTCCTGGCAACTTGATTCTAATCCACCTCTCCACCCTCATCTTTTTCTTCTACCCTCCTCCAAGTGAAGATTCTTTCTTGCAAATAACAAACCAACTCTAGATAATTTAAGAAGCAAAATAATTTACTGAGAGAATATTGGGGAGCTCTGAATGTTAGGGAAGGCTGGAGAATCAGACTCAGAAAATAGGCAGGATATGAAGAGAAGCCAGGCAGCCAAAACCACAACCAAAACCATTCTACCAAGCCAGTTCATGGAGAACAGTTACCTCTTCCAGCAAATTACTAGACACTGTAGCTGGCATCCAAGACAACCTTGAGCACCAGACACTGCTGCTGGTTCCTCTGTCACTGTCTCTCACACAAGCTGGATATTACTGGCATTGCTGCTACCTCCAGAATAAATTTCCTTCTATCTTTTTTATTTGTATCACTTGGTCCAGATTAAATACGCTGTGAGTGAATGTGTCTGACTGGCCGCCATGTGAGGTCACATTACTAGCCTCTGACTTCCAGAGGAGCCAGAGCAACAAGCAGGTACCTTTCTCAACCTTGTAATGGAACTCAGCTTCCCATCAAGCTTTGTGAAGAAAACAAAACATGGGGTTATATGCTGGGTAGCTGCTAAAAAAATGACAAAACTATCAATGAAAATAGAACTTTATATTTTTAAACTATAGAAAACAAAAACAGTGCTTTTACTTAACATAATTCAACTGTTCCTACATTTATATACAATTATATTCAGACTCTCTGCAAAGGGAGACAACCCGAAGTCACATTAGTACTGAATCTAATATTAGTACATCAAAGCTCATGGTCCATGGAGTGTGCAGTGCTCAACCTGTACCACCTAATAAAAGCATACCTTCCATGTGTGACAAAACTTCTAAACAAACAAAATGGAAAGTTTCAAGGACAAGATGAATAAAATTTTCAAGATGATCATTAGGTATGAGAGTGAAAAGCACCACTCCCAATTCCATCTCTTAGTTTTTCCGACCTATGTTTTTAGCCTATGGGATAAACAGTTCAATAGATAGATTTTTGTATGCCATGTCTAGGCCTGCAAAAGACCTACTAAGGTTATAAGAAACAGAATATGGACCGTGGTAACTGTAAAGCACCAAGGAATTATTATACGATAGCATGGCTTACCCTTGAAAGCTGGTATGGCCCCCTTTTCAAGGAGCTGCTCCATTCACACTATACTTGATTTTATTCATATCGTTTGAGACCAATGCTTGGTGCATAGTACAGTGATGAGCCAAAGTGAATGGACCCTAAGCATGAGTCCTGGTTGTCACTCTTGTCAAACTTTGAACCCCAAGACTGGCCCGGCAAGCTCAGGATATATCCTACAACCTGTGAAATATCCCCCAACCCCACAAGGAATTGTGTCCAAGCTGCTGTGTGAGTAAAGGGGATCATTAAAATACAAGTAATCACCATCTTCTTTCTTTCACTATAGAGTGAGTTTCTTGGTTAAAAGCAATGTCATGTGGGATACCACGACAGTGTATAAAGCATTAAGTAAATTGAAGGATGGTACTAGAAACATAATGAGCCGTGGAAGCCAATATAAATCCTGAATAAGTGGCTATTCTAGTGAGGACAAATTATTGCCCTTTCTATGTTGGAATCAATCTGAGTTAAGCCAGATCAGTAGAGATGGTCCAGGATTGACATAAGCGAGTAACTTGTTCTCACTTGGTGTTACTTTTCTACTAAACTAGCATACTCTGTGCCATGGACACAGGCAAGATACTGGAGGATACTTATTCTTCTTAAAAGTGCCTTCCCAAAATTCAGTACATATTGAGGGCAGTTCTCATTCAGCACTCAAAAGCCTATCTTATCTTCCTAAAGGAATTTTCTTCTTGTACCACAGTGACAGGCTTCTGCGTTTTTATTCCTTTGCTGCACCACTGGGCCTACTTTAGGTGTTAATGCAGCAAACATGAGCTTGGCCAACTGCAGAGTCTGGTATAATTCCCAGTCAGATGGTTCCCTCAGTTAAGAGGCTAAGGGTTGGTTTCTGATGCTGGCAACTTCAGTGTTCAAAGGCAGCATAAGGAGGTCTGCCTTCAGAAGAGAAGATCATTTTGTTGAATCCATAACCCATTTATAGCCTCCATCACTATGTCTATGGCTACTTTGTTCACGAGCCCATTGGACGGGCACTGGAGATGGTAAAGAGGCTGACTGATAACCACAGCATTGATCATTTGATTCACCAGGTTATTAAGAGCAGCTCAATAGTTGAGGGTGGTTTTTGTTTTGTTTTGTTTTGTTTTTGTTTTAGAACATTTACATGGATCTCACTCTCTGGTCCTATTCCAAGAGATCCATTCACATCCTTCTTCTTAGGGCTGCTACTCAGCTAAAACATACCAGTAGACCTAGATGAATGATTAAAATATTAAAATACTTCCATACTGGTTGGTAAATAGCACCCACTGTGAGTCACCAGCACACTCACTCCCTATGCCTTTCCCCAATTTCCCCCATCCCAGAGGCCCTAGGTCAGCACCAAGTGGAATGCCTTACCCTAGCCCCTGCCAGGCCACTGGTCCTATAGCCAGGTCACCACAGCTCCTCCGAGTGGCCCTCATCCCTGCATACATCCCTAGACAGAGCAGGGCCAGGTGCCAGGAGAGGGTGCTGCTGGTTGGAAACTGGCATCATAGCAGGTAAATGCCTGGTGCCCATCTGGGGCCCCTGAGACCGTGGCAGCTCACCACTGATGATTTTCACTAGAATTTTCTTTGTATGGCTGATCATGGATGCTGAAGTCTCTACCATATACAACACTGGTTGTTAAATATTTTTCCAATCGCTCCTGCCTATAAATCCCTAGTCTTAATCATTTCAAATCTCTTGCCATCTGGTCAAATATCAACAACCTCTGTTCATCGGCCCTTCCTTCCTCCCTAACCATCATGGATCGTTCCTTCAAGCCATCTATCCTTCCAGACAAATTCAGGATACACTGTTCAATACTCCCCCTCCCCAGAAGAATTTCAGTATCTTCCTTCCCCACTTTCCTTAAGAGACATGCCTCAGTGGAACTGCAATAACTCAACAGTCTACTTCTGCCTGCAGCCAGCATAAAGACACCTAAAAAGACAAATATACATTATTTTCTCCTCAATCAACTGGTCCTAGGAGACTCCATAAAACTACAGGTTGGATTAGGGGAGTGGTTGCCATGTGACAGCAGCAGGCACACGATGAGTGTGAGAACCTGCAAATGCTACTTACTTTTGTCTTCAGAGCTTGTTCAAGCCCTTTCCTGCATATAGAACCCCCATCTGATGGAATACTTCCGGTTCATCTAACTGATAGTAAGATCATCTCATAAAGGGCAGCTCAAACTGCAAAGTGACCTACTATCTCCAGGTCAGGTATTCAGTCTCTGTCGGAACTCCATAGCTGGCCTAAAGCTATTTCTCAAGAAAAAGTTACTTACTGAAGAAA
Source organism: Eidolon dupreanum (assembly GCA_028627145.1). Classification (NCBI taxonomy): domain Eukaryota; kingdom Metazoa; phylum Chordata; class Mammalia; order Chiroptera; family Pteropodidae; genus Eidolon; species Eidolon dupreanum. Next base: position 30,647,991 of record CM053503.1, on the reverse strand, counting down.
GCATGGCTCATTACAAATCACTTGGGTCCCTGCTGTCACCTTCCTACAGGGTTAACCGTTCCATCACTATCAAGATATCCATTGTGGGGAGAAGGGCCAAGTGGCAGAGCTGCTTGTACTGCACCATGGCCTAGCTAAAGAACTTTGCTGTTCTGGGTTTCATTCAAAGTTGCTAACTTTTGGGGTCCCGTGGTAAATAGTTGTAAGCCACACATCCAAAGGTGGCACATGTTCTCTCTCAAATCCAAAGAGCACCACCAAGGATTGTGCCTCTGGCTTAAAGAACATCTACTTGCACTCCACTTCAGAGGAGCTATTCTAGCATGCCTGCAGACTGCTGGACTCCAGAAATGGCACTGAGTGGCAGTCCCTGTACTTTTGTGGAAGTTGACTCTCGCCCTGCAACAGAAATGTACCTTGCTATCTCCTTCCCTTCAGGATGGTTAGATGATATAATCAATAGATGCTGAGGGTGGTAAGATGATGAAGATTCCTGAGGAATAAATTGTACTACAGACCCAGAGTTGTTGAAACCTTGAAGCAGCCAGAGGAAAGCAGGCTCTATCTGGCCCTTCTATCAAAATAACTCTGCCTGATGTTACTACTGCTCTACTTCTTGTTCATACTTCTCAATGGAGTTCTTTTTACATTGTACTATAAACATGGATATGTTCATTTTCCCCACTATACTGACACTAAAGGACAGGTACCACGTCTTACCTTGGTGTCCCAGAAGCTACCACAGTAGCTGACACAAAGTAGGCTCTCAATAAACAGAATATTAGAACGATAAATTAATTCCAGAGCTTTCCTAAGATCCTTTTGAAAAAATAAAGAACAAGGGAAATGAGGGTGTGAAGAGCAGTAAGGAGAAGCAAGTCTGTTTGACAGAGAGAAGAAAGGAGGAAGCATGGGATCTGTGTGTGTGTGTGTGTGTGTGTGTGTGTGCGCGCGCATGTGCGCGTGTGTAGCTATCAGGTGGGTGTGTTACAAAGATGGGCAGAGGCAGAGACAAATCAAGTAAGAGAAAGTGAGAAACAGAAAAGAGCAAATGATCACTAGACTCAGCCAGAATGCTCAGCTCCAAAAGCCCAAACGACCTGGAAAAACAATTACCCCAAACCTAAAGGTAATTATGATGTAGGTAATTAATAGCACATAGCATTGATATTCTTTGGGGAACTATTAACACCCAATATCCTCAGATTATTTGACCTAAGACAATGGTTTCATCATGTAAGTCCCCACTCAGAAACTTCCAATGGATCCCCAATGCCAGAGTTAAAAATCTATATTCCTTAATGCATTATTCAAGGCCCTACCTAATCAATGCGGTCAACTGTCCAGAAATACCTTCCTTGTTCCTACCTTTGTAATTTTTCTTGAGCTGTTTTCCTTTCCCAATTCTAAAAAGATCTTCCTTGCCTCTTCAACTATACAAATCCTAATCATTCTTTAAGACCCCAATTAAGACTTTTCTCTTCCCTCCCAACTCTTACAGTGCTCTCATCTTAGAACTCCTATGGTAATAATCTCTAGTCCCACCCATTTTGCCTTTAATCGAATAGACTCTCATCTCTATCAAGGTATTCATCTTCAGGGTTATGCATGTTACTTCATTAAAACCAAAAAAATCTAATTGCAAGACCATGACCTTCTTTGTATTCTCATGTGTTGATAAGGCTAAAAAATTAGCTTAAGTGACAATATTAATACAATTCTATTCATATAGTTAAAAAGGAGACAGAAATAATTGTTCACATGGGAAGAAGATTTAAACCTATGTATAAAACTTCAGTAGGTATGGATCACATGGTTTGAGAAGTGATTTCTTCCAACCTGGGCTGAAATTCCAACTCTCCCAGAACTTCCCCAGAAACCCTAGCAAACTTCTCCTCACATTACCTTTGTATCTGGACCCAGGAATGGGGTCAGTGTGCAGGTGAGAGAATAAAGGAACAAAACCGAGGTCCTATTAAGAAAGACAAAGAGGAGAATGGACGCAGAATGAGTAACTAAGAATGTCTGCAAACCACCCCCCATATGACTGATTCTTTTGAACACTTAAATTTGAGTTCCCACAGATTGTATAATAAACTCTAAGGACAGACATTATTTCTATTCATAAGTACTCTATGTCTTAAAACATATTCTTGATGTTTAATAAAATGTTTACTAATTTAAAAAGTCAGGATTTCATATAAAATATCCACACTCTTCATTTTCAGCCAAACAGTCTTGCAGTAATAAGTTGTGTCTCCGAGAGGCCATTGCCCAGCCTGAGCAAGCTCCTTTCTTTAATGCGAGTAATACTCCTGGGCTTGCTATAATGCTTTACAACTTCACCTTATCAAATCTGATTCTCCCACATTTTACTGATAAAGAAATTGATGCTAAGCTATTGAGTGATTTGCCTAGCATTCTGTGACTAATGACTACTAGGCCCAAAGCTAGAATCCAGATTAAAGAAGAGGTAGAGTACAAAGAAATGGAATTTGGAGGCCACCTGACCTGGGTTCAAATCCTACTTTTGCACTTAAACTATGTAATCTTCAGAAGAGACTCACCCCATCCAGTCTTGCTCCTCCACACAGTGATGGAATAAGGACAGAGAAAGTATGTGAAAATTGCCTAGTGCTCAGTGGTCTCTGATTAATAGATGTTTTCCCCCAACCTTGTGTTTCTTTCCAAAGCGGCCTGCATCTCATAGAAGGATCACATAGGGTGATCACTTGGAGGGGCCTTAAGAATATGGAGACACATTCACTTAGCCTGGTGACTGTAATCTGTCAAAAAGCGAGACCCTAAGCCTCTCCACCTGTTCCTACTGCTCCCCCACCCTCCAAAAAAAGGCAATGAAATCAAAGGGAACTATACGTTTTGGCTTTCTGGATGGTTTACTACAGCCATAGAAGGACTTCAAGATGATTCTCATAAAAGCTGTTTTCCTTGTGATTAAGTTGTATTTGCCTGTTAACTATGTGGTAAACAAACCCTCAGCTCCCACCTCATGGCTCTAGCATAGCCGTGTGTTAATTGGGACTTGGAGGATAGCGGGTTGGCAAGGCTACCAGGAACAGGAAGCCAAGAAGCCCAATTTGGTTATCAGTTCTGTTGACATGAGCTGAGCCATATGTGGTTGTGTGGTGTGTCCAGCAGGTCTAGCAAGGGTTTTCCTGCCTATGAATGGCCTGCTGTTTGAAACGCTTGGCCTGGAGTCAAACAAGGGCTTCAGATCAGGATTCTCACTGCCTTCAGCCCCATGGGCTCCACTAGCACGATCTCCCACTTGAGCAGCGGGGAGGGCAAACCAAACATGTCTGGTCTTATAATTGGTTCAGAGCTGAGATGGAAAGGCAAGGAATAAAACAAGCTGCACCTGGAGCTAATCTGACCTTCTTAACACCCTTCCACAACCCCAACCCAGGCAGAAAAATAGCGCTTTCCCTGCAAGAGGCGTAAGCAGCCCCCAAATCCTCTCTCTCTGTGTTACTTATCGAGACTGAACTCAGACACACTCAATCTCTAAAATAAAGCTGCCAAGGGATCAAATAAATGGGAGAGGCTTGCTGGGAATTCCTCCCAGCCAGTGGATACATGACTTGAAAAGAAATTGGGGCAGTTCCCAATGTAACTTGCTACCCCTCCCCCAGGGGCAGTCACTGTCAAAAATGATTTATTTTAAACATTTTGTAATTATTTTAGCCAATGGAATGTGTGTGTGTGTGTGTGTGTGTGTGTGTGTGTGTGTGTGTTAGAGAAGAGACAAAGAGAGAGAGAGAGAGAGAGAGAGAGAGAGTGTGAGTGTGTGTGTGTGTGTGTGTGTGTTTGTGTGTGTTTAATCATTTGTGGTCAAGTCTGCGTTCACAAGAACCTTTGAGTTGAGTCCAACCACCAAACTCACACCCAAATATTTTGTAGATAACAGAAGAGCCATTGCCGGGTTATGCTTGTATGGACACAGACAAGCTTTGTGACAGTGTGGTGAGGACCCTGAAGTGGGCCTTGGGATGTGAGGACTTTGCAATAAGAGGTACAGCAAGTCATTCAGCCACATCTCAGAGAAACGTTTTTAGATACTTCCATGAAAAATATTCATTCTGCCTCTAAGTAAATGAATACAATTAAGCACCTAATGGGTACTATTATTGGGTTAAGTGCTGTTAAACAGGGTTAGCACTTATTATTAGATTTAGGGTTGTTCTCACACTCCACATTAAATGCTTATAAGACTGGAAGTAATTATGACAAGATGTTAACTGTGGTTAATCAGGGGTGGAGAAGAGTATAAGTGAGTGTTATTTTCTCTTTTCTACAGTTTAGACGTTTCTACAAATAGTTTTAATTGCTGGATGAATAGATGAATGAACAAACAAAAGAACAAACCTAGTAGGTCTTAAAAATAGGCCCAACTCCAGTTTTCAAAATGCTTCTATTCCTAAAGAGATAGGATGAATAACATCCCCAAGCACCTCTTTCCATGAGCTTTGTGTGTTTGTTTGCCTTCTGCTTTCTTTTCTTCTTTAAGATATTTGAAGAATGAAAAACAAAAGGCCATGCACACATTTGGGATAGCAGAGAGTGGAGAAAAGATTGAAAAGTTGTTGAGAGAGGATATAAAAGCCAGATGATAATCATTTAGTTTTAATAAGTAGCTTTCTTTGAGGAATTTGGAAGGTTGCAAATGGGCACCAGAGGCTGCTGGCTGGTCACATTCAGCAGTAAGAAGGAATATACAATGTAAGACAACATTCATGAGGATAGAAGCTCCATGAGGTCAAGGACACTATTTGTCTCCTGCTGACTCTCCTGAGCTTGGATAGTGTCTGGTGCATGGAGCATGCTCAATAAATAATATTTAAATTATAAGTGAATCCATTTCTTTGAAATCTAAAGAGGGGGAGAAATGGCTTGCACATTGTAAGATTTACATAAGGTAGACAGAAAATATTTCTGATTGTGGACACTTTAAAACATTATCAATGGTAGCAGTCTAAACTCTGGGATTTCTAACCCTGAGAACTTTGTAAGAGACTGTCTAAAATATTATTATTAATAATAGTGGCAGTAAAATTAGAAAGTCCTATATATAAGCCAAAGAGACTTCTACATTCCCCTCCTTGCTTTTATTTTGATTTAAAAGTGGTAGTAGGGCTGTCTACAGAGATGGAGCAATGGCTGGTTCACTGCAAACTGGTTCTCCTCTCAATCCACACTTTGCAAATGGGTCCAAGTTAAATCTTTATCTTAATAAACTTGACAGATTATTTCAACTCTAAACAAGCTAGATAGAACCATGTATGGCTTTATGACCTCTTTAGTCAGTAAAATGTGGTCAGTTATAAGTAAAAGTAAAACCATACAAGGCTAAGCTGTCAGAAATATAATTGAAAGATTTAAAATACAGGCACCCGGTCACATGGTTTTCTATACTGTAGGACACACAAGGACATTTCACACTGTGCCTCTGCTGCATTTTTTCTTACTTAAAAAGTCTTGCCTGAGCAGTTCAAGTTTGTGGGGGCTTTATACAATGGACATGAGACCTGCTGTTATATCTTTAATAAGTCTCCAGGACCTCACTTTGAAGTAATGACTCACAGAGAATATTTTGTCAGGCCAACTAGGCCATAAAAATATTAAGTGTGGTTTTAAGCAGTAAAGGTTTTTATTATCCTGCTCACTTCCTGTCATGAAGCATTGCATTAAATTATACTTTAAAGGGATTAATGACCTGTTTGCTATGTTTCACAAGAAATTCATTATTATAAATATTCTAGAAGCATTGATATTAACACTAGGGTTAGTAAAACAAAAATGTTGGAGGTGCTCAAAAGATATTCATTGAACTAAATAGGGGATAGTAAACATAAAAGCATGATAATGTTGGAGTGAAAATTCACTTGAATTTGTTTAAACCTAGAAGTTGTCAGACTTCATCCTGTCATCGTGAAATTGTTGAGGCTACCATCAGAAAAGGACAAATTCCCTGCAAAGGGCTTTTTATAGCTCAGCAGGCAAGGTGCTTTGTTCCAGCTGGTTGTGATGCAAGATAATTATCCTCTTTTAGTCACTTAGCTGACAAGATTGACCAAATCTCATTTCAATGCCATTGTCTTTTAAAACTCCAGGAAGAAAAAATAAAAAATCACTTCACATCATCCTTATGAGTGTGTAAGACAATTGGCTAACTGGGTAACCTCTCCAACCATCAATCTCTTTTGTTCCTTGCTCAATTTTGTCTACTACTTTCAGTCCACATTATCTTAAGCAATTTCTGTCTTCTTAGAAGTAGAGGTTAAGGTACCACTTTCACATCCAGTGAGAACAACAAACTGAAGTCATTTTAGTGCCTGCCACGTTCCCTCTTTAGAGTTAATATTCGTTTCTTATATTCTCTTTCTTGTTCAACATCCTCTTCTGGAAAATGAGGATGGTATGTATCATGGATCGCTTGAGCTAAGTGATGTTTTATAGCAATTTGCGAAGAGCCAAGTCTTTTGAAAACAACTAAATTTGTCAGCATGTATTACAATTCTCAGGCCCTAACTTTGGCAGCATTTCCAATGTGATATTTCTATTTGCATGGCAACTTCTAGTTGGCTGAAACATGTTCATTTGAATGGCAAGATTTAGAAAAAGGACTTATTATCTATATGTTCTTCATTATATCTATATAGTATTATTACGCCCTGCAGAAAACATATTTAACAGTAATTCCAGAAGAGGGCAATGTTCCTGAGGTTTGCTTTGCTAATAAATTTTCCAAACACCAAAAATTCACACTAACTCCAGATTATTTATTCAAAAGAACTCTTATGCTGAAGTCAGAGAACTGATGACTTTAGGAAAACATTGGATTTGTAAAGATTCCCCTTATAAATATTACTGTAATTTTCCTTTTCTCAAGAAATCTGAAACTACTCTATCTGTTTGACATAACTCTTCTCTGAGGCCTAAAGTTTCTGGGAAATGTCTTTATGCTATGCCAGAGTCTTGGTTTAATTATGCTGACAATTCACAAACTTTGAGACTGGTTTGCCCCTCGAGACTGAAATATTGATGTTATTTTAGATGGGTGCTTGGCTATGAAGATTACCATTTGATCTGTAAAGAAAAGGACTTAGGAAAACACATTTGATTGTTCTTCCCTGTCTCAAATGCTTGAGTCAAGCTGACTCCTAAAGCTATGGGTCATAAATTGCCCTGTTGACCGCCCTGCAAATGAGAGGTTTGACCCTGAGTCCTCACAGGAAACTGGAGTAAAGAGCTAAACTTTCTCCCCACTGAAAACTACATGATTACATCAGGGCTTTTGCTTAGGGGCGGGGGACTGTTCAAACTTGAGTGAAAAATAAATAAATAAATTACTTTCTTCCTAGAAAGATTTCTTAATTCTGCTCCAAGGAATTCTAGCCCAAAACATCCTATGGAAACCATTTCAAGAGTCCTATTTAAGAGAATTCAGATGAGTTTTTTGTGGCAAGTGCACTCTGACTCTAAGTGTACAGCCTGTACCAGCCAGGCACATTGTAATAAAAAGTGACCTGCCAGTAGCATTGGCACATCTCAATGAGAATTTTGCCTGAAAGATCTCAAAAAAGCAAAGCCAGCTTCCATTAACCTTTCCAATCCTATAAAATTATCGCCTGGGTAAACATCTATTTATTTATTTGCTTTGTTTTGCCTGCCAATATCCCTTCCCCTTTCTTTTGGCTAAGAATGTTCAAAAAAGGGGCATGTGATTTCAGTTTGAACAATCAGATTCTCTCTCTTTGGAATTTGGTTCTGAAGTACCAAAAGAAGAGGAATGGTGGGGTGCAACCCTCTCAAAACAGCACAGTGGAGAAACTGCCCACTAGCTCCTGCTACTTAGATGCTTAGCGCTTCCCTGGTTTCTAACTTTTTTAAGACCTGGCCTCTCAGCTTGTCCTTGGATTTTCTGAGCTTAAGTTAACCAAACTTGGTCTCTGTTGTTTGCTACCAAAGAGCCTTAATCAAAACATCTCCTGAAAATAAAGGCATTCTATCCCTGTGGGTGAAGGACCATTTGGACCATTACACCATAGACTGCTAGCCAGAAAATAAAAACAAAGCCTTCTAAAAAATCTGTAAGAGTCACCCAGTTTCAAGTTGGAAGAGCAAAGATAGCTCCAATCCCCTCTCAAAAATCATCTCAAAACAAGGAAAACAGAAAACAAAAAATACTATGTATTTTTGATGAAATTTTTGATGTATTTTTGATGAAATTAAAATTATCTACAGCCCTGAATCAAAACAGTAACAAATGACAGAACTGTAAATTAAAAGGAGGAAGGTCAAACTTAGTACCTGAAATAGGGGGAGTGTAGGGGATACATGGCTTTGAGAAGCAAATCCTGGAAAACTCCAGAATTCAAGGCGCCTGGTAGAGATGAGGCCAAGGCATTGAAAAGACCTATCTGAAAGTCTGTATGAGGAAGACTTGGGCCTTTGAGCCCACTCCCACCCTCTATGGTGCGTTAACTCACCAATGCCATAGAGACAGAGAGTTTTCTTTCAGGCAATATTTCTCCTAGAGAAACGAAATCAGAAAGATCGGACATGAAGCACAGAGAAAGGTAGGAGTGATATTCTGCCAAGTAAACAGACGATGCTTCAGATCCTTCCCTCCCCTGAAGGTGACTATGAGAGGAATGTAAGTAAGAAAGTATCCAACAGCTTTAACTGTGCAGGAAAATATATTAAGCTTTTTACGAAACTGTTGGATGTTATGGGAAGACCATCAGATGTTCTTAGAAAACTAAATAGATGAAAAAATTAAGCCACTGTAATAATATTACTTCCTGGTAGAACAAAAAGTTGTACAAAAGGAAAAAATAACCATAGCATACGACTTAGCTTACTGGACGAATATTAACATAGTCATAACAATGGAAAGACTGAATATTGTATTTGAGCAGAAATTGAGGACTGCACCAGAGGAAGCCAATAAATGTAATATATAAAACTGATAAATCAAAAGACTGAACGATAAAGTTAATGCTAAAAAATACACAAAAAAGAGTTCAAAATTACTGCTTCTAGGGAGTAAGACAAGGACAGAGAAGAAAAACAAGCCATTAAACGTTATTTGGTTTTTAAAACACTTGTAGATTAATAAAAATTTAACTTTTTCAATACACTAAAATTAGTTGGAAGAATGTCATGAGCACAAATGAATTTTAATGAAACAGCAGCTGTGAACTGTTCAATTATACCAATAATTAGATAAATGTGACCAATAGTATCACATACTTATCCCACAGCTCTCAGTTTTCATATCTATAATATGATGATGATAAAAATGCTTTGAACATATTGTACTGAGAGCTATCTTTTTAAATTTTGAATATAAATTATTTCGGTAGTGGATTAGGCATGAAATAATTCTGGAATTGAACATCTTTTTAAAAATTAAAATTGACATATTTCTGAATAGAAATTGATATGGATTGCAATATGAGACAAAATGACAATATCATACTATACTCATTTCACTTACTACCAGGTATTTTTAATTTAAACTCTTTCATACAAAATGTCAGTGAAACTGTATAATACATTCAGGTAAAACATGTACAGCTAAAATTATCTCCAATAAAAAATTATTTATATAAATGTGAACATTAAATATACACTGTCATTCTAAAATAAAATGCTCACAAATAATATTCATAAAAATAATGTTCAAAAACATAGTCACTAACATGATAATGAAAATACGTAAGGAATAAGAAAAAGTTAGAAATATTATTTAATATTTTTAAATGCTAGATTCAAAAAAGCAAAGAGTATCATCTTTAAATAACACATACATTTTAACATAAAATTTTCCAGCTGCTGAAAAAAGCCTTTTCAGCCTCTAATAATCTGATAACTAATAAGAAAATAATTATGAGCCAATTTCTAATATTTTCCTTTAGTTCTTATATTTTCAGATAATATCATCTCTTATTTAACAATTTTGAGGAGATCTTTTTGAAGTTTTATTTTGCACAAGCTACCTTTTATTGATAGGAACCTATAGTTTTTATTTCAAAGAATGCATTTACGGCTTGTTTCATCTTCTTCATTTTATACTGTTCAGAGTTCAGTACTATTGTGTTCGTATCCCACTGGTTTAAAAAATTTTTGAACAAAAATATATATTCTTGTAATAGAAGCTTGCAATACCACAATACAGTTGCTTACAGCATCTTACACAGAACAGATCTGTCTAGATTTGTAGACTGTGCATCACATTGTCTTCATTTCAATTGAAAAACTGAGTAATTGCTCTTGATCTTGAAACATAACTCATTCATATTTCAGATATTATAATAACAGTACTACACCAAGTAAAATGTGACGACTTGGTACTTAAAAATAGAACAGTATACCAGACTACTGGAATACTAAAAATAGATAATGCTAATCCTAGTAGAAAAAAAATTCAAAGTGTTCTACATACTGGTTTTCAGTTTAGTAAAAAAAAATTTTTTGAAATGTTCACATTTATCCATAATACAATAATTTTTCAACAGCTAATTTACAAATATCAGTTTGTACCAGGTATAAATATCTAATATAATCAGGAATTCTCAGAATATAAATTTTAAGGAAAAAATATATGATAATCTGATTATAATTACTTAGGGAAAGCAGTAATTCAAAATTCTTGTAACCATATTGAAAGTATAGAGAGGTGGCCAGTGATCACTCAATATTAATTTGCCAACATATCACTAAAATTCTCATCCAATAGGGTCTGAGTTCTACTTCCTGGAAATCACCAAGTTTATGTCGAGGTCGCAATGTAGAAAAAAAGCTTAAAAACTAGTGGTTTCTAGTCTCCTTTCTTGAAATCTCTTTAAACTCTCTGTTCCTCAATTTCCCCCATGCTCAGTAGTGTGTGAACATGTCAATCTATTCTCTACCTTTATGTCACACTGAGAAACTGACAAAGCTCTTTGAGTCAGGTGGTATATAAATGATCTGAGTGGAAAATTCTGTAGTGGATTTTAGGGGTTACTGTAAATGTCAAATGACCTACGCTACTCAAATACCACAAGAATCAAAGTCATTCATTAGACATTCACTTCTAGAGTTAAGCCTTGTTCTCTGTACTCAAAACTCTACCTCTGAAGCCCCTAGGAGGGAAAGTACATTTAATCACTATTCTGTGTGGGCTTGTGTTTCAGATGATGGCAAGACAGAGACAGAGCACAGACTGTACTCAATGAGAGAGAAACAATGCAGAAAGGAGGGATAAAGAAGCCAAAGACCATCTATCCTGGGCTCACAGGTTTTTTTCCTAGGCCAAACTTTATGCCTAATGTTCTTGGTTCAATGCTACACTCTACATTAATTTCCAACCTTAATTGTACTAGGCTAATCTCCACTATTTATATCTGGAAGGGTCAACTGTCCACTCCTAAGCTTGAACCAACAAAAAACTGAAATTAAAAAGGCTTCTTCACAAATCACGACAAGAAAGAGAAACCATTTTGAATAATGACAACACTAAATAGGAAAATAAAGGACTACTAAATGACGCAGAAAGCAATGCGTTTGTGATTTGACACCACACACTTCAAGTCTGGGAGGTTAAAAATACTTCCCATGGATGTGCCCAAGCTTCCAGTCTGCCTCAATATTTCCTGTTTTACACATTTAGGCTTTGGCACACAACAGCTGAGCTTCTTCTTGAGAAGGTATAGAAAGTGGGAACTATTTCCTTTTAACCCTCTCCAAATCAAACACCCCATCCAGCCTAATTAGTTATACCATTTCACAGAGTTCACTTCCATGGACTGGCCTTAGAGACAAAACAGAGCCTCATAAACTGGTCCCGATTTTCATGAGGTCAAAAACATGGCAAAGAATTACAAATATAATTAATTTTTGGAAAGTCAATTTTGCACAACAGACAAATCCATGAGGAACATCTTCATCTGTGATATATTCTATGCAGCACTGTGCATAAATATCTCTGGGGAATATCTGTTTTGTTGTTCATTATACATACACTGTCATTTAACTTGAGTTTGAAATGCTCAAACTCAACTCTGAGACAAATTTGGTCTCTGCACATTTTATTCCATTTCATTATCTCCAATTCTAGAAATAACCATCAGAGAATTTTACTAGAAACTTCTTAAGGGGGTGTGTGCATTAGCAGGGTGGGAGGGAGACCACAGCAAGGTGAGGTCTTAGGAAAGGGCTTTAACCCAAGAGGTTGGTCAGAAAGTACTCAGAATAAGTGCAGACCCCCTGGTCATATGGAACAAAGTTATCTACAGCTGGTCAAATTCAAAGTTGAATAATTATCCTTATTTTGATTTTCACAACAGACAAATTCATGAGGAACATCTTTACCTCTGAGAGGGGAAAAAAAAAAGAAATCCAAATACAAACTACCGGGCAAGTATTCAGTCTTCCAGTGGGCATCCAATTCTATCACCATATGCTGAGAGAGTCTCTCTAGATGCTAAGTGGGTCGGGGCCAGGGGAACTAGATTCCCTTTCAGAATGAAGACATGAGAGTGACAGAAGACCTAGAGTTTCATATATCAAATATGGGACATATATCCTAACCTGAATTACAAATGAACTTCTTGTCACCAGACCCAGCAACATGTATAATTCACAGAGCTGAGTGCCACCTAATGATCTAATGATAGAAAACCAGTTTTCACCAATTGATTTTCTCATTTTTTTTTAATCGGGCTTATCACTTTAAGAATAATCAAAGCAAAAGTTTTTCCTGGGTGGTCATGAGACATTTAAACTCCTTGCTCTTAGCTCTCAACTGGTGTCTTTTTGACAGCTTTCAAGGCTGTGCCCCAAATGTTGCATTTCATCAACATCACTCCTTTTAGACCTGAGCTCTGAATTTATATACCAGGCAGAAGTGTTTCTTCGCCTGGGGATTCTCAGGATGCCAGTCTCAGCCAAATGGGAGCAGCTTTCCTTCTAGACCACAGTCCTGTGGCCCACCTTGGAGGCTGAAATAAAGCTACTGTACTCAGCCTCCCAACCTCACCCAATGCCCACTAATAACATCTGCTTTATAGCCGTCATTCCTACAACCTGCTCTCTCTTTGGCTCTCTCGCCCTCTCAGAGAGGATGTGCTCTACTATGCGGCAGGTCTGGTGGAAAGTTGACAGTCTCCAAGCCAAGAGCAAAACCAGCCAGCACTGGATAAATGACTTGAAGTGCTTTCTCAAGGGACCCCTTCCAGGTACAGGAGCCCTTCTTAACCAGATTTGGCCTGTGCTGGCAGACAGCCTTGTTCAGGAGCACATTAAAAATCAAAATACAGACACCGTTTGGAAAGCATAGAAAGCTTGACTCCAACATCTTATGTATTAAAACATTGTTACATAAAAATGACCGCAAAGCTCCAGATTCATACTTTCCTACCTTGTGAGACCAGTTGCCACCAGGAATAAACCTGTGAGAGTGTGAGGCCAACTGCAGAGCCTCACGAGGCCTGGGGATACGGCTGGAGGCGCATTCCAAGCCTTGGGGGCAAGATCAATGCCCTGGCCCTTGAGGGCAGCCCAGTCAGAAGCGAAGTGGGTGAGCTGGTGCCCTCATTTCACCACACGAGTCTGGGGGCAAACACGCAACCCAAGCCAGGTGGAACCGATAGTCTCTTCCGTGGCCCCCTTTCATCTACCTCATAAAGCCCCAGACAAATTGGCACGGCTCACAGTTTTTAATGAAGCGTGGGCTCCTGGCTGGAGCCAAAGGGGCATTACAGACTCAGAATGAGGTTCTTTCATACCCTCTGTGATGGTGATATAGAAGTCCAGGCCTCTGGAATAACTTACTGCTAAGGAACTCAATACTTGTCATGCAACTCACTCATTTTTTTCTTGTCAAATCTTAGTGATATCTAGAATAGATCACTTCCATCTTTGAAGATCTGAAGCAGAGCCTTGAATGATTGAGGTAACCAGTCAGTACTGGGGCTCAAAAGAAAATCTTCTGAGTACTGAGTAAATGTAAGGACATTTACAGAAAGCTTATAAAAAGACGAGCGCTGTTAAGCTTTACATGCATTGCCTCACTCGATTATGACAATACCCCTGTGGGAGAACTACCACTTCCCTTTTTAAGGATGAGAAAACCCAAGTACAGAGAATTTAAGGTCACATAGTTAGTCCCAGTTTGTCCCTCTTAGTAAATGTAATACCTTTGACTCTGTTCGAATGTGAATGAATAAAATGGGATGTGCATGGGTGGACAATTGAAAGATAAAGTATTTTGAAATCAGTGGAACCTTGTTTAAATCCTAACTCTACTACTTCTTAGCTGGCACTTATCCTGAGAATTCTCAATTTATTCATTTATAAAATGAGGCCATCTCTAGACTCAGAGGTTCTGCACTAGAAAATACAAAATAATAAATACAACTTAAATGTGTAATTAGAATTGTGTAATTAGATATTTCTGTCAAGACTTCAAAATTCCAAGTTGTTTATAAATTCTGTTTGCCTTTTTTCCTTCAAAGAGAGCATAATAGTGAATGGAAAAAAAGATACACTTTGGGTTGATTATTCTTAGGTTTAAGCCATGCCTCTTCAACATATTGACTGTGCAACCTTCAGCAAGACACAATAATCCCTGAGTCTTCATTTCCCAGCCTGGAATTGTGAATAAACATGTCCGTCTGGAATAACTATTGTAAGAGCTTTGTTACTTAGAAGTGGAGTGCCATAACAAAAACCTAAAATATGGGAACAGCTTTGGAATTGAGCAGTGGGTGGAACTTGAAATGCCATAAGGATTTTGAAGAGTGTTAGTGAAAACGTCTTGAATACACCATTTATATAATTTTAGACTTTGCGGAACTCTCAGTGAGGGCTTAAAGGAAATTGAGGAAAATCTTACTGGGAACAAAATGAGAGTGTCATTATGTAGTGGCAGAAAGCTTAGCAACACTTTCACCTGCAGTTACAGGGGAGTCTAGCTGATGATATTACCAGCCAGAGTGTTAAAGTGATAATGGTTTCTGATTGCTGCTTATAGGAGATAAAACTGTTATATGAAAGACTGTTCAACTGAACACACAGAGAAACCATTAAAAACAATGGTTTTTGAACATTCTCAGCCCTTCTAGATGGCTAACAATGATAAATTTTAGAAAGGGCTTTCAAGCCAAGACCAAATGCAGGACACTCACTTCCAAGAAAGCATTGTGCCTCAGAGTGCTATCCATTTAGACTAAAAGCCCTGTAAAGATTTTAAGAATTTGACTCAGATTTGTTCAAACAGCACTTTTAAGATGTGTAGGGACACTGTCCCTCAGTAGAAGCTTAAAGAAGAGCTCCTCTCAAAGAGATTTATGAGTTTTTATCTAATGGAGTAAATCATGAAAGGATTCACAAAGGCCAATAAAATTTTTTAAAAAACAATTTCAGTTTTGACTGAAAAGTAACAGAGGACAAAATGAAAATAGGGCATTGAACCCCCAAAATTCTACTGATAAGAAGCAGCTTCAGAGAAATATTTGGCTGCAAATATTTCATGAAAATTTGCATGAAATTTTCATGAAAGAAAGAGGATGAATTCAAGGGCAGAACCAACAGTCCAAGAGGCAGAGCCAAGAACAATGTAGAACTTGTCATCAGGAGTATGACTGAGTCCTAATCAAGGAACTTTCAAGTTCACGCAGCTGAATCAGGACTGCTAGGGACTCTTACATGCTCCCACTTTCCCCATTTTTTGAGCAGAAATATCTATGGTGGCTATCCTATGTCTATCGAAACATTGCATGTTGAGTGTGTGGGGCGTATAACTTTTAGTCCACAGGTCTTCAGAAAGAGAGGGAAAATACTCAACGAACTCCACATAGGAAACTACATGTGACAAGCCTCATCTGAACCCAGACCTGATTTAGATGACAATATTCTAGACTTTGAGCTGATGCTATAATGGGATGAGACTTTGGAGGACCTTGAGAAGGGGTGTGTATTTTGTATGTGGAAAGGATGTGAATCATTATGACCCAGAGGAAGGATTGCAGCAGCCAACCTCCAAGATGGCACCCCATGATTCACACCCATGTATAGTCAGTCTCTTCTACATTTTACCAGAACTGCTCTGTGTGACCAATAGAATATGGTAGAAGTGGTGTTATAGCATTTCTGAGATTAGCTTATAAAAGATGCTGTGGCCTCCGTCTTGCTCTATCTCTCAGATCATTCACTCTGGGGAAATCCAACTTTGAAGTCATGAATAGCCCTAAGGGAGAGGCCAAAATGGTGAAAAACCAAAACCACTAGTCAACAGTCACGTGAACGAGCTTGGAAATGAAGTCTTCAACCTAGTCCTTTTTAGACAACTGTAGCCCAAGCTGACATCATGACTGAAACCTCATGAGAGATTCTAAGACAAAATTACCCAGCTAAGTTGCTCCCGAATCCCTGAATCTCAGAAAGTGTGTGAATAATAATTGTTGCTTTAAGCTAAGTTTCAAAGTAATTTGTTATGCAGCAATAGATAACATACAGATAGCTAATACAGAAAAACTTTTTTAAAGTGTTACATTAATATAGTTAAAAACAACAAATATGGGTTAAAAGGGTTTGTTATCTAAAGGTGAATTTTACTAAAACACAAAATACAATAATTAAGACCCACTTGCTACATGTCACCCTATGTATATATGTAAAAGACAAACATACCAATATGCTTTCTAGAGTCAATGTGTCATCTAGAGAAAGCACACACCTACATCCTATTAGTCTTCAGGTAGGTAAAAATGTTTTACTTCTAACAATGTGCCAAGAACGTCTTCTGAATAAATTTCTGTTGATAATACATTTGGTACCAGAACTGCTCTATAAACTGAGGGAGAAAATGCTGGTGTTTATTATTTTGCATACTCCCCTCCTGAGGGTAAGAGGAAGACCGAATTTTAATCCACTTTAAAAGAGTCCAAGAAGACACAGAAATGAGTGAAAGCAAGGCATCCATATTCTAATTATCAAGGCTCCAACTCTGAATCCCCAACCTCAGCAAAGGGTTTTCAAACCCAGTGAGACAGCCAGTCAGGGTGGAGCCTGGGAGAGGAGAGACAGGGGGCTGGAAGAGCCTAAAAAGAGTACATTCTGTGAACCAAAGTTTCCATTCTACTAAGGATAACTGAAAAATCTCCCTAGTGCCTGACTGTGACAAAACAAGCTGTAACTGACTGTAACTAAATAGAGCGACAGGAAAGGGAGGACATTCTTGTCAGCAATCCCCAGTTTCAGCGGGATGTTTTGACTACAGAGTGAGTAGCACTCGTCACTGATTGCTGACAAGAACTAATCTTCTTCACAGTCAAAATACACCTCCTTGGGTTCTTTTATTTTAGAAAACTCTGTCTCCTGCCTCATTCTGACCACATTAGAACCTGGGATCTTGGGACCAAATTTGTTTTTGATCCCATCCCTGGAGCAGTTAGATGTCTTTCTTTTTCATTACTCTCTTTTTAATGTGTCTAGTGCCAGTGAGAGGAGCCAGATGGAAACTAAAGCTCTCTGTTTATGACTGAACAGGTACACCACAAACAGCAGTGTAAATGTTCCACCCCACTGCCTCCCACACACCCAGACTGCCCCAGACCCCACCTGGAAGGACCAGTTTCTAGCAGGGGAATGATGGTTCCATTTCTATGCTTATTGAGCCTGGTAATATTTGCTTAAGAACAACATTTGAATAGAGGCCCCTCAGAAACCTCACATTTCCATATTTACTGGGGGATTTTTGTTTATTACAAATGAGGTTAAGAAACCATTTTGTATACTTGCTAAGTGAAAATAAGCAGGCTACAAAAGAGCATGCCAGGAATCATAATATGAATAACCATTTGTTAGTACTTACTATACATCAGGACGTGTGCTGGGCACATAAGGTCAGTGTAGATGAGTACATGTGAGATGAGATGAGCTTGTAATGCCCATTTTACAGATGAGAGACAAGCGCAAAAAGGTAACTGATCCATTGAAGATGACTGTCTCTGGGGACTAAGGTAGAGGTGGGGTGGAAGGCATTTTGCAATCTTTTATACTGTTAGAAATTATTTCCCACATTTTATTATTTGGTCATTTTCAGTGAAGAGAAAAAAATTGCATTAAAAAAAAAGTTTGCTTAAACTCACAGAGGCAGTAAGTGACCTAAGCAAACTCCAGAGCTAGTTTATTGGACTCTTCATCACTCTGCTATGAACCTCTTGTTAGGAAAATGAATCTATAAACACTGACCAGCAAGTGCATGGCAGTGATCTGGGAGAGAGTCATAGATGAGAGTGACCACATAAGTTATCGTCCAAAAGGAGCACTTTTGAGAGTGAAAGGAGGTGCCAACTGAACTGGGACTGTCCGGGGCATCCTATGGCCTATGGCCTTACTCTGGCTGACTTTCATTAGGCTGTGCATATACCAAATATTCTACCTTGAGTATGGATCATTTCAATAAGAAGAAAGGAAGGTTTGTGCATCATTTTTTAAAACAAAGATGTGTTTAGTTATAACTCTTGTATATATATACAATCTTTTCATTCAACTCATAAATTGAAATTTGCAAAATTCAAGTTATTCATCACCCCAATCATATCGTGCTGACAGTAATAATTGTGGTGATCATTATTATTGAAATGCTAATGTTTGGCAATCACTCTGTAAGCCACCCGTCACCAACAGCAGGGCAGCAACCCTGGAAACTTGGCTTTCACTATCCAGGTGGCAAACCCAGAGGCGATGGAGTGCCTCTCCAGAAGTTCCCCCGCAAGTTAGTCAGCTTCTGCTCCACCTATCACCAACTTCTGCTGTTCCTCCAGCTGAAAGATGGTTTCCAGTTCTCTGCGGCTATTCATAACCCTCTCCAAAAAAAATAAAAGCCAGCTCTGGAGGACCATATGTGTTACCTTGGCCACATGATGCACCAATACACAAACACCATTTACATCTATGCAGGAGTATCAGCAAATAATGTAATTTGACTCAAAAGAGAGTATGAACATTTCTCAGTAGGGGAAGCCTCGTCTGGACCAGTTCAGATGACTAAGGAACCTCAGGAAGTGGAACCATGAATCAGAAAGCAACCTCCTTTCCTCTGACTCAATGCTGAGCTCATGAGCCCAGGTGCTGTTGGGGGATAACATGTTTCTGGAGGTGCCCGACTCCTCACAAATATACAAAAACTAAGGAAAAACTTATGACTTTCACTACTGCTCCCTAAACCAGACTATGATCACGCTGTAGTCATTGCTTTACATTTATTATTCAATCTCATAACAGTATATGTTCTATATTGTCCCATATTAAAGATGAAGAAACTAAGTTTCAGAAACCTTGCCAAAGCCCCCAAGTTTGTACATTACCAGTGCCTTTTCTATTATATTACACTGACTCACAATAAGAAGCAATTAGCAAGACTTAAAATGGTGTAAAACATTCTGTGAGCCTCGTATGTATAACTATGTTTTTTTTTCACTTCAATTTTGAAAAGCTCTATCGGTAGTAATACAGCTTTTAAATACTTATTTCATTTCTTCCATTCTATTCACAAACTTGGGAAAGTACTACACAATTCTGATTACAGTTATGATAATTAGAGTACTATCTATTTTATCCCATATACAGAGATGTCTAACATATTAGTGAATTCTTAAGAAGAGAATAAGCAAGCAGCAGACTTTTCCAAGAGTTGTATTAACTTCATCCTCAAAGGCAATGCGTGAGTAGCCCAAGTTTCTTTAGATCTGGTGAACCTCATAATAATAATAGAGTCATAGATGACCACACATGACCCTGTGGTTACACAGGCTGGGACTTATCCAGCTAACCCCTCAAAAGTGGTTTGAAGTCTCTTGACTTAAGCACAATGCTTGCAATTTAGATCTTTACCACTAGGTGGATGGTAATGCTTTGTATATTAACGGTTTCGCTGAATAACTATTAAGCTTTCCCCAGGAACTGATAAACATTTAAGTTTATAAAGTCAGTAATATCAGCTTTAATTAAAGACTATGAGCTCCACTGAAACACAAGGCTTTGTAATTTAAAAGAGGCGAGAGAATAATAAAACCAGGTGGTATAAAAAATCTCATTTATAATACCAAATCCCATTTAATTACGCTATTTTGTAAAAAATAACTTCTTAAATAAGCATAAGAACTAATCTGATTTACATCAGAAAGAAATCCTTTCATATGCTATAATTTAGTGCCTTTCTCACTAAAATTCAATTACTGCTGATTATTGCTGAATCTAACCTTGGTTTTGCTTTTTCTACTTTTAAGAGTCAAATTTTACCTCTTTTTTTTTTTTTTTTATAATTGGAGTTTGTTGTTAGGAGAGTCTCAGACTGCAAATGTGACTGAGGTTAGAAGCACCTATAACTTCTCCTGCTGTAGCTAAGCCACATCCTGCAAACTCTCAGAAAGATCTTACTTCCCTGTCCCTCCTCAATCTTGTATGGTTTATCCAGATGCAGAAGATTTCTTTAAGAAAGACATAAGTGACTCTTTGAGTAGTTCCATCACCTGGTGACTGTCCCCAGGACTGTCCTTGACCAATCACAAATATTTCTTCTCTAAGAAACTCCTTTCCATTATAATTCCTAGACCTCTGAATCTTAAAACTAGCAGAAAATAATCATCATGTGCTTAAAATACACCAGTCACTAAGTATATTATATATTTTAGCTCATTTTAAGCTATGACACATCGAATATTAAAGGTTAACAATAAAATATCCCTAAATGGCCCCATACTTCCTTTTTGAATGTTTTTGCAAAATATCTATTAATTCCAGTTTTAAACAGCAATATTTTATATATTCGTACATATCTTATACATTCAATCACATAAATATGTAATACACATCTCTTCTCACCTCTTTCTTGTATCTTATTTGCCAGGGTAGCTTGTGGCTCTCTGAAAGGTAATCTTCCATTTTAGCCCCACCTAACAATCCTCCCTTCCACCTTTCTACTCAGAAGTATTGCTCTCTGACCCGCATCATCTGTATTAATAGGAGCTTATTAGAAAAGTAGAATCTCAGGCTCCATCTCAACCAACTGAATTGGAATCTGCATTTTAACAAGGATGCCCAGGTGAACTGTACATTATCATTTGAGAAGTGTTGCCTTTCACAATACACCTGATTAGGAAGACATGATTAAGGAGTTAGGTGTTAGGTAACTGTGGTGGCAAGGCCAAAAGCAGTTGATAAGTGACACAGGCGTGCCAATTTAGCAGTCTAAAATGGGGCACTCATGAAATGTTGCTAGTACACTAAAAGGAACACACTGCACAGTGATAAGTAGTGAAGGCAGAACCATAGCTTTTGGTCTTGGGAGTAAAATAATTCTACTTGTCCCAAAGTAAGGGAAAGCATGACATTAATATCAGAAAACAAGAAGTATTTTCCTCAAATGTTTAGCAAAATATTACCTATCAGCAATGTACCTCTTTTCAAAGATACCTATTCAAAGTTATTCAATTATGTCCCCTTTTCAGATTAATTCATAATTAAATGAAGCAGGAACTACTCATAAGGGGATGTGTCATGAATGGCATTTGTTTCTGTGAACAACTCCTGTGTGTACCCAGTGTTTTAATTTGAAAATGTAGAAGGTGAGGGTGGAAACCCCAGAGTTACCGGAGCATCTCAGCGCTGGGTCATCAGCAACCTCAGCAAACTACTTTCATATCTAAGATACTTAACACTGAGGAGCACTAAAACGCATTCTTTAGATGCCAAGAAGCAATGCGTGTTTTTGGCAGCCATGGAAGTATGTGTTTGTGAAATTAAGACTCAGAGAAGGAGGTGATTTACAAAAGGCTACAGCTGCTGCCGCCCTAGCTCCTGCCTCCCTCTCTCCAGAGCTGCCACTAAGTTGGGGCTGACAGTTTTGAACTTTAGGAGCTAGGAAGGATTTCATTGATAAGGAGGGTGAGAGAGAAGGGGTGAAAGGGAATTGTGTAGACATTTCCAGCCCTCCTCTACACTATGGACAGCAACCTGCGAGGCTCAGCTACCTCATCGAGACAACAACTCTGGAATTCCTATTTGAAACTCTGTCTTAAAATATTAAAACATATATAAGAAATGACAAGAATTAGAGTTAATATGTTTTTCAATGTTCTCAAGTTTTGCTAAATGAAGGAGAAAAAGTTAGGAGAGACATCTTCTGTAAGTGCCTTTGCTGCTCTCTTAGCTCTGTGTATGGGCGGAGGAGGGGTAGATGGACTAAAATAATAATCGGGCATTGTTATTTTTATAATTTTTTAAAAGAGTGTTTTTAAACTCAAATTCACACTGTCTCTGCCAAAGGCTCTTAACTTTTGAAGGAACAAATCACCTTCCAAGTTACAATCCTTTGTCTAGTCTTCTTAGCCAAGATGATTGGCAGATCCATCTTTCCCAAGGTCCCCAGAAATCGGAGGTGTCTACACACCATGGCTAGTGCCATCTTTTCTCCGCCTTTTTACCACCAAAACCACTGAGCACTGAGTAGGACCAGAGATTCTCAACAGAGACAGTACTGCCCCCTAGAGGGCATTTGGGAAACTGGAGGGATGTTTTGGTTCCATTTCCCACATTTAGTGTGTGGTAGTTCTGACGTTAGATATTCTGCAATAACCCTACCAGTCTTATACAATGAATTATCAGCATCCCATGAAATCTGTGCTCCAAAGACATTCATAGATAAAAAAAAAATCTATTTATAATTTTCTTGCCTAGAATCTAAGTTCATTTTACATGTAGGCATCAAGTATTTTTTGCATAGTAATTCAGTAGTACACTGAATTTCTCAGGAATGTAATTATTGTGTAAATCAAAAGAAACTTGTTATTTTTTTCATTCAAACTCTGGCCAAACCTGTTTACTATTCTGGAAATCCATACCACCAATGGCAAGGCCACCACAGGTATCTGAGTCGCTGGTATAACACACCTTAATCAGTCTCTATTTGTAGCTGTTCCATGCACAATGATTCCATGTAAGGGAAACATCTGATTATATTATTGTTGCTTTTCTTATAGTTGTGCCCAAACATTTACATAGTGATGAACATATCATTTCATAAATTATTTTCCTTTTATTTCTCTTACCACCAGGGCATCATATTGATTTTTTAACAAGTGTGTAGGAAGGCCATATTATTTATAAACTACACCACAAAGTAGCAAAGGGAACATTACAAAATCCAATAAAAAGTGAGTGTTGAGTCTAATAGGCTTGAGATAATCAGTATAGGCAATCTCTCTGGAAACTGAGGTCCAAAAAGAGAGCCAAAGATCAAGCAAATGTCCAGCAGAAACACAAAAATGAGAACTTGAAAATGAAGATGTGCTTCTATTCTATAGAGATATCACTTGACTTCTCAGGGTCTTCTTCAACTGCCCGCTTGCCCCTTGAGTTAAGGTGTTCGCAATGTTCTCTGTTGCCTTAGCCACTCCCTCTGATTCTCATCTTTGGAAAATGTATCCATTTATAAAGCTTCAACAATGTCTATGTAACTGATTTCAAATTTACAGAGTAGGTCAAATAGATCCGAGCATCTAATACAGGCCTCAATTTCTTTTTTGGATGAGCCGCATTGATGTGTTGTACCCTAAATCACATTCATCATTTTTTCTCCAAAACTGAGTCTCCCACTGGTGTTTCCACTTTTCGCTAACAACATTCTCATCCAGAGAATGCTGTCAACCTTAGATAAGAAACTTCAGAATCATCTTTAACAACTTTCCAGCCCCACTCCCACCCCAAACAATAATCAAGTTCTGTCAGTTCTACCCAAATGTCTCTCTGAAATCTTTCTCAGTGGTGTGCCGGTAAAATAGCTTCCAAAAAAAATGAGATTTTTTTTAAAGCCCTAATTTGTAGTGCTTGCCAATTTCTGTGGTGTAAATATTCCACTATGGCTAATTTAAAACTACCAAACATTCAACATCTGGATCATAAAATTCCTTAAAATTTAACAATATGCTCGTGAGAGCTGGCATTTCTATTTCCACTACTACCACTCTAGTTCAGCCGTTATTTATTTTCTGAATTATTTAGATGCTCATAAATTAGTCAACCTACCCTTGCTCCAATTACATCTATGCATAAAATACTTTTATATTTCTTTGTTGTATATTAAAGTCAGAAAACCTAGCCTTGCGTGCAAAGCCTTTTATATTATGGCCCTTTTTATCTCCTCTATCTTTATCTCTTCACTACTATGCCCCCCACCCACCATTGCCTCCTACACACTCACATACATACACACACAACTCTTATGCTTCGCCCCCATAGGGATACTCAGCATTCTCTGAAAAACAATGCAGTGCAATTCATCAAACTTTTACTAAATACCTACTATGTATCAAATATTGTGCTAAGCTAAATAAGACATGTTCTCTGCCCTCCAGAAGCATAGAATCCCATGTACTTCAATTCTCCCATGGCTGTTCATACTGTTATATTAACAGAAACTCACACCTCTGTCTACA
>CM053503.1:30605983-30622985 GCA_028627145.1 Eidolon dupreanum | reverse complement strand
GTTCAAAATAATGGTTATAAGGATGCTCAATGAACTTAGGGGAAGAATGGACGAGCACAATGAGAACCTCAACAGAGAGATAATAAGCATAAAAAAGAACGATGAAGAATATGAAGAATACAATCACTGAAATGAAGAATACACTAGAAGGATTCAACAGTAGACTGGACAAAGCAGAAGATCAAATCAGCAAACTGGAAGACAAGGTAGCTGAATATACCCAATCAGAACAACAAAAAGAAAAAAGAATTTAAAAAAATGAGGATGGTTTAAGAGACCTCTGGGACAACGTGAAGTGTAACAATATCTGGATCATAGGAGTACCCAAAGAGGAAGAGAGAGAACAAGGGATTGAGACTCTATTTGAAGAAATAAGTACAGAAAATTTCCCTAACCTGGCAAAGGAATTAGATATACAAGTTCAAGAAGCACAAAGAGTCCCAAATAAGAGGAATTCAAACACATCCATACTAAGACACATGATAATTAAAATGCCAAAAGGTCAAAGACAAAGAGAGAATCTTAAAAGCAGCAAGCGAAAGACAGCTAGTTACTTACAAGCATATCCCCTTGTAAGGGGGTACTTTTCAATGGTAAGTTTGCAGGCCAGAAGGGACTGGCAAGAAATCTTCAAAGTTATGAAAAATAAGACTCTACAACCACAAATACTCTACCCAGCAAAGCTTTTGATTAAAATGGAAGGTGAGATAAAAAGCTTCCCAGACAGTAAAAAAAGCTCAAGGCATTCATCACCAACAAGCCAGCATTATAAGATATGTTAAAGGCACTTCTGTAAAAAGGGGTAAAAAAGAAAATAGAAATAACAAATGCGAATATTAAAATGGCAGTAACTATTTACCTATCAGTAATCATTTTCAATATAAATGGATTAAATGCTCCATTCAAAAGACATAGGGTAGCCGAATGGACTGGAAAACAAGGCCCATACACATGCTGTCTACAAGAGACCCACTTCAGACCAAATGACACTCACAGACTGAAAGTAAAGGGGTGAAAAAAAGATATTTCACACAAATGGAAATGAAAAAAAGCCGGGGTAGCGATACTTATATCAGAAAAATATATTTAAAATAAAGGCTATAAGAGACAAAGAAGGGCATTACATAATGATAAAAGGATCGATAAATTAAGAGGACATAACCCTAGTAAACATATACACACCCAACAAAGGAGCGCCTGCCTACATAAAGGAATTATTGAATGACATAAAAAGAGAGATCAATAGTAATACACTCATAATAGGAGACTTTAACATCTCACTGACACCAATGAACAGATCTTGCAGGCAAAGAATCAACAAGGAAACAATGGGCCTAAAAGACACACTAGACCAGTTGAATTTAATAGATATTTTCAGAGCATTTTACCCCAATGCAGCAAAATATACAGTCTTCTCAAGTGCACATGGAACATTTTCCAGTATAGACCACATGTTAAGACACAAAACAAGTCTCAATAAATTTAAGAAGATTGAAATCATATCAACCATCTTCTCTGATCATAATGGTATAAAACTAGAAATCAACTATAAGAAAAAAAACTGGAAAATACACAGCACATGGAGTCTAAATAACATGCTACTAAACAATGAATGGGTTATCAATGAGATCAAGAAGAAATCAAAAGATACCTAGAGACAAATGAAAATGAAAACACAACAACTCAAAATCTATGGGACACCGTGAAAGCAGTCCTAAAAGGGAAATTCATAGCAACACAGGCCTACCTTAAGAAACAGAAAAAGCTCAAATTAACAATCTAACCTTACACTTGAAAGAACTAGAAAAAGAACAGAAAAAAAAAAAAAGCCCAAAGTGAATAGAAGGAAGGAAATAATAAAGATCAGAGTAGAAATAAACAAAATAGAATGTAGAAAACCAATACAAAAGACTAATGAAACCAAGAGCTGTTTCTTTGAAAGGATAAACTGACAGACCCTTAGCCAGACTCAACAAGAAAAAAAAAGAGAGGACTCAAATAAATAAAATCAGAAATGAAAGAGGAGAAATAACCATGGACTCCACAGAAATACAATGGATCATAAGAAAATACTAAAAGCAATTATATGCCAAAATTTAACAATCTGGAAGAAATAGACACATTCTTGGAAACATATAATCTCCCAAGACTGAGTCAAGAAGAAACGAAATCTGAACCAACCGATTATCATCAATGAAATAGAATCAGTAATCAAAAACCTCCCGAATAACAAAGTCCTTGACCAGATGGCTTTAGAGGCAAATTTCACCAAACATTCAAAGAATTAACACCTATTCTCAAACTATTCCAAAATATTCAAGAAGAGAGAAGCCTCTCTAACTACTTTTATGAGGCCACCATTACCTTGATTCCAAAACCAAAGACATTACAGAAAAGAAAACTATAGGCCGATATTTCTTATGAACATTGATGCGAAAATCCTTAATAAAATATTAGCAAACAGGATTCAGCAATACATTAAAAATATCATACACCATGATCAAGTTGGATTTATTCCTGGGATATAAAGTTGGTACAATATCCGTGAATCAAGTAATATGATACACCACATCAACAAATTGAAAGATAAAAACCATATGATCACATCAATAGATGCAGAAAAAGTATTCAACAAAATCCAGCATTCATTTATGATAAAAACTCTCAACAAAACGGGAGGGAACATACACCAACATAATAAAAGCCATGTATGACAAACCTACACTAACATCATATTCAATGGGGAAAGGCTAAAAGCGTTTTCCTTAAGATCAGAAACAGACAAGGATGCCCGCTTTTTCCACTCCTCTTCAGCATTGTAATGGAAGTCTTAGCCACAGCAATCAGACAAGAGAAATAAAAGGCATCCGAATCGGAAAGGAAGAAGTAAAACTCTCATTATTTGCCGATGACATGGTACTATATATAAAGAATTCTAAAGATTCCACCAAAAAACTGTTTGAGCTGATCAATGAATTCAGTAAAGTAGCAGGATAAACAAATTAATATTCAGAAGTCAGTGGTATTTTTATTCACCAATGATGAACTTTCAGAAAGAGAAATTAAGAAAACAATCCCATTTACAAGTGATCGAAAACTATAAAATATCTGAGAATCAAATTAGCCAAGGAGGTAAAAGACCTGTTCTCAGAAAATTATGTCGTTGAAAAAAGAAATGGAAGAAGATACAAATAAAAGGAAGCATATACCATGCTCATGGGTAGGAAGAATCGACATCATTAAAATGGTCATACTACTCAAAGCAATCTATAAATTCAATGTGATCCCTATCAAAATACCAAGGGCATTTTTCAGAGAGCTGGAACAAACAATCCTAAAATTTATATGGAACCACTAAAGACTGCCTCAGCAATTTTGAGAAAGAAGAACGAAGTTGGAAGTATCACACTTCCTGATATCAAACTATGCTACAAACCTTCAGTAATTAAAACAGTATGGTACTGGCATAAAAACAGATACGTTGATCAATGGAACAAATAGAGAGCCCAGAAATAAATCCGCACCTATACACTCACGTAATATGTGACAAAGGAGGTAAGAATATACAATGGAGTAAAGATAGTCTCTTCAATAAATGGTGTTGGGAAAATTGGACAGATACATGCAAATAAAAGAAACTGGACCACCTTCTTACATTGTATACAACAATAGATTCAAAATGGATTAAAGATTTAAATGTAAAACTCAAAACCATAAAAATTCTAGAAGAAAATACAGGCAGTAAACTCTCTGATACTGCTACCAGTAATTTCTTTTCAGATATATCTCCCCAGGCAAGGGAAACAATAGAAAAAATAAACAAATGAGACTACATCAAACTAAAAAGTTTTTGTATAGCAAAGGAAACCATCAACAAAACAGAAAGACAAACAACTGATTGGGAAAAGTTATTCACTAATGATACATCTGATAAGAGGTTAATATCCAAAATATATAACAAACTCATACAATTCAACAACAAAAAACAATCCAATTAAAAATGGGCAGAAGACCTGAACAGATACTTCTCCAAAGAGAAAATGCAGATGGCCAATAGACATATGTAAAGATGTTTGGTCATTAATCATCAGAGAAATGCAAATTAAAACCACAATGAGGTATCATCTCACATCTGTCTGAATGGCTATCATCAATAAATCAAAGAACAAGTGTTGGCGAGGATGCAGAGAAAAGGGAACTCTCATACATTGTTGGTGGGATTGCAAATTGGTACAGCCACTACGGAAAACAGTCTGGAGGTTTCTCAAAAAATTTAAAAGGGATATACCTTTTGACCCAGCAATTGCACTTTTGGGTATTTACCCAGAGAAAACCAAAACAATCATTTGTAAAGATCTATGCACCCCAATATTCACGGCAGCACAATTTACAGTAGCCAAGATAGGGAAGCAACCTAAATGCCCATTATCAGACAACTGGATAAAGAAGTTATGGTTCATATATACAATGGAATATTACTCAGCCATTAAAAAAAATAAAATCTTAACATTTGTAACGAATGACAAAGATGGACCTAGAGGTTATTATGCTTAGTGAAATAACTCAGAGAAAGATACATACCATATGATTTCACTTATATGTGGAATCTAAGGAACGAAAAGAACAAACTAATCAAAAACAGACTCACAAATATAGAGGACAATTTGGTGATGGATAGGGGGTTGGGGGATGAGAGAAAGGGGTGAAGGTTTAAAGAAATGCAAATCAGTAGCTGGTAGATAGTCACAGGGATGGGGAGCACAGCATAGGGAATGCAGTTAGCATTAAAATATTGGTTAGGTGGAGAACCAGAGGATCGAAGAAGCAATTATGAGGATTGCTTTATAAACCATAAATGTCTAACCAATGTTCTGTGTACTTGAAACTAATAAAAAAGAAAGAAAAGATACCACTTGCAAATTCAATGGTAATGGTATCATACCTTACTGCATTAGTAAGTTGAATAAACTGTTAATTAAATTTTAAAAAATAGATAAGTTGAAGAACTAATACCAGTACCTCAGAATACAACCTTATTTGGAAATGGGATGATTGCAGATGTAATTAGATAAAATTAGGTCATACTAGAGTAGTATGGGTCCTGAATCCAATATGAAGCGTCTGAGAGAGAGGCTAATTGATTTAATGTAAGTAAGGGTATGGAGCTACCTGTTGAAGAAAAGCTACGAAGATGGAAAAGGGAAAGAGAGGCTGGGAAGCAGGGAAGAAATTAGAAGGGGGCAAATTTTTAGAAGTGAGGTCAGGACACAGGACTGCTTTGTGGTACTCTGGCCAGTGAGGTGGTTAAGAAGACTTGGGAAAAGTTTAATTGTATATTATACGGTATACTCCTTCCTTTCTCACCTCACTTCCAATAATACCTAAAGAGTTTCATTATCATTCTTATTCATCAAGGATCTCAGTGTCAGAATTGTGATTCTTTTGGAAAAGCTAATGCATACACAAGAAATCCCAGATCAATCCAATTGTTCTAAGAATCACTCCTATTCCAATTAACTATCCATCTGCTCATTACCTCTCTTTCTGCTGCCTGAGCATCAGTCCGTTGCTATTATCAGGAAAATGCATCCACGAGCTGAGTTGTTCGTCTCAGACTGAGCCATTCCTCTGGAAATCATATAGTGGTGCAGACTGGGCTTTGGAACCAGACAGGGGAACCAAAGTCCCAACTCTGTCAATTAGTGGGTAACATGGAGCAAGCCATTTACTAATATGTACCCTTTAGGGTATGTTGTGATAAGATTTTACATACAGACTGATTAAGACCATACATGGCATATAATTATAGCTCAGTGTGTGGCAGCTAATTCTTTTTTTTTTTTCAACTAATTCTTTTGAAGCTTCTTATGATTAATAAGGTGACTTGAATTGTTTCAGCATCACCTCTACTATTTTCTTCAAATTTTCAAAGAACTGGAAGTCCTCAAAATCACAGTGGAATTTAGAGGGTGAGGAAAAAGCATAAAAAGCAATAGTTCTGATGCAGTATATATATGCCTTACTGTTCAATCGTTCACCTGAAACTTACTGGATTTTGTTGACCAATGTCACGCTAAAAAAAAAATTTTTTTAAAGTAATAGTTCTAATTAAAGGAGATTTTCATCACACAAAAAGAGGGGACCTGTGACTAAATGAAATCCCAAAATGAGAGCTTTGAGAAATAGACATAGAGTCTTCCTTTGGCCACCCCCTTGCTCTCTTCACTCCAACACAAAGAGGGACACATAGCAAAGACACACTGAGGGCAGGCTCTCAGCTGGGGGAGCACAGCGGCCAAAGTTCCCTCCCCTTCTCGGGATACACTCTCTCCCTTCCTCTCCTGCACAATTGAATGGGGCAGGGTGTCTTTCCCTTGCGTGGCTCTCTTAGTAAAACAACTAGAACAGCAGAAAGACAGCTTAGAGAGCTACTTGGCTACAGACCTCCAGCTTATGGAATAAGGGAGTTTTCAGAGTAACAAAGGAAGTAGGGACTCAGGATAGATGATCTGGCAGGGGCACTCACTGTGAGAGAGACTAGTTTTCTCTATTTAAAGTTCACCAGAACCGAGGTACTGCTGCAGATGCCCACATGGGCTTAGGTCTCATCAACTTCTATTTCGATCGAATTTAACACGTTGTGGTGTTTTACTACGTTGGTGACTCAAAGGCTGCAAGTTATATACTCCAAAATCTGTTTTCCTTTATTCCTTAGTGATACAACCTGTATTTATTTTCATTTCCTGTGAAATAATTTACTACAAACTTAGCTTAAAACAGCACCATTGACTAACTCCCAAATTCTCTAGGTCAGCTGTCTGGCACAGTATTGTTGGGTCCACTGCTCAGGGTATCACAAGGCTAAAATCAAGGTGTCAGCCAAGACTTGTCTGCAGACTCTATAGACAAATCCACTTCCAAGATTCGCATTTTTGTTCTTGGCAGAATTCAGTTCCTTGAGGTTGTAAGACTGAGGTCCTCACCTCCTGGCTGGCTATCAGTGGAGGATAACTCTCAGCTCCGAGAGGGTGCTTGTATTCATTTCCACAGGGCTGCCTTCATCTTCAAGCCTACAGTGGAGCATTGAATCCTGTGCTTCTAATCTCTAATTTCCCCTATCTCTCACCTCTAGACCAGAGTTTAAAGGGCTTTTGTGATTAGGCTAGGCCTCCCTATCTTAGAGTCAATTAATTTGGGACATAGCATAACATGAGAATGATATCTCATCATATTTGCAGGTTCCACCCACACACAAGGGGAGGAGATCACATTGAGGATATCTTAGAGGTCTACCGCAGACCCCTACTTTTTAGCTTGACAGATTGATCCCCAAATAAAGGTAACATCTCTCTGTCTCCCTTACAGCTAGCTATAGCCATGTATCTAAGTAGTGGCCAAAGAAACATATAGCAGCTTTCCAGAAACTTCCTTAAAATACTGGCACCCAATGTCTGTCCCTTTGTTTTTTGATTCCTTCTTGCAACTTGGAATGTATAATTTAACCCATTTCCTGTTTGCTCAAGGATACTTGCTGGTGGCATTTGCAACTGCAGCATTAACCCCAAGATAACTCGCAGATTACAGTCCTAACCTTACCCCCAATGTTTGTCATGAAATATCTCGCTTTTATTATTTTTGCATTGCTCTAGTATATCAATAGTCTTTGGAAACAAATGACATCATTCTATTTACAGCATTCTGTTTTAGTAGTGGTATTTCCATTTACAAAATATAGTAATTCTCAATCACTGAAAATGTCAAATCCTAGAAAACGTAGCACTCCTGTGCATGATGTTAACATCGTTCTCGAACAGTTGTTAGCCGAAGAATCATTTAATGAATCCGATTTATGTATATATTTCTGTTGCATTAGGATTGGAGACAAGTTCTGCTTAGAAATAACTACAAAGACAGTTTTTATATTTTATTTTCACATTGAAAACCAGTCAAATTTGCTTAGGCTTCAAAGAATGTGTTTATGTAAAATTAAATCAACGCTGGCAGCAAGCTGCACTTCTTTTTTTCTAAATGGAAAATGGGTTAATGGCTGGAACGTCTGCAGCAATTTTGGACATGAACGACCATGAGAACAGGAACCACATACAAGGATGGAGGCACAGTAGGATAGAAAGAGCTTGGGTCCCTAATGCTATAGAGAGCTATACCAGAGGTGTGCTGTTAAACAACAGGCTCTCTGGAGGGAAAAGCCCTGATGTGTAGCATTTGCCAATTTCTGTGATGTAAATACTCCACCCTGGTCAACTTTGAGTTGCCAATGTGACATCTCTGAACATCGAGTTAGGAAGAGATGCTAATAATCAGGTCTCACAAGCTGGAACAGGCCAGCCCAGCATCCCCCGGGCTACACGGGCCCTGGACTGCCTGCCTCCGGGCTTGTTTCAACAGAGGAAAATTAAAATCTATCTTATTTAAGGTTCTATCATTTTAGAATTTCTGTTGCATGCAGACAAACCTAATTTTTCTACCAACATTAAAATTTTCTTTACTTGGACTTTTCTATGCGTTAGATGGGTCCGGATCCAAGTAGGATAATGGGTGTATGATACCAGGTTTTGCTTTACACAGAATTCACAGCAGCTGCTGTTACATTCCAGCCTCCTCTCAGTAAGATTTGCCCCACTCCTTAAGCAGCAGAGCTTAAACAACTCTACAAAACTCAGAAGGAAATAGAGGGTGATTATGCCAAAGAAACAATAATCACCACACTTTACAGAGACTCTTGGGAAGGCACCAAGATGAGAAATATTTTGGAGCAATGCAACAACTCCTGGAGTATGTGACATTAAGACCCCACTTTACAAAGTTGCCTCTGAAGATGGCTAAATTTCAAGACCCATAACAGACCAGAAGATTCGTCAGAACAAATAAACATCAGCACCACTAGAAAACACCATTTCACCTCTCTGAAAACGAAGCTGGGAAAACACACAGACCATGCCTTTTTCTTTAGGTTTTAGGGACACAGAATCACTGCATGAATCTGCCACAGCAAAGGGACTGTCCATTTACCCACCCAATTAGCCCGGAGGCCATAGCAAGCCAGAAAATAGCACCCCTTCTCCATAACAGGAATTTGTACCAAGAGCACTAGCTCCTCTTTTACAAAACAGCTCGATGTGCCTACCTGAACTGGAACACAACAGTGACACTGACAATCCTAGGAAACACGGGAGTCTCATTTGCTGCTTCAGCTCCCTTCGTTCCAGCATCTCTTCCAACAAAATGTACATGAGACAGCC
This sequence comes from Eidolon dupreanum, assembly GCA_028627145.1. Taxonomy (NCBI): domain Eukaryota; kingdom Metazoa; phylum Chordata; class Mammalia; order Chiroptera; family Pteropodidae; genus Eidolon; species Eidolon dupreanum. The sequence continues at coordinate 30,613,725 of CM053503.1, read as the reverse complement.
TCCTCTACTTCTCCAGAGTGAGCTGTTTTTGAGTAATGGCTTTGAGTACATGGAATCCACCCAGACTCCCTCATCAAATCTCCTTCTTCAGGTGCATCAGGTCATGCAAAGGTCAAGTCATTAAATAATCAACTGAATTTTCTCCAGGTGCACCTTTTCTTGGGTTATTATATTCATAACCTAGCAATGGCAGTCATAAGAAATAAGCACAGCTGTTGTGTACAGAATTATCTACTATATGTGAGATTTTGTGAGAAGTGTTTACAGACATTTTCTTAGGTAACTTTCATAAGAAACCAATGAAGTAGTTGGTATTATTACTAGCATGCCACAAATGCAGGAACCGAGGACTGTGGAGTAAAATCCAGGTCACCAGCTGGTGAAAATGGCCAGGCTGTCTGACTTCAGCCTTTGGGAACGAGCCTTCTGGGTAGGGCATTCTGGATCCCTCAGGGAGCGGTACTGAGGCAGGGTGACAAGGTGAGTGTGTCTTAGACTGATCAAGCACAGGGCTGAATTATCTGCAAGGCACTGTAGGCCCAGTGCTTTTGGAGGCCCAGAAAACATGGTTTTATTCTTTTAAAATCAGAAGGAAAACAGGACTATACAATGAATCCATCACGGATTATGTCTTTATGGCAACATAATCATAAAATGTGACTTTTAATATTCGTTATGAATAAAAGGGGCTCATGAAGGCAAAAGTACCAAGGACCCATGAATGTTATCATGTGGCCCAGACTAAGGTGGTAGGAATAGATGGCATTCCTGTGGGCACCAACCAGATGGAAAAAAAGGTCAGAATGTTCTATCACAATTAAGCACTTTTGGTTAAAGTGTGTTCCAAGTCAATGTCTCTGAAGGATTATGGAGTAGTCAAGAGTTTGGGCTATACAATATCCAGTGACGATAATAATAAAGTGTCAATGAATCCTCCCCAGCTGTTCTGTCTCCCCTTAGTGGCTATTCAGATGAGAGAACTGAGCAAATCAGCCACCTTTGTATGATATCTATATGCTATAGCCCTGATATTGGATCTGTTTTTGATATTTTCTTAAAACAGTCATGGTTCAGACCTCTGGTGACTTCCCTTGCCCACAAGTGCCACCACAGGAGGTTTACCATGACTGTGGTATTCGGAAACAAGACAAATGTGTTAGATGTTCCTAGGATGGGAACGGGACTGCCTTTACTGCACTGCTTCATCTTTAGCTTTGCTCCGAGAGTCACCTCCACATTGGGTACAAGTCTTGATAGGATCTTCCATCAAGGTTCTCTGCTCTGTCCTAGGGGCAGGCACAGGACCCCAGCTGGATAGTTAGGATGCTTTCTCCTTGGGTTTCCATTCTGAGCTGATGACACAAGGCCTAAAGTCGACTAGAGTTCATTTATCTAATCGGCGGTGCCCCAAAGAGATTGTCCTCGAGTTCACAACTGCCAGGGGTGTCACAGTTCCTGCTTTCAACTTCCTTTTAAATATTGAGTTAACCCATATCTTTTGAGTAATTTTTCCTTCTTTCCTTTTTTTTTTTTTTCCAATTAGTTAGAGCCAGTGTCTTGTGCTTTAAAAAAATTCTAACTGATGGATACCTTCCAGGTATCCTAAGGGTGGCAGAAATCAACCTTTGTGGAACATTGTACACTGATGGCACTAAATTCATAAACATCATTTACTGACACACGAACCTGCTAACTCATGCACTCAACTGAAAAAGATACCTTGTTTTCCATTAAAAATAGAAATCAAAGCATGTTTAACAGTATAGGACTAATGTATCCCATTCTTTTAGAGTCATAATTATGAAAAGATCCTGCATTGTGCTGAGGTGAGGATGTGAGAGGAGCAGGCAACTCACAGCAGTCCTCAGGTCACACAATGTACCCCTTCTCAATGAATGGCATTATGTAGCAAATATCAAATTTTTTTAACAGTCTTTAAAATAAAATCTAGTACTTATTATGGGTTGAGCTGTGTCCCCCATCTTCCCCTCCCAACTCCCAGAAAAAGATATGTTGAAGTCCTAACCCCTGGTACCAACGAAAGTGACCTTATTTGGAAGCAAGGTTGTTGCAGATGTGACGAGTTAAGTTGATGCCATATTCGAGTAGGGTGGGCTCCTCATCTAGTAAGAGTGGTGTCCTTCTAAGAAGGCAGCCATGTGCAGACAGATGCACTCAAGAACATCACGTGATGACTAAGACAGAGATTAAAATGATGCAGCTATACACCAAGGAGCACCAAATTGCCACCAAACTACAAGCTAGGAAGAGGCAAGGAACGACTCCCCTACAGTTTTCAGAAACAGCATGGCCCTGAAACCGTGATTTTTGACTTCCACCCTCCAGAACTACTAGACAATAAGTTTCTGTTTTAAGTCATCCCCTTTGTAATACTGTTACAGCAGCCTTGGAAAACTAAAATAGTACTCCCTGGACTTTCAAAAGGACATTGTTTTACCTGTAGAAAATTTGGCAAAATAAGACCAGCAGGCAAACATATATATCTACACCAGATTTTATGAGAAAAATCACCTCCAACCACAAGCCACTCACATTAGTGTGTCTCTTTCTAGAACTTTCGCCTCTCACTTTTTGTCCTTCAACCCAGCACCATCTCAAAATCCACCAGCTCAAAGTGACATGAGGGTGCTCTCTCTGCTCTGTGGACTTCCTTTCCCTTCAGGGAGCCCTTCATAGGCCCACAGAGGGTCAGATCACAGTCTAGAAACTGGCCCCCTGTCACTGATCCAACAGTTTCTAAAAATAATATCCTTCTAATTTTTCCTCTTCTCTTTCCATTTGGTATTCAAATTCTGGTAACTGTCTGTTACTAGACATTCAATGCATTTTGTAAAAAGAGCAGTTCTATAACTGACAATTACACCACTACTCGGGCCCTAATATGAAATGACAGAGCTCAATCCGCATTTACTCGCAATGCTTCTGAGGTCCGAGGCACTGGCATCACTCCTGTTTGTGGGTGAATTTCCCATCCAGCCCCAACCAGAAGCTGAAACCTCTCCCACCTGCTTGATGGGTGATGTACATTGATAGAAAAGTGCACTGCAAGGTTTCCCTACTAAAACTAATTCATTGAGAAAATACTATATTATTTCCTATAAGGAAATTTTATGGCTGTATAAACCAAAAACCTACATTTCTTTTTTAGAAAACCCACAGAGGCTTCAAAACCTTCCAAATTCAACAAATATGTTAAGAATTTACCATGTACAAGGAAGGCTTTGCTGTATACCCTGATTTAGGGTGATAAAAAGGTAAAACATTTTATCATCAAGGAAACTTCAATCCAGAACAGGAATAGGAAGTGTACATAAGACCTATTGTGTCAGACAAATATATGTGCCTCAGAGAGATACAGTTGAAACTGTATCTAGGAATAAGTATTTTCACAAGGCTTATCTTCTATTACACTATGCACCAACTAATCAGCCTACTTACCAAGACTAACAGCTCACTCATTCAAGACTCTCACCACACTGTGCCCACAAAGCACTGTGCCCAAAGCTCTTATATCATAAGTTCAGCCCAGTCTCAAGACCTGTTTTAAAATCTCTCAGCCCAGGCCTCAAAACCTGACTTCCCCCTTCCAAGACACGACGAAGACTCTTTCAAAGTGGTGCCCTCCCTTACTGCAGTAAACACGACAAACTTTGCTCTGCTCAATCAATAGGTTGTTCAGATGGTCTTTTGAGGGTTCGACAGTTGACACCTTTTTCTTCAGGAACTAGCTCATCAGGCATTAGATTCTCATAGGAGCACTGGTCCCTGGTGCCAAAAAGGTTGGGGATCGCTGCCTTACTGAATCTGAGAACCCCTATTACCTGAGATGATTCCGTCCCATGTGGTTGAACTGGAGCTTCCCCTCCATCCCCCATCCACAGTGATTACCCCATCATTAGGTGAAATGATTCCTGGTACTTAACGTGACCAATGCCATCTTACAGAGCAAGCTGACTGCAAATAATCATCTTGCATAGATAAGTAAGCCCATTAAGCTGTTTACTGCTTTGGATTATACAGCTCTTAACAAGCACATGCCACATGGCTGTGAGCCCACTGTGTCAGACCATGCCACATGGTTATATGTAACAAGCCTCAACACCTTTCGGGTGCAGAGATCTACCATCTTGCTGCCACTCAAGAAACTGCTTCTGTCCATAAGTTCCATTAATAAACAATGTAATTCTGAAGTTGCCAGTGTCTTTCTTCTGTCTCTCGACCCTGGGGAATTTTCCCAGTACTCATAGACACATGACTTAAGCTAGCCTAATCAAAGTCTTAATGAAAAGTCTGGTACTTAGGATGGGATGTTGCAAATTACCTAAAGCTGAAATAGGGAACCAGCTAAATCAAGGTAAGGGATGGCATAAGTAGGATTCCCCTATCCCTATCCTCACGTGGGAAGCAAGGCAACTGATTACACTGCTACATCTTGGGATTCGGACCCTTCAAGCAAGTTCTTTGAGAGAAGTGGTAGAAACACATTAGGGTCTTGGAATTTGTTTACCTCTTAACAGATTCAGTAAGGCAGCGGTTCCCAACCTTTTCGGCACCAGGGACCAGTGCTCCTATGAGAATCTAATGCCTGATGATATGAGGTGGAGCTGAGGCACTGATGCTAGCATTGGGGAGCGGCTGCAAATACAGATGAAGCTTTGGTAACTTGCCACGCACCTCCCGCTCTGCAGCCTGGTTCCTAACAGGCCACAGACGGGGTAGCGGATCAGTGGCCCTGGGATTAGAGACGTCTGCAGTAAGGTATTTTGAGAAAGGCATAAGCTGCCAGGTAAACTAGCCAGTTTGAAGATACAGAGGAAACAGGCAACAGCTTTGGTAATAACAGATCATGTTCATTTCACACTATGTGCCAGATGCCATTCTGCATGCTCTACATAGATTTTCTCAATTTCCACAATAACCCCACAGAGCTGGAAACTGTTGTTATCCCTACTTTACAGATAAAGAAAGTGAGGCTCAGGAATATGCAGTAACCTGACCATGACTACACAGAAAGTGGCAGCACTGGAAAGCAAATTCAGCCAGTCTTACTCTGGAGTCCACACTTTTAATCCTTCTGCTGGCAGCCAGGAGATTGCAAAAGGTCAGATAACATATGCCTTGCAGAACTGCAAGAGCCAGAGTCTTTTCTTCAATCCAAGGTGCATGAACAAACAGTAGGACTGGGCCCTTGGAGAAAGCAAAGAAATTGGGTGGGATTTCTTCCCCAAACACCTCTTGCCGCATAGAGGCAATCATTTCTAAGGTAGCATTCCCTGGAATGTAATCTGGCAAAGGCAGACCCCTACTGTGTAAGGTTTTCCCAAAGCTTAAGAAGAGATTGTAACCATGAAGCTAAGGGTGAAGGGTATGTACAGGAAGTCTGTGGCCAAGAGATAGAAATCACAAAGGTAGGCTCCAAGTTTAAGGATCTGCACCTGTGGCCCACAGAGTTGCTAGATATCAGATCAGCCAGCATCTAACTATATTTTTAAAGGGGTTTTATTACCAAGGAAAATGTATATGGCCTGCAAACAGGGGACTGAAATTCCTCAGCCTTATAGAAATCCTCAGGCTCCCTCAACACACCTTCAATAAGTATGCCTACAAGGAGAAGGCTTCCACATGGACACACCGACTCAGGCACTAGAGTAGATTCTCATAGGAGTACTGGTCCCTGGTGCCAAAAAGGTTGGATGGCCATAGGACATCCTGCTGCAAAACAGGACCAAGGGCTTGACTGGCTGACCAGAAACCCACTCCACCACCAGGGCACTGAGCCCCAAAATACTCTACCCATAGAAAAAAATTATACAATTTAGATCTTTGATTGCTATATGCAATTTTCCCTTCTCCCTTTTCCCAAATGGCAATTTGTGACCTGCTGTGCCTCAGTTTCTCCAACTCTAAAGGGAGATAATATTCCTATTTACCACATGGTAGTGCTGTGAGGATTAAATAAGTTAAATAAAAAATGCTTAGAGTTCCTGGCACAGAGTTAAGTGCTCAATTAGTGTTGGGTGTGGTTGTTTTGTTGTATCCTGGGTGTGCAGGAAATAAATTATTTGTTAATTTAGATTGTCCGAATGGAGTGGTCACCCATGGACTTAGCAGAGATGGACATCCCCTAACAATCCCAGACTTAGGACTTGGTGAGCTGTGATATCCCCTGTGGATACAGTAACTGAATCTGATTTTTGACGTTTCCCTTGGGGAAAAGGTGAGTATGCCTGTTTTTTTGTTTTTTTTGTTTTTAGGGGGTGGTAGATTTTAAGTTGGATCATTCTTAAAATTGTATAAGAAGGGCACATGTATGCATCCATACATCCATCACAGGACAGAAGGGAATAGACATCTGTAGAACGTCATCTAGTAACTAAATCCCATTTTATGACACTGGCCTCCCAATCTCTTCCCAGCCAGTCAGTGATAACTAACAGAATAGAAAATCAAGGTGTTATGTTTCAGTTTTCCTGGAGGGAAGGGTGCTGAAAAGGAAATAGTAGGAAGAGTTAGAAAACCTAGGGAGAAACAGATCATGGCGGGCTGTAATTGCTAAACTATGGGATTTAAATTTCATTCTTTTATTCGAATCCTTCTTATAAGGATTCCAAGACCTTCCTCCCAGATCCCTCTTTTGCAAACTCTAACAGCCTTCATAACCTGTGCTGCCCACCTTGGCTCTTCCTTCCAATAGGATGACCACCTTGCTAACTGGTCAGTGTTAGTCTGGCTTTCCCTGCAATTCAGGAGCTCTCCACCAGCGGGGGCCAGTCTCAGGCTTCACCTATTTCCTCCAGTTCTGGCACAGCCCTGAGTACGCGGCTGGAATACAGTACCTAATGAACAACAAAAACTGATTTAGAACTACTTTATTTGAAGAGATTTTCTTCCATAGTTCTAAACACAAAAAGAATGCTTTTTCAGTGAGTGCTTCATAAACATCATTGTATTTAAATGATATGATATTGTTTACATTTTAAGCCACACGTGAAATTGAAGACTCAATACCTTTTAAACAAAGTTATCAATCATAACAAAACATAACTATTCATTCTACAGATTATCATTTTTCCTAAAATGACTACTAGGTATGAAAACATTGTAGAGACAGCTAAAGAGCCCCTATTAAGACTTTTTTTTTTTAGAAAAATGACACAATAATGCAAATTATATTTTCCTTTTCTTTACTAGTAACAAACTATGACATCCATTTGAGAAAGCACTGGCCAAACCGACCAAAGTATTTTCAACACACTTTTGCTCCTCAGAATTGACATCTTTTACATTTACTCTGTCTCCTATAGGAATGGATAAAAATGGTTACATCAAGTGCAAAAGTCAGCATGTGTAAACTGGTGTGTATTTTATATCATGTTCCAAAGTTAAGAAAATGAAAAACAAATACTCTTATGTGCATGAAACATGAGGATGGAAAACTAACCTTTGATAGTTATCACAAAGACAAAGACAACTGACTTTTAGTCTAGACTAGTGCCTAAATGACCATTTCTTAATACTTTTTGTGAAAGTGTTTTAAAGGCATAGGTTAAAATGCACATGCAAACAGTTTGCCTCTCTCCCAATACTTACTTCCTTGGCTTTGCTCCTTCTTTTCACAGGCTGAGCCTTCAGGCTTTGCTCCTTCTTTTCACAGGCTGGTGCCTAATACGTATTTTTAAATAAAGCAGATCAGGTAAATTTTTTTTTTTCAAAAAAAAAAA
>CM053503.1:30476306-30605483 GCA_028627145.1 Eidolon dupreanum | reverse complement strand
TCTGCTGGATGCATGAATTTACCAGCGACAGTTTTTCTATGTGACTTTCTTAAAGTGAGGCACGCTGTAACTGGAAGGTTAGAACAAAAAGATGGAATCCAGCTCACAGTGAAAGTGATTCCATTACTAAACATCAGAGAATTTCAGAAAGTGTTTTTCATTCAAAATAAAATTTCAATAAGTACATGTATACATTTTTAAAGAAATGCTGGTCTATGATTGGCAGAAGCTTTTATCTTTTATTAACTGACTAACTGAAAACAATTACTTGAGTTGGGTTCCATCTGATTAACAACTAAGGCAAGTAGAGCTCCTTACCTAATTTCAGAAATACCACTGGCTACCATTCCACTTCTAAAGGAGCTATCACTCCTTCTCTCCAGCACAAATGTTTCACAGCTATCTTTACCTTACCTCACAAAAGCAAAGTGGGAATTAAAAGGCTAAAATTAAATCAGAAAGATGCCTGCTCTAAATATGACAAGGTTATTTTTCAACTTTAAAAAAGAACTGAGTCAAATACATTCAATAAAAGTAACTATTAAAGGCAATTGTTTTTCTTATTTGGTATTTCCTTCCTGTCCCATCTGAATTTCAATTTAAGACTCAACTTTTAAAAAAAAATATCCATCCTTTTAAACAATATATCTTCTCTTCTAAACAATACAAAATGCCTAGCAATGTAACTTATCTGACCACACAAATCTGCAATCTGCCATATAAATGAAGCCAGGTTATATCTATCTATTTACTCAGCATTAATAACTGCAAAAAAAGACTGGAAAAATAGTTGAGAATGTTTTTATGCAAGTTTTGGGGAGGACTGAATGCTTGTAAGACTTCACTGTAGGGTTCCATAATTATAAGTTTCCTGGAAGGTATTGTGCAAATAAAATATCTAAACACAGAACCCTATTTTAAACACGGTGGAAGTATATGTGGGTATAATTGGGGGTGAGGAAGGGAGAATGACAGTGTTAAGATAAATGTTTGTCAAGGAAATTAATAACAAGAAAATCTCTCACTTAAGGTATTAATAATATTCCAAGTGACCTAAATAAAACAGATTTTAAAATCATCTTTACCATTCATGCCAATTATTAAGCAGACATAATGACTCTTCCTGATCAGTTTCAGTCATAGGCCTAGGGGTATCATATTTGGATGAAAATGTTATCATGGATTTGCTCCCATAATTTAAAAACCAATAATTAAAAAAATAATAAAGTTGGTCTCTCTTCTCCACAAGTTTTCAAGTAATTAGTTCAAGTAAGCTTATTTACAGCTGCTGTATATGTGACCTACTTTAACTGTTTTCCCTTTAAAAATCAGTCTCCCTTGAAATGGGACACTACAATTTTTTTTTGTCTCAAATCAGGTTTCTTTTAAATATTAAGTCAATTCAGTCATGTATCTGCTTTATTGGGCAGATAAAGAGAAGAAACCAGCAAGTTATGACCAAAGGCTGGGAAACGCCTAAATGCTTCCCAACTATCTGAAAAGATGTTGTACTTCAGGAAAACCCGATGCTCCAAACTGGTTGACAGGGTGACGTCTCTGCTCATGATGTAGATGCCATCGTTATGGAGCGCACAAGTCAAGTTAAGACCTGATTTGGACGTGTTCTCCTTGAGGTAGAGCCACTGCCGGGTGACAGTGTTGTAGGACTGCACAGTGAGCATGTCCTCGCTCTGGCTGCTCTTCCGGTTGGGCCCCAGTTCATGGAGACATCCCCCCACAATATAGATGGTCTCCTCGACAGACACCATCTGCTGCTTGCGAATGTGGACATCGCACGTCTCAAAGAGTGTCCAGATGTCGGAAGAGGGGCAGTACTGCAAAATGTTCATGTTTCGGTCTGAAATGAAGAAAGAAGCCAAGTGACAACACGGCCATGAGGAACACCACTGATTGCCTAGGCTGTATATAAATGTCTACCGCCACCTGAATAACTTGATAATGCAGAAGCAAAACTATTTCAGAGGAGCAGAGGTTGGGAAACAGTTTTGGAAATGGCTGGGAGAAGATGCATTTAGAATTATCCCCACTCACCTTGCATTGAAGCATGTCCCCTCCCTGGAAGGCTCTCAGAACTGGTAAGGCTAGGGAGATGAGCAGCTGTGATTTGGGCACATCACCTCCTCCCTGGCACCTTTCAGAACCACCAGCCTAATGTAAAGAGAACCGGAGCCTCAGAACCCTCATCAACATCCGCAGAACTACTGACTCCTTAATACAGAGGATCTATTCTTGACAATGGATTCTACTATAAATAAGACAAGTGAGCCAAGCAGGATCTTCAGGAGCTGTCTAAAGAGAGGACATAAATCTGCAAGTCAAGAAAAATGCAAGAAATGCAAGAGAAATGCAATTCTCGCCTGGCTTTTGAGCCATAGAATCGCTTGGCGATTTTGTTTCCCAACTGTGACACCAGAGACACAGTGGAAAAGGCCCTCTCCTCTCCCCAGCCTATCTCACAGGAGGTTAGTTATCGTGTGAATAAAATCAGACAGGAGATGAAAGACTGCTCGGACATTATTTTGAATTAACAGTGTTTTAAGAAAAAACATTTTCTGCTCTTTTCAAAAAATGCTTGTGAAACTTAAAATATCTATTTTCATTTTTTTTAATTGTTCTTTTTTTCCCTTTTCTTTTCTCCCCAAGGAAAAAAATTGAATATTTTAGCCTCAGCAGAGAAAAAAAAATGCTCTGAATTATCAGAAAGAATGAACTTTCTGTTTGTTGTTGTTTTTTAAACAAATAATAAAATCTATCGGTATAAGAGACAGCTCAACTTGGGAGCTGACACACTACTAAAATATTTTGATTGCTGCAGAAACTGGTAGCAGCACTTCCTTCTGAGACTCCTGTAGTTATCAATCAACGACCAAAGAACTCTACCACTATGTCTGGTACCGAGTCAAGTGCCTCCTAATAGGGCATGGAGGACCTGAAAGGAGACTAAGCCTGTGTGTGCACTTGTCCCCAATCTGTAGAAATTTCGGAATTGTTATAGCTTTAGGGAATCGTTCATCTGTTTCCCACCCACACTAATACCTCTCTATATTTGTTTTTATTGTAGCCATTGTAATACAGCTCCTGTTAGGAGACAGTGAAAGGGAGTTTGGTCACTAACCTATCAAAAAGTGCTTCTTAGTAACCTGGCTTCCCACTGTATGAATAAAGGCCTTATTCTAGTGAAGCTTCAATGTATTTCTCAGTTTCAGGTCTCAAGGTCTTTCCAGGTCTTCTGTAAATGTTTTCTCTACTCACCCAACAAGGGCTCAGACCTGATGAGGTGGTTTGAGTTGAAGGATCTTTTCACTTTTACATTTAGTATTGATTCTGAAGTTTAACAAATCACCCTTCTTCCCTTTAGTTGTTACTATTACTAGAATTGAATTTCTTCGTATTTCTTAAGCGCTTGCTAAATAATTAAAACAATCAAATAGCTATTAGAAAAATCATTAACTACTACTTATTAAATTTTAAAAGTCTCACCTGACGCAGGCTAGGAATACAACTTTTAAGTCCTGAATTTCTTTTCATGACGATTATGATTTAAGTACAAAGAACTATTAGGAAATTCTGGGAAGAGTATAAGCAGAGTAGGAGGGAGGCTTCGGGACACAAATAACTGCCCTGCCCTCTCATCTTAGAAAACTAGTTTTCAAGGCTTACACAAACATCCATCCACTCACATCACCTAACCATCCCATCAAGGGTATTTGGCTTAGGGAAACTGGGACAGTAATCACAGTGGGTGGCCCAAGTGAAAAAGGTACATTAGTAGTGGCTTTTGAAACTAGAAAACACACAAGCAAGGGTTTTCCAGGTCAAATCTAAAGAACATTTACTCAGCCAGGGTCATGGAAAAACTAGGAAATCTACCAGCAGGGTACTCTTTGGGTTACAGTGTTGGCTATTAGTACGTCTCAGCTCCTGGTTAATAGAGGAGCCAAGAGATATGTGTGCATTATGTCAGCCCACAGGGTGCATTCTGTGTTACAAAATTGAAGGAGGAATCAGAATTCTTGAGATGTTAACAAGTAAATAACTGTCTTTACTTTCCTAGGAGAAAAGAGACACACAGGAATTCTCTGGAGGCTGTTGTTTAGTTAAACATATAAAGTTGACCCCTGTAACCTGAACACCACTGTTGAAAGTAGAAGAAATGACTGCTAGGTCTCATTTTTTTCAATTATTTGTAAAGAAAAGCCTGGTAATTATCTTCAGTGGAGAGTCACTAAAGAGAGACAACAGGAATAGCTCCAAAAGGGACGAAACCTTGCAGTGACAAAAAAAAAGCTGCTTCCCACGCACTTCTCGTCACTGCCTCTTCTTCAAAGCATAAACAGACATACTGCTAGTAGTGAGCTGAATGGTATCCTCAAAAAAGGCATGTCTACCTCCTGACCCCCCGAACCTCCGAATGTGACCTTATTTGGAAAAAGGGTTTGCAGATGTAGTTAAGAATATCAAGACGCGATCATCCTGGATTACCCCGTGGGCTCTAAATCCCAATGAAGAGTGTGTCCTCATGAGAGGCAGAGAGGAAAAGACACAGGTACACACAGAAGAGTAGGTCTGTGAAGACAGAGGCAGAGACACGTCACACGGCACTAGCCAAGGACACCTGGAGCCACCAGAGCAGGAAGAGGCAAGGAAGGAGTCCCGCCCTCAGAGGGAGCACAACCCTGCAGACACCTGGATTTCAGCCTTCTGAACCCTCCAGAACTGAGAGAGAACACACGTGTTGTTTTAGGCCATTAAGTTTGTGGTCATTTGTTAAATCAGCCCCGGGAAACTAGAACACCACTGACCATCCTCCCCACCAAATCAACTGTTTACAAGTACTCCAGAAGTATTCATCAAAATCTTTTGCTGTCACAAAAAAAAAAAAGGTAAATCAGGTACTCATAAAACACCTTACATTTAACTTTTTCCTCTAACATAAATTCCCTAAACAAGGCACATTTGGTTATGGTGAAAAAAATTTTTGTCACCTACATTATATTAGCATGTGGACTTCTGTCCTTTACAAAGTTATACATGGTCACATGCAGCCTACTGGAGCCACCAGCATCATTTCTCCAGCCAGAGAGAGCTCTGTCCTGCCCACGTACCAGTGAGGAGTGACAGCTTATTTCACTATGTCAAATACAGTGGGACCTCTATTACTTCAATGTGGCTAAAAGTCCTAAGAGTCCAGTTATACCTTTTCTGTAAGTTCTGGGCATCACACAAGCAGACCAAATGAAGAAATAAACTTCCTTGGCCAGAAGCTAACTTAGAAACAATTGCTTTAAGTGCAGGGAGACAAAGAAAAGAAAAGGCATCCCCTCTTCCTGGTGGCCCCCCATTGTCCTTCTTACCACAACCACGTTTTTTTTAATCACTATCAAGTAGAAAGCTTCCTACCAAGAACACCTGTATTAAAACCTGCTGGCAAAACTTTTGATTTCCAAATCATTAACTATCAAATGCTCACCGAAAAATGTGGAAAACACACATGTACAGTTTAATAAACAGCACAGCCACCTCCCACCACTAGTCAGAAAAGAATCCTCTCATATTTGTGTTACTGCTCCTCCTATGATGGGTGAACAAGAACAGCCCAGACCTAAGTGCTCAAGAAGGGAGAAGACGAAAACAAAGATCTGTGGGGACACTCTGGCCCTAAACTGCTGGGTGGGGAGGACTTGGTGTGTGTCAGGGGGAAGGATGGGAGTTACCCAGCCAAGTCATAAGATGACTACGAGTCTGGGTTTCCAGAGCAGAAAGAAAATACATATTTTCTTCAAAGCTCCCCCTACCCCCGTTCAACTTGCATGCTCACACAAAGGCACCAAAGGCCCCTCCTGTCCAGACCACTCCTGTCATACAGGACTTGCTTCCTTCCAGACATGTAAACACACAGTGTGTAATGTACGGAATCACACTTGTGCACACCAGAGCACCCCCCTGGCACCCCTGCCCTTTCCGAGGCTGCCGAAGTTTACATATACAAGCACCAATTACTTGGCCCCTTCACTTACCTCTGGTTGTATATCCTCCAATGACATAAATCTTCCCCTTACACTCACATGCAGAGAACTCAGCCAGAGGATTTGGTAAGGGTGCCATGAAATTCCACGCATCTTGCTCAGGATTGTAACACTCAACGTTAGAAACGGCCTGCCCACCAATGGCATAGAGTTTTGAATTAACGGCCACAAGTTTGAAGTTAGACCTGAAAGAGAGACACAAGGGCCCACAAAGTCAGTTCTTGAGATCATTAAGAAGACAATGGCATGGACTGCTAAAGCAGAATGTGTAACCTGTTGGACAAGTGAAGAAAATTAGCCCTCCAAATTGAGTGCCATTCCGCCTAGGACAGAGGAATGACCAAATGGCATCTCAAATTTCACTCTTGTGCCCCAAAGTCCACAAGAATGGTGCTTTCTCCAAACTCTAGCAATTGAAGATAAGCGATTCGATATAACAAAGACTGATCTTGCTCAGCCTTATACTAAGAATCAGAGATACTTTGTGTACACCAAACTCTTTAAAAACCTTCTTTCAGGAGTGAGAGCAAGTGGTCAGGGAGAAAAGCACCACCCCACTCCCTTGTCTCTCTACTCAGAACGTTCATCTCACTTTTCCTACAGTGTGGGTAGGCTCCATCCCCAGTATACACCAGCACTGCCTACCCACCCAGGCATGTGTAAAGTGTGGTTGCTAAAGGTTGGTTCACAGACCCCATCACCATGAGCTCCCCCGAGAGCAGGGTCCTTCACCCCTCCAAAAGATGGCATCTTTTATGGGGCTTTGTAACATATGAGGTGGCCTCTGAACTAATTAAAAATATTTTGCTCCAGCATTCTTACAGTATTTATACATGTTAACTCAACAAATACTTATATCAACAAGTGCTCACTCACTTATCATAATATTAAATAATTTTTTTTTAAATGCACTAGTTTCAAGCCCCATATTCAGTAACAGAATTAAATGCTGCTCATTGGCTTCAGATACTAGATAAAAGTCTTATGACTTTTGAATTAAAAAGGCAAAGTTACTTTGTTTCATTGTAGCACACAGGGATTAATGTACTACTTGAAGGCCGGGAAGGATAAACATTTGGAAGTGCTGGTCAGTCTACGATAATATGTGCCACAGTCTCAAGTCTACAAAATAATGAGCAGCAGCATGATGCAAAGGAAAGACCTGGGGCACAATCTGAACACCCAGATTCTAATCCCAGCTCTGCTGATAACATTTTCCAACCCAGGCTCCACCACTTCATTTCCTCATCTCTAGCATGGGAATCAAGACAATTGGAGCTAATGGTTTATCAGAAAAATAGTACACAGAGGTAAGACACTAGCATTACAATTTCTCTGTTTTCTAATATTTAAAATAGAGAAGCTGGAGCAGATAAATTTGGAGGCCACATCTAACCACCAACACAATGATTTCTCCCAGAGTAATAGTATCCTAAGAAAAAACGACAAGGATAGAGGCTGCAGATGAGCAAAAGTATGTAAGAGGATAGTCTAAGATGCAGCAACAAGCCAGCAGTTCAGGCCTGATCTAACAGGTGTTTAATATACACTGATGCATGCATCATGACATAGAATGTATGTGAGTGACAGCCAACTACTAAAAAATTAAGACTTTTTAAAGGTGCCTGTAATGTTTATATTTCAATGTGCTTTAGTTTAGATTTATTTTTCAAATCAGAGAGTGAATACTCTTCATCAAGAACCCCATACTGTCCATTAAACCCAGCCAGCCATTCAATTTTTCATGCCAGCAGACCTCGCAGGGGTGGCAGTTACTGGGGGGTCCCTGGTTTGTGTTGCTTACCTTACTGCCAATGGTCCTTAAAATCTGACCATGATGCCTTCTCTATTTGTGCAAATTCAAGGACCCAAAGGAAATAAAGCTTGAAAATAAGCACTAAATTCTACTAGCCCACAATTTGTTTTTGCTCCCCATAGATACACAGATAGTAAATTTTGTCAGATCAAACAGTTTTTAGTATTCACCCAGCATAATCATTTGTCCTAAGCAAACATGGAAGGGGTTTCTTTTTGAGGCTGAATGAATAGGAAGTTAAAAGCAAATTCCATCTCTCCAGACCCCAACATGCTCAAATTCACTTGAAGAGAAGGGAAACATTTTCAACACTGAATTTATTTTAAGATGAAATTGCCACCCCAAAACAGACCACATAATGCAGAGGCACAATGCTAAGGGTTATGAGCTCAGACTTGTACAGGGAATCTCAGCTTCACTACATAACAGCTTGAACAAGTCACCGCATCTCAATTTATCTGAATCTGTTTCACCAACTGTGAAGTGGGGATAAGAAGAGCACCATATCACACATAGTAAGAGCTGAAAAGGGTAACACTTGCAGAAACAGGTCACTAGAGGGAATGCTTTCCTGCCTGCCATAAGCCTAAGTTTCTTTACTTCAAAAGGGTCGGTTTCTCATTTGTCAACCGCCACATTTACTGGCTGTAATGCATGCTGGGATTCTGCACAAAGTGCTCTCTCATCCATAAATTCTTGCCATTTAGAGCCTCATTTCCAACTTTCTGAAAATAATTCTTCCACTCTTCACTGCCTGAATGGTAAACTTATGAATCCAAACTATCAATTATTTTAAAAATTATCATCTCTGCAGTGTTTTCTTAATGTTGATCCCTGACATAATACATTCATGAGGCAAAAAAAGATTTTTGAAGCAAATAATTTGTTGTAGCTACATATTTGACTTAGAGTAAACAGAAATGAAAGTGAGAAAAATTAGATGATTTAAATTCTACTTCACTTAGAAGAAATAAAAAGCTCTTTAAATCCTTAAAAGCTAAACAACATGAAACATGATAAACACCAGTGCACAGATATCAATGCTTAACAACAGCTGTATAGAACTGTAGGGAGGCAGGATGGCACAGATGTCTGAGTGGCTTAGAGTACTGGACCTGTGACTATGTGCAAGTTAATTAAACTCGTTGAGCCTCAGTTTCCCCTTGGGGAAATGGGACCAGTAATACTACCCATCTCTCAGAGATGCTGTTAGCATGAAATAGGAAGTGATAACTAAAGTAGTGACCACAATATGCTGCCCAGAGTAAGAGCTCAAGAAATGTCAACCATTGTTATGACTTGCTGAATACAAGCTTGTCACCATTACAGTGAAAATCAGAGTGAAAGATACTTTCTCAAGTCCTTTCTCAGCCACTCAGAAGAGGACTGTACAGTCTGTGGACCATCCAGGTCTTTCTGTCTCCTCTTTCCCCCTCTGCTGACTACTTTCTGCCACTTCCCTATGTGTTCACCTCCCCCATGGAACAGGAAGGGGAGAGAGGAAATGATAGAAAACATAGTCACAGTGTCTACCTACTACCATCTCTGAGAAACTCCAGTGCACAAAGCAATTTAAACTGTTGGCCAAAATTGGGGGAGGGGGATGAAAAGACATAAGTTTTCTTTCCTTCACACTATTCTCAGGCTCCACTGCAACATAACCATAGAGTACAAAATCTCTGAACGGCTGCACGCCTCTAAAAATGCTCTAAAATACTAAACTTTGGCTCAGAGGACAGAAGATAGCTCAGTGTGACAACTCTAATGCCAGGAGACTGTTCAGTCTCTCCCCTAGCCTTGCTGTATTCACACACGGATCAGGAATACACACCCCAACTCCTACTTCAGAGCAAAAGTGCAGAGAATGGAAGGGACTAGAGACAACTTCAGAAATAGAGAAATTAAGGAACTGACTGCAGCCACAGTGGCCACTTTCCACAAGTTATCGCTGATTAAAGTGAGGAGGGAAAGCATGCAGTTCTGTGGGCACCCAAGCTTTTACATGTGAAGTGTTGTCCAGACAACTCCTGAGAGCAAATCTGTGCTCCTGAGAATGTTGCATACCTGGACTTTAAAGTATCTTCTCAAAGAGTGATTTGTATCCACATTGCCATTTTCAAGGATGTGGGCATAGCACTAAACATTTCTTAGCTACCGCTGGTCACAAAGCACCACGTTCTCCAGGGTGTAAAGAGCTTTATAAAATCTCCCAATCCTAGGGTTCTGGCCTGTCTCTTGCTATTTAAGATTCTGGGATCACTGCACTGTTCAGTGTCAGGCTGCTTTGCATTCGACACCTTTGTCAAAGTAAAACAGTATAGATATGTCCCCAAGGCAGTAAATCAAGGTGGATGGGAAATGCTTTGTAAAACTGGACATTTTTCACTCTGGGTTCTAAGTTTCCTCCAGTGTTTCTGGAACGTGTGTTGGATGCATTATCCAGGAAAAACCCCTTTGTATGTTTCACTTTAACTTGTCTCATCATGGAAACTCAATCATAAACTCCTTGCAGGCAGGAACCATGTCATCTTTGTTTTTTATACAATGGTGACTACAAAAATGCTGGACACAAAGGCTGTAGTGCATCTGAGGCACACACGACGACATTTTGAGAAACAGCACAGTACCACGAAATATCTGTGCTCCATTTTGTGGAAGAAAATAATTTTTAAAAGGAAAAAATTTAAATCTACATAAAGATGAACACTGCCAGTCTACAAGCTAAAAGCTGTAAATAATCTAAACATTTATACCTAGTTAATGAACATTTACATTTTGGTTATGCTACTGATTACACACTTTGAGCAATCTACTTAACTTTCTGTGCCTCAGCTTCTGCCTCTGTAAAACAGGAACCTGCCTAGTACATCCTTGCAAAGAATACGTGAGGCAAAACATGCAGAGTAGTAGGAACAATGAGAACAGAGTAAATGTTCAATTAAATGGTATCTATTATTTTTCAGCTGTTCTAAATAACTATAATGACTTATAAGATAAAAATGTTCACTGTTACATTTTAAAAGAATATAAAATTATACACTGACTTTCAGTACAATAATATAAAAATATATGCCACGATTCAACAAACCATGCATTTCAAGCATCTGTTGTTTTTGGACCCCATCTTAGCAGTAGGAAAATATAAGCACTGAATAAGTAATTGGGCCTGACTTGGAGGAAGAGAGACAAACATAAACAAAAAAATCTCAGTTCAAGGGGGGAAGCGTGGTAGAGGAGCAGAGTTTGAACATTTAGCCCAACTGAGGTTCAGGAAGGGCCTCCTTGTTGAGATTTTGTCAGATCTGAATCAAAGCATGAGAAAGATAAAAAAGGGTACAAACCCCAATATGGCATCCATAATCAATTAGAAAATAGAATGGAAAAAGTAACTGTGCAGAAAAAAATATAGAAAATATTTAAGACTAATCCTAACAAAAAACATAAACTCTGTAAAGGTATTAAAAGAAACTTTTCCTGAAGGACCAAAAGACCCAAATAAATACCTAGAAAAGCAAACCATTTTTCTACCTGTAAAATGTAATAAAACTGTAAATCTTCCTCCAAATTAATCTATCAATACTGGTAATTGCAATCAAAATTCCAATGGGACTTGATAAGCTGATTTTAAAGTTTATCTGGAAAAGATGTGCAAAAAAAATAGGCATGAGAATTAAAATAAAACAAAATAACAAAGGGGGTCTCTGTTCTACCAGACAATAAAATAGATTACCAAGCTACAGTAATTTTAAAATGTATCACTAATATGGGAATGGCCAATCTGCCAATTTGAAAACAGGAAAATTAACATATGATAACTAGGTTTTGCAAATCACAGTGAGAAGGACTGAGGTTACTGGGACATTTAGAAAACATGTTATAACCTTATATTATACCTTACATGAAAATAAATCCCAAAGAGATTCAGATTTAAATGCAAAAAGACAAAACTATAAAATAGATGAGATAGGTAAGTACTTATATATTCTTAGTTTGTAGAATCCTTTTTGAGGCAAGAAAAAAAGTTCATAGGATATACATGACAAGTCTGACTACAAAATAATTTTACATTTCTTCATATAAGCACACACCATAAATCTGAAGTCCGAAACTGGAAGCTCACAAGGCCAGGGCTGGCCTGCCTTTGTTGGGTCTACAAGGTTTTTGTTGTTGTTGATGTGTTTGTTTTTTTAATGGAGTAAAAATGTAAAAATCAGGATATCTGGATGTCTGGCAACACCTTTCCTCACTTCCCCTTGGCAATAACCAGCTGTGGCTGAGAAGTGGAGCCCTCTTGTGGTGGGGCGGTAGCTCTCTGGTCTATGCTAACTCCTGCCCTCCATTCATTAATTTTACCGGCCCAATCACTTCAGGCATTTCATTTTTGAACTTTACGATAAAATAAAGGCAGGGGAAAACATGTGAAACATTACCTAAGAGACATTAATATCTACATACATACGACTTCCAAAATAAATATGAAAAAGATAAACAAGCCAATTTTTTAAAAATTAGTAAAGGCCACTTACAAAAGTATACAAAGCGCTAATAATAATCATACAAAAAGAACAATCTCTCAATCAGAAACATTCACATCACTGTTTTTGCCCCTCAGATTGGTAAAAAAAATGATAACATCTTGTCTTGGCAAGAGTACATGGAACTGGCAAGTTCAAACCCTGTTGATAGGAGAGGAAATTAGAACAATTTGTTGGGCAATTTGGCAGGAGCTACCAAAATTTGAAATGCACAGACACTTTGCCTCACTTATCTAGGGATTTCAGGAATTTGCCATATAGAACTAACTCTAATATGCCTAGTAAGATATGCAAACATATACCAAGATGTTCATTATAGCAGTGTTTATAACGGCAAATGGAAGCAATCTAAATGCTCATGAATAAGGGAAGGGTTAATTACATTATTGTATGGCCATGGCCTGAATGAACTATTATAAAGCCATTAAAAAGAATGAAGTGAATTTATATTTGTTGATACAGAAAAAACTTTCAGATGCAGTATACCGTTAAGTAGAAACATTAAGTTCCATAATAATCAACATAACCTAATAAATCTGAGTAAAAATATGCATAAGTTGCATACACACCCCTACATATACATGCATACATACATTTTTCCCTGTTAAACACTATCAACAGACTTGCATTTATACGACTATACATTTATAGTTTATAAATATATGTACTTATGTTTACAGACATTTTTTACTCTAGTTTTTCATAATTTGCATTTCATCTAATTATGCATTCCTGTATTCATCTAATGAGGTATTCCTGAATATCTTTTTTTTTTTTTTTTTTCAAAGAAGACAGAAAGAGTACTCCTAGGGGAAAAAAAAAGACTACCAAAAATTTGTGAAGAATTTATAAGGTATTGTGTTTGAGTTGTGGAGCTAGGGGTGGCATGTTGAGCACCATCTGATACAGCTGGAGACACATGTGTAGAAGTGACATACAACCTCCTGGGCCTTCCACTCCTAATCTGAGCACAACTCATAATCACTGAATGTTCCTGAATCGCTTCAAATGAAGCTCCTAGAATTTGTTTAAAAAGAACACTTCTAATATGAAATTTTAATATTTAAAAGTGTAAACAATGCACTAAAAAGGGGCTGGAAGAAAATATGTCAAACTGTACATGGTTACTGCCTCTAGAAGGAGGGAGTAGGAGTGATAGTCTTTCTGCTTTACTCTTTTCCATTTTTCCAGGTTTTTAGAATTATGTATTATTTTTAATCATCATTAAAAAAGTAGGCTTTCCAAAATGAATTTTATATTATAAGAGAAATAAAGCCACCATTTCCCATTGACCTGGGATGGATCCTCAAGCCAAGTAAATACGTGTAATGACCTCCCCATTCCTGTTAAGAATTTCTTTAACAGGAAGTGAGTCCCCCAACTCCTTGTTCCGCACTTCAGGACAGGAAGTATTATGGGGCTGGAGATGGATACAGGTGGACCAAAAGAAAGGGTATTTCTTGTCCTTTACTGGGTTACATTGATTCTTCTTCCCACTTCTGAATGGCTCTGGGCCATCCTGGGCCCTACCATCTTTACTTCCTACCACTTCTTCCTGTGTCTGCTCTTTGCTCTGTTTTCCTATTCCTTCCCTAACTCCTTTATCTACTCCCCTAATCGCCCCCTTTTCTCTTCCTTTCTTCAAGCCACCCACGTTCATGTTGAGAGGAATTTGCAAGATGGAAAAGAAAGCCGGGGTGGGTAAAAATATTCTAATAGTGTAGGTGACCACTTCCAGGCTCAAGCTGTGGGTCAATAACAATGACTGCCTGGGGAGGAAGTAAGATGCAAAAAAAAGAAGAAAGGCAACTCTACCAATATATAGCTAATATTAATACAATACTATTGATTATCTACTGGCCATAGATTGGTGCCCAAGTGTGGAAGGCTTCAAAGTCATTAATAATAACAAAAAAATCCCCCAAAGTTAGTGTCACAGGTTACTGTCCAGTGTGTCACTATCAGATCCTAGAAAATAAAAATGGTAAAAATAAAAGCAAAATTAATGACAGTTTTCTTTTTAATTATCTCTCTAGGAAACCACAACATGTTTAGAGGCAAAGAAAGCAGGTTGCCTAAAGACACAATACCTGCAAGGAAACTACTCAGCTAGTTGACCTCACCGTGGTCTCCTCTTCCTTGAAAGTTCTTAGGTCATTGGGAACTTTGCCAGAGGCAAGGCCAGCAACACTCTTGGAAATGTCATTCCCACCTCAGTACAACCTCCTGTGACTGCTCTGTAAACATCAGGGGAATGTGTTAATGAACAAGTGAATGAATGAATGAGAAAGAAGCAGCGCTCTGCTGGGTGCTTACCTCTTCTGGTTCATGGAGGCCACCTGGAGCCACTCGTTGGTGCTGGGATTGTAGGAATGCGCAGCGGAGATCTCCTGGCTAGTGATCCTGTACCCGCCCACTATGAAGAGGTAGTTGTCCAGGATGGCAGACCCGTAACCTCTGACATTGACCAGGTCGGGAGGAAGATTGTTTGCCAGCGGGAACCAACGTTCAGTCATCTCCTCATACCTGAGCATGGACTGGGGCTCCCCCTGGTAGGGGTGAGGGGCCAAGGGTCCCCCCAAGAAATCCCCCAGGGCCACCAGGACAGGAGTCCCAGTCATCCGAGCCTCTCTCAGCCTCTGCTTCAGGGTGACATCCCCTGGAGCTTGAGCAGGAGATCCCAGGAGGTGGAACTGGGGCTTGCGCAGCACCTCGTGGAAGTGGACGACCATGAAGCGCAGGCAGGCCTCCTGCAGGTCGGGCAGCCCATACACCTGCGCCAGGCGGTACAGCTCCAGGCAGTTAGTGAGCCGCACCTGGGACAGTAGCAACTGCAGCAGGGACGTGACCTGCAGGAATGAGGCCGCTTCCACCAGCTCGGGCAGCAGGCTCACCTCGTCCATCTCCTCCTCCTCCGCCGCTCCTCCGCCCTTCTCTCCGCGCGGGCCCAGGAGCCAGCCCTCGCGGGCCCCGCCGGCATTAATGAAGTCGAGCACCAGGCGCAGGCCCGGGGCGCTGAGGCCGCGCAGCTGCTGCACTTCGGGGCCGCCGGCCTCCTGGCTCAGGGCCTCGCGCATGCCGGAGCGGTAGAGGGCGCGGAAGTAGTCGCTCTGCTCGATGAGCTTCCTCTTACTCACTGCATAGCAGCGGTCCTCCAGGCGGATCTGTACCATCTCCTCCGCCGACATGGTCGGGGGCCAAGGGGCCGCGGGTGTGGCCGCCTGCTCTGCGCGCTCGCCTCCCAGCGCCCACGCTCGCCCGGCCTGTCTGGGCAAGCCCTCCTCCAGGCCCCAGGCGCAGCGGCTCGGCCTCGCTCCCCCAGCGCGGCGGCCCTGCCCTCCTGGTCCTGCTCAGCTCCCGAAAAGGGCCGGCTCGTCGCGGGCCGCGCAGCCGGGAGGGGATCCCACCCCCCAGCTCTCAGCTTGCAGCATGCAGCCTCCTCCCACCCCGCGCGTCGCACTTCCGTCTGCAGGACCCCTGCCGCCCGTCAGATCTGCCGAATGGATCCGGCTTTCGGGGGCGGCTGGGAGGCTGCGGGCCTCGGCGGCCCCGGCGGCGGGAAGCGGGAAGGCGCGGCCCCGCAGCCTGCCCCGCAGCCTGCCCCGCAGCCTGCCCCGCACGCCGGGCAGAGCGACTCTGCAGCCTGCCGGGTTCTGCAGCGAGGCTCGCGCGGGACAGGGGGCCAGAGGAAGCCAGTCTGTTTTTTCTTCCACGCTCCTGTACAAGAGGGGAAGGAAAAAGGCAAAAGAAACGAGCTTCGGAGATAAAAGACGAAGAAAGTATGGGGTCCAGGGAGTCAAAGGGGCATCACATTTTGGATCGCCCATCTGGCCATCAGTCCTGTTTGATGTCCCAGGGGTCTGGGGGTCCCTGGTCGACTCTGGACATGTAGGTGGCACCTAGAGCTGACTCTTAGGAATGGTCATTGTGTAGGTAGGAGCCATCTTGCAGGAAAAACCAAAACAAACAAAGTCCAGCCGGATGGCAGCAGGTTCTGCAGGGCTCAGTGCATGGATGCGCCCGATGAAAAGGTTTGGGAAGCAGAGGAGCTTGCTTGTATTTGCCGCTGGGCCCGTTATCCTCTTAAGCTATTAAAAGAAAGAAGTAAAACTCAACTAAATGAAGTTAGAACACGTGCCTTCTTTTAAAGTGTTTTCTAACTTATGGGAACGTCTTTTCTTTCCCTACTTCATTTTGGTGGGGCTAGCCATAACGGAATATTAGCTGTGGGCAGAAGGTCGGACCCCAGTTTTGCTCATATTTGCCTGCAGTGGTGGCTTTTGTTTCCACCCTCTTACCCTTCCTTCCCCTACCCCTATCCCCACAGTCTGAGGACTTAAGAATCACTTCTGCTCCATCTTCCTTCACCAAACACTGCAAATAGAAAGTTCACCCCAAATAATATGAAGGACTTTGTATTGCTCACAAAAGATGAATTAATCCTGCGGAGGTGGGTATTGTTAGGTTACCTTTGCGTAGAAGGAGTGATAGGATTGGGAGGGAGCAGAGGGTGTGTTCACTCTTATCTTACAAAAAACCCCTGAAAACTTTCCCAGATCAAGATTTGAGAACCAACTATAATAATCCTCAACTTGGAGAGGGTATATGATTGGACTTTTTCTTATTACAAGCTTCAGCTTTCTTCTTGAATGACAAGTCGTTAAATAATAATTTCTTCATAAGTACATTTACCTTATTTCAAACAGAAGATACCTCCTACAACGCTGATTAACATGTTATGTTACAAAGGGGGAAGGGTTAAAAACCAGAGAAGAAAGTCATATCTGTAAAACAAGAAATCCTTTCAATACATTGTTCAGTTACATTTGTGCTTCTTTCTGTGTAATTTAGCTGCTTCACAGTGAGGTAATGTCATCCATTAATTTCTCTGTAATACACCATGAATACGGAACTAAAATTTTAAAGACATAGAATTCTAGTAGACTCTGGCCTCCCTGAAAAAAGTGAAGGAAAAAGAGATGGATCTATGACTTGCCTCTTTCTGTTAGACTGAAAAGCTTGTAGCTTTTCACCTTGTTTCACCTGGCCTTTAAATCATTACTGATAAAACTCCATTCTCACATGGATCTCTCACATTTGTTCTCAATGAGAGTGCAGTTGAGACACTCTAAGTTTGGTTGGGGGTGAGTGATCATGAATTTAGCAACCTCTTTGGAAAGATCAATTGCCATGTCCCGTATTAGGCATTTAGCTGGGGAACTTGTGCTGGGAAGTGTCCCCTGTTATCAGAAAGACTTGGACCTGGGATTTATTTGTGCCTCCATCAGCCACAATGCCAGATTCAGTGAGTCAGCCAAGAAGAACAGGCTCTTAGTCTCTCCTCCATCCCTTTAGAATCTTTCACCAATGGATGCTTTTGTTTTCCAACTGTCATAGATATGCCTCAGACTGGTATTTTCTTGCCTTTTAAAACCAGATCAAAAAACTCACTCAAAGAAGGATGTGCATTAGAAAGGCAATTCGCACAGTAATATCAGAGCAAGATCAACTTGGACAAGGAATCTGGGGTGTTAGTTTGACAATGCTGGGCACTGATCCAGTAAGCTATTTGTTCCTAACAGGGTAATGCCATTTAAAATTGGAAGCATCTTAAAAGATCAAATCATTTTAGTAACACACAGAAAGTTTTCTGTTAAGCTAGAAATGTGAAGTCAGAGCAATATAAACTCCTTTATTTATAAAAGACCTAAAATGCCATTTCCAAGCTTCATGAAAATATCGCTTACATATAACTGGAGGCATAATTTTATAGATCTGTTATTGACTGATCATTAAATCACAAAGACTGACCTTAGTGGTAATTATAATTCACCTTAGGCACTTTACTTCACAATCAGTTTTACAGAAGACTCCAGTAATCGTCAAATGCAGAGTTAGGCTATTCTTTAAGAATTTATGGAATATATACTTTTTGACCTAGAATGGAAAAAAAGCTAAGTACAAGATGTTTATCACAGTGCTGCTTTTAATTATTAAAAATTAGAAAACAATGTATAATAGTAATAGTAGCTAACATTTACTGAATGTTCATTATATACCAGACACCGTTGTAAGTGCTTTATATGGACTATGATACTATTTATACTATTTTATAGCTGAGGAAACTGATGTGCTGAGTATATTTTGGTACATATGTAGAATAAAACACGATAGAGATCTTAGAACTTTTGATGTAGAGACAACTTTCTTTAGAGACACGGAAAAATATAATTTTATACTGGATTTTTAAGAAACAGATTCTAAAACAGTATGGATTCATTTATGTAAAACTGTATAAATGTATGTTTTTTAGAGATGTCTAGAAGGATGTTTACATGTTACATCTTACGATGTTAAGATTGTAAGAGCTTGAATACTTTTTACTTTTTATACCCTTTAATATGATTTGGATTTTTTTAAATGAATGCATATCAATTTAATAAAAGTGAAATATTTTAAGAAAATTAATGACATAATTAATGTCAGGCCGCATTTCTTTAAAACAATTTCCATCAATTTTATCAGCTGATGAAATGAAAATGTTAAATAAATAATACAATTAGCAACTTTAAGGATGAAATATTGACTGTTTTTCAAATGTCATTTGAATTTAGTCAACCTATGCCATTCATGTCCACTTACAAATTAACTTTATTTTTTTAGTCCCTCCAATATCCCTAACATAACTTTTTTGGGTTTTACAAGCAAAAACTATTACTTTTTCATTAGTGTGTATGGGGCAATTTAAATGAGTGAAAAGTAGCACAGTTCTTAAAGTGGCTCTATTTAATTCAGGTTAAATATCTTCATATGGGCAAAACTTCCATTTATTTCGGTCACTCATATCAGTGTTTTCCAAACTTTTCAGGAAATTACCTGGGACACTTATAAAAATAACAATTCTGCTTCCCAAACCATAGCTACTAAATCAGGCTCTTGGGAAAGATTAGTTTTTAGGGTAGGAATCTAATTTTTGAACCCCTCTCAAGAGTGCCCAATTGGAACTAAGTACAATATATCACTGTATTGCAATAGTGCAATGGTTCTGAGTATTTGAGAAGATTTGTACAAAAGCTATTTAGCAATGTTTTCTTCAGAGTTGTAGTTGCTTACTGGTTTCTGCAATTTCATCTCACTTGGACAAATTTTGACACTAGATGCTTCTGGGCCACATAGCTCAGCTTGTTGTATATTCCTCCTGCTGCCTCTGCAGCCCAGTTTCTCTCTTTCCTTTTCAAACTACTTGGCTTCAAGAAGTTACTCGTTTCAGACTCACTGTTTAAGCAATCACCAAAAACCTCGTTTTAAAAATTTTAAAGCATGCTTTCACATCAGAGTTTGTAGATTCTTTAAAATGCAACTTTGATCATCACTTGAACATCATTTGATAGCAAAAGAATTAAACAATTGTGGATTGTCCCATTGTCCCTTCAGGGAACATGAGAATGTCAAAGAATTATATATCACACAAAAGAAACTACAGTTAATGTGACTGAAAGATGTGGAGGTTAAAAGGTTAGAAAGTAGACTTTCCGGTTTATGTCCCCTGGGCATGAACTAATTGAAATAGCTATGGAATCTCATAGAAAAACGGAGTAATTTTTTGTTCACTTGTCTCTTACTTTGCCATTAGGAAACTTCTTTCTCTTCGCAGAACAGATCAGTCAGATTGTTTGCAGGTAAGCAACTGAAACTTGCTTTCTATGAGTTCATTAGAATAAAATATTTATCACTTTCAGTATATTTTATGTGGCTTATGCGAGATTAGGAGTTAATTCGTGATATAATTTTTGCTATGAAGAAAGTGAACTGTTTTGTTTTTAAAATTATTTAGCCTTTTGAATATTTTCCTCTTTATTATCAATTATTAATGGTATGTTTCTAAAAAATCAAAAGATATATGGTAAGCTATTAGGAAACTGGGAAAAAGACAAAAGTTCAAAGAATGTTAATTTTTGTGTCAAGTTTAAATGACTTATTGTGCAAAAAGATATCAAAGATACACAGATCACAGGATAGAAAGTTTCTTTAAAAAAAAAGTACTGTATGTTATGCCCAAAGCTGATTACCACTAATGCTTTGTGTAAAAATGGATACAAAAAAGCAACAGTTTTTTTAAAATGGGAAAAAATCTGAATAAATGTTCTGCTTGCTTTAAAAATAGCAACAATTTTATGTTTTGAACTAATTTATCATCTCGGATATCATAGGATATAAAACATGCAGTCTTAATGTAAAAAGCCATTTTCACTGCCTTTAATATCTTTTCAAATGTTTTGGTATTGCAATTGAGATAATTTTATTAATATTTAGAAATTTAAAACCGTTTCGCTATTTTCCTAATGCACATTTCTGAGGAACTCCTACTTCCATCAGAGATAGTATGTCTTTATGTATGTGCTTCCTAAAGGCTCCTTTATAACTTCCAAACACGAACATCAGAAAACAGATTAGACAAACCCCCAATTTGAACTTCTTTACAATTTTCACTGTGACTTACACTTTTCATTCTTTATTAAACAATATACACCTTAATGAGTATTGTATTCCATCTAAATTATGAGGCTGTTATTTTTGCTGAGTCTTTAGTCTTCTCAGAAAACTTGTGGCTGCCCTTGGCAAAAAATACCTGACCGTAAGAAGTGACCACAATCCATACTCAACATTTCAAAATCATAGCAAAATTAAAAATTTTTATTTTTATTTGTTTTAGTTTTTATTGACTTTCAATAACTTTTATTTTTAGTAAAAGCAAAAATTTTTATTTTTATTTGTTTTAGTTTTTATTGACTTTCAAGATCTTTTATTTTTAGTAAAAGCAAAAATTTTAAACCAGTGCACAAACTGGTTTTCTAGAGAACCCAGATACTAGAACTTAAAGTCAAGAAAAAGGAGAGATAATTGAAAGCAAATCTGTAGTCACAAGTTCCTTATCAACCATACAGAAGTGCCCTTACAGAATGATGTCTTGTTTCTGGTGAAATAGATCCTTCTTTTATCTGACGTCAAGTGACTAAACTATTGTTTTCCTCAAAAAGACTCTTGGCTAGGATTTGCACTCGTCTTTATATTTACTTAGTAAAAGGTGTTTGTGACTATTCACTTTCAGAGAAAGAAGAAAAGCAGAGGAGAGAATCTACGTCTTCAAGAGGCTAAGGAACAGAGTATTGAAATGGCCTGGAAAGTGTTCAGAAGTGTTCACCTGAGGCTCAACAGGGATGAAACAAAAGAAAAATCAATAAGCAGTCAAAAAACAGCCTCATTTTTCTAGAAGGTGACCTTCCCCTTTCCCTCTGCCCCGCCAAGAGTCCCAAGGAAGCTCTCCCTTAGCAACAGCCCCGAAGTTGCAGAAAGTGTCCTAAACCCTGATGGTCAGCTCTAGCTTCTATCTGGATATCAGACTTATTGCCGAGTCTTCTTACCAGGGAAATGCATGTGGCAGTGGTGGCAGCAGATGTGATTTTGTTCCTAAGTATGGGGTGGACTTCAGACTCTCTCTGCTCGCCCACCATTTTTTATAGAGACTGCTGGATTCGTCGCTTCCCAGGTCTTCTCATTGACCTGGAGGAGTCTCAGAGGATGGGAGCTCAGTTCTTGAGGTATTATTCTGAAAGCACTGGCCAGAAATGCAGTAGGAGCTGCTGTCTTAGGAAGGATGGTAAGTATTAATGATATGCCTGAGCAAAAGTAAGAGGAAACTTCCAAAATGAAGACCTAAGGTCAGAATCCTAGGCAGAGGGTCCAGTGAACAGTTAAAAAAGACTAAGTAAGATGTCCTGACATGATGGAGAGGGAGAGAGAGGAAGAGACATTGAGACTGACTATAGTCTGGGACAGTGTAGGCTGGGTTTACAAATCTAGTAGTGACTCAGAATGCTATAGAAACTACAGGTAACAGAGATTTCTCTTTTCTTCACCAAAGTGTTAAATGAAAATATTTCCTTGAGTGTTCACTTAACAATATTCTTACAGCCCAAAATAGAGCAGATTTTGTTTTTTAAATCTTTGTGATAATTTTCTTTTTAAAGTTATTTCATGATATGGGTATCATTTCAAATTTGCAATGTGCTTAGTTGTGTTAACCAAATGTGAAATGTATTAAACAGGATTTAGATTGCAATTTATATTTTGAAAGAAATAGGAAGATATATGTCAAATAACAAAATGAGAGTAATTTTCAAAATATTCTAACAATTTTTTTGTCTGAAATCCAGAATTAGGGTTAATGTCATCCATAATAAGACCAAAGCCCGTACTTAGGAAAATGTTCCATTGTTACAGAATTTCAAGTTACAATTGTCTAAAGACTTATTTTTCATTTTCCCAAGGTTTCAAAGTTACTTGGAAAGAAACAAGGAAAGCAACACATGACTTTAAAATAATTTTCTTGGTGTTCCATACTTTTTTTCTGTGATTTCATTCTGACTTGTTCATTGCCAATGCCTCCTATCCAATTATGCATGTAAGATTTCCAGATGCAGATTGGAGCTACTTGGAGAGTCTAAACTGACTACAAAAGACCATAGTGTGAGAAACTGTCACAAGCTAAGCCCTCAAAAGTTAATCAGGCACAGAAGAGAGCAATTAATTTATTAAAGGGAAATCTTTTTGAAAAGGTGGCCAATCAAGATTTTCACCTTAGAGCTGCTTCTAATTCCTGAAAACCTTCACTGAGGTGGGGTAGGGGAAGGGCCGTACCTTTTCAGCAATTTCTCATGGCATCGATTTACAAGGAAGCTGTGTGGCCTCTGCGTTTTCAAGATAATATAAACATCCGGTAGAGTTACATGATTTTTGAGACTCTGTAGCTTTCAAGTTGTGACTCTTCAGAAGAAAGGGCATGAACACACATCCCAATTTCTAGCTGGAAGCCAGAACTTAAAAAGGCCACAATCCTGCAATAGTTAATCTGCTCAAAACTGGGACTCTGAAATGTACACAAGGAAGACTGTAAGACACCTTTAAAAATTGTTTCCTACAGCACCAACTTTCTTATCAGAAATTTAATATCTAAATTTGAATATTTTTTATTCTTTTCTCTTCAAATTTATAGCACAGTCCTTGGGGAATGTGTAACGAATTAGCAACGTATTACTGACTTTTGTCCTATTCTTTCTCCTACTGGAAAAATAAAGGGTACAGAAACATGGGGTGTCCCAGAAATAATGGGGGAGAGGCAACTCACTTTCTACAGACAACTTTACACAAAAGCAGTACAGGTTCCTCCAACAGCAATTCCACAGCAGCTTTGGGAATACTCTGAGGTCTGGTGATCATATGCAATAACTCTGTAATTTTATTTTATTAAAGAAATTGATGCCTTTTGGCCAATAAATATTTCCCATCACTTGGTTCCTACTCCACTGCAGCAGGAGGAAAATATGTGTTGCACGTTAGGGAGGGTAGACTGAAGACTGGCAGTCAACAAATCCGACAAGTTTTCCCAGTGATAACATTGTATGTTTTAAGGAGCAAACTTACTTAGAAATGGGATACCGCATTAGCAAGTGATGTATCCCTACCCACCAGAATTCCAGGTGCTAACATCCTTGTCCATCTCCTGCTTTCCTCTGTGAATGGCAGTGATTAGGCTTTTCACTGGATATGGTTTTGCAACATGGGGCAAGGGCATACCTGCAGTCAGCCATGGTCAAGGCCTGCTGCCTTTTCACCATCTGGCCTCTCCCAGAAATGCAGTCATTACTTTTTTTGCCCTTATTACTCTCTCTTTTGTTACATTATTTGTCTCTTTATTTTCCTTTGTCTTTCTCTGGTGAATTCCAGTACCTTAGCCTTCTGAGAGGGCATTGCACCTAGAAATCTGATATATAGGTATAAATCCCTAGAGATTTCTGTAGTCAGTTGAATTTTTCATGCACACGAAATACTGGGAATGGGAAAGCATTCTAAGTAATCCTGTGTGGATTGGAATGTATGAAAGATTACTTAGAGGAAATCAGTGGGTATTTTATTTTAAAAGGAAGGTTACTATAGTTCATAATGTTCTAAAAAGGTCTGACTACAGCCCTGTAATGTACTGTTAATCCAATGTTCTTGAAAAAAATATGTTATCAGAGCACATCAAACTGGTAGATATCAGGACCGCCTGCATGGACTTTGCCCATTTCCCTTTCAGTTGCCTGTAACTTGGCTGTCTTCTACCACGATCCTATTCATGACAATGTTAACTGCCTCCACATTCACTGTCCAACACTGGAAAGCTGCATATTAGAGCCTGGAACCAGTGCCATTTTATACAACATAACAGACGGTAATGATTTATGTATGTTGTTTTTATTATGAAGAATATTGGTAATATTCTAATAAAGGCATATAACTAGAGGCTGGCTGACAGTATCCATGTATGAATCCAAATCATTAGTTTCCTGTTTACTCTGGGCATCTAGGGCAGAAAAATTTTGAGCTTCTAGGGCTGAAAACTAAAAGGGAATTCCTTTTAGTTTGACACATTCACCAGTGATAAGTTCAGCAATGAATTTACTGCAGATAACAAATCACATGTGATTGAATAAGAGTTTAAGCATTATATTTCATTTGTCTTAAGTGCCCTCACCAATAACCAAAGTAGGCATTCCTACTGAGAACACTACTACGAAGTCATGAAAAAGCTAAATGGTAGTTTTTGGGTCCACTGATCCTATGTACACAGATTCTACAAAGGCGGGTGTCAGGGACAGGGAAATGCACCACCACTTACTGACATACATTAGTATATCATTGCTCCCAAAATAATAAGTATATTTTACTTTAGAAAAATACATATTTAATTGCCCTTTGCCTATGTTTTATAACCTCGGGGTGCAAGTTAGTAAACATGAAAGAATAGGTTTCTTTATCAAAATACAAAAGAGATTAATTTATCGATTTGTACTTATTGAACAGCTAATGCTACAAGATGTCCTCAACATTGCAGAAGATTGCAGCATATCTCTGCCTTTAAGTTCCTTATAATCTAGTTGATGTGGCAAGTCTTACAATTAGTCTAACACATATAATTAAATACAATAATATGTGATACTGCCTCAAGTACAAAGTCTCCAAAGAAGGGGAGAGTAATGCAAGCTAGATAACCCAGAGGAGGCTTCAGGAAGAGGCAAGATAAGGAGTTCTGTATCACACCACAGGAAAGTAAGAAAACTGGTCTTCTTAGAGTAAGGGCACATTTGGGGCTAAAATGAAAATATGGGTAAGGTAGGGTAACAAAAGGGCTTTGGACAGAGTGTAGAGTTAGGAACCGACAAAGGTTGTGTCTGGTTATCTTAATCTAAGAAAATTATACATAGGATGCAGGTTAGAAAATCTAGTCAGGGAGGCATTAGATCTGGATAAGGTCATATGAGTTGCAACAAAGAGGAGGAATGGTTCCCAGCATATTGGGTAGGGATTGGGTAGCACTTAGTTACTTTTTGGATAAAGGAAGAGAGGAATCATAATCACTTGGCAGTACAGATTCCACCATGGGTGATGGAAGAATGGTGATGCTGCTGAATAAGACAAAGAGGCAGACAAAATGATTTTGGCTTTGGGAATGTTCAGTGATGACATGAGATGTCCATATGGGAACCTCCAGTAGAACAAAGGAGAAATGAGATTAGAGCCCAAGAAATTGGAAAAAAACTGGTGATGTGAATTTCACTGCCTTCATTGTAGTGGTGACAGTTGAAGAGAATAATCTCTTTGGTGGGAGTGAGTGTGAGATAAAGAGAAAATGCAGCAGAAGTCCAAGAACTAAAGGTGGTGGAAACCACACAACCAATTAGAACCAAGAGAACCAGAAAAAGAAGGAAAAAATGAGAGGCAGGTGGTCTGAAAATTCTTCCAAGGAATCATGCGAGAATTTCAAAAAGAACATGGCCAGCAGTATTAAGGACAAGAGAGAAGCCAAAGCAATGAGGCACAAGTGATAAGGAAATAAACTACTGATTATCTCAGAAGCATAATTTTGACAGAACAGTGAGGATGGAAACAAGATGACAGAGGCCAAAATAAAGTCAAAAAGGAAATGAAGGCAATGGATGTCACTATTGGGACAGAGAGAGGCAGGGAGAGGGAGAGGGAAGGAGGAGGAGAGGGAGTAAGGGAGAGAGGGAGAAAGAAACAGTGTGATCACTATCAGGGACCATTGGAAAGCTGCTGAGAGATTTTTCTTCCTTTTTAAAAGACAAAGCAATATTTGTGCTTGTCTGAAGACAGGGGAAGCAGTTAGTTTACAAGAAGAGAGAAAATACTGAAGACAAAATAAGGGCCCTCAGGTACTGCAAAGGAATGATTTAGGGTTTTGCTTATGATTTTGAATACAGTTACACTACTCAGGTCCTATTTTGCTTAACTTTATTTCAAATGGTTACTATTTCTGTAGCTCTTGCACTAACACTCACTATTGCTGCCCAAAAGCCCTGGCAGACATGACATATTCTCCATGATGTATCCAAAATTTGTTCATAACAGTGTCCCAGAAAGTTAAGATAAATTCAAATGCGGCCATTATGTTTCTAAGCCTTTCAGAAGTATGCAGTGACAGAACTTGAAATTAGCTTAATTCAATAACATATAGCAGCAAAACAAAGACTTATCTAAACTGTACTTTATGATTCTCTCTTTTAAATAAAAAATAAAGTGAATGATGCCTTATTTATCTTTCCAGGTATAGATCCAGATTTGCTGGTTTTTGGACAATCACCTCCCACATATGTAAATACCCGTTCTTCATCTAATAGATGGGACAGACTAAGAAATCTAAAAACTATGACTTTAGATAAACAACAAACGACCACGATAAACCAAATGCTGTCATCAGTAGAGATTCCATCATCAACCACACATCAGGATTTGGTTGTAAACACAAGCAATACCAGGTATTCCAAGGAATTAACCACAGATTCTTGGGCAAGGTTTATTTCTCTGAATGATTCTGGTACCACAAAGGTAAATAAGGTGTTATCTAATACTGATTTGATCAACAATCCAGATAACAAGACTATTTCTCCTTTCTTTGTGCCCATAGACACAAAATTTTCTCACATGCCTATTCCATCCCAACTCAACGGCAGCAAACAATTACTGAACAAAACCAAAGGGTACAACAGCAAGAACCACACATCTGAGAACGAAGATGCAACACTGGATGGTGCATCTGTGACTTCAAAGACGTGGCTAGTTCCTGTGGCCCTTGGTCCCTCTGCCATCTTTCTTTGCTGTTGTATAGTCATCCTGGCATGCTGTCAGAAGAAGCAGGGCCAGTATAAGCCAGGACAGAAAAAGTCAAGATCCAGGCAAATTTAAAAATATAACATTATGAAGGAAAACTCTTCATAGTAAAAGCTGTAGAGATTATAAGCTTTCAAGAGTATCATTTTTAGTTTTCTGTAAGGGCAATTTGGTTAAAATAATAATTGCACAGGATGCCCATTCCTACCAACTTTTAAAAATGCTAAGGCTTGATACACATAGCTGTTTTTAAAATTATTTCCATTTTTTTTTAATAGCGTACCTTTTGCCAAAGTTCCAAAATTGACCTTTGTAGTTATGTAGCATCACGTGCGAGATAGTTTTAAGTGCTGTACATACATTAACTCACTGAATCCTTACAATTCTGAGTTAGGTATATTATCATCAACCATTATACTATTATTATCACATTACACAGATGAGGGAACCAA
Source organism: Eidolon dupreanum (assembly GCA_028627145.1). NCBI lineage: Eukaryota > Metazoa > Chordata > Mammalia > Chiroptera > Pteropodidae > Eidolon > Eidolon dupreanum. The sequence goes on along the minus strand of CM053503.1, from coordinate 30,577,405 downwards.
GAAGACTAAGTATCTTGCCTAAAGTCATACAGCTAGCGAGTAAGTAGTGAAGCCAGTATTTAACAGACAGCCTGGTCCAAAAGTCCATGCTCAAAATCACTTAGACTCAAAGCCTCCATTTTCTTAATAAACATGGAAAAAAGATAGAGGAAAAGACCACCGTATCTTGTCTCCAGTCAAAATCAAATTATTGTCACGTTAATAAAATTTTAGTAGTTTGAGCAAAAGAACACTATAAATTATTGGTTGCTAACCCATGAGCAAATGCTTCCTGATTTTTATATAGTTCCTATGTCCATTTAATTAATCCTTCTCAATCCTAATCCAGCACTTGCATTTTTAAAACGTCTTTCAATAATTATGGCACTGAGATCTTTCAGTTTTGTGTTGATTTGTTTAATAAAGCTTGGGAGTTTTAGTTTACACTCTCCACCTGTATACATTGTTTTCCCAGGTACAAATATGAGCCTTAGGTATTTTAGCTCTGTGCTAGACCACCCTCACTTCTGACACCAACCGTAAGTTTGGGGTGGGTTAGGGGTCCCCAAATCGCCCTTATGTTAATTTGCTAGAATTCACAGAACTCAGTGAGAATTGTTATACTCACCACAGTGGTTTATTACAAGGGCAGCACATGGATTAAAATCAGTTGTAGGAAGAAACACATAGGATAAAGTCCTGGAGGTTTGCAAATTCATAGCTTCTGGTGACTCCCCCTCCCTGCCCTGCCCCCACCCCCCGCCATCGAGACAGGACACATTACCCTCCCAGTGCCAGCATGTGATAGTATGCCCACAATACTGCCAATCAGTTAAGTTTGCCTGAGCCTCAGTGTTTGTTTTTATTGAGGCCCCATTATGTAGGGACTGATTACCTGGGTGGTTGATCTTAGTTGCCAGGTGGACTGATTTACCAGGTGATTTGAAGCCTCCACCCTAAATTCCATTGTGACCAGCTCAATCCCAAAGACACTTCTATGAGGTGTGACAGAGATTACCTTCCAGAGCTGAGGGAAGAGACCAGAGCTTTGGGAAAGGTCAAATTCTTTATTATACATCATTACTCCTTCCATTTGTATCTGTGTATTAATACTACTGGACTGATTGTTTTACCTACTTTGCTTTTCATTCTCTAGTTCCATCCAATTAAAATACAACCTACCTCTCTCCCTCTTTTTTGTACTCAAGGCCCTACTGTTGTCCTTTCTAACCTATAGCCTCTAATACCAAATCACACGTTCAATTTGTATAAATCTTTGGACAATTGTTTTGAAATTCCTTTTGGCTTTTATTTATGTTCTCTAATTCTGTCAGGCAAAATAAACCTTAGGAGAATAACAAACTCAACAATTCCTTTATTTTTATTTTAATCACTTGAGGACAACTTTGGAAGTGGTAAAAAATGACTTACAGATATACCTAAAAACACTGACAGCTAAATTGAATGGAATGTTTCTTAGGGTAGTTCTCATTTTGTCATTTACTCCAATTAAGCTCAAGGTCCTTATACCTCATCTCTTTCCTGAGCAGTGGAAGCTCTAACTGGTGAATCGAGAGATGAATACCAGTTGATCTTCATTTCCACTTTTCTATAAGCTTGGGTTTGGAGAAATAAGCCCCAGAAAATAGAAAGTAGGATATTAAAGTTGAAGCAACATAAAGTGACTCCAAAGTAGAAGGATGGAACCAACTTTTTAGGTAAGAAAAAACAAGTCAGACCTGCTTTTAATTAGATTTGGCATCTGCGAAAATGCATTGGGTAGACAGCAGCTATGTACACTGAACAGGGGACTGAGTTCTAGGGTTAGCGTCCCAAATGACAGAAATCATAATTCAAAAGTAACCAGGAAGTGCTAATTCATAGGGAAACAAATGTAGCAGGTGACAAAATAACTACATGTATAATTTATAATATGTATGTATTATAATACTAAAGTTGTTATGGTAGGAATAAAATCAAAACACTTTAGAACCAGAAGAAAACACAGAGATCTAACTAGTCTAATCACCCCAGTGTATAAATAAGAAAATGTGTGAATAATCATTGCCACTGTGCATTAGTATGAAAGAAATAATTTTAACTCTGAAGTAAAACAATGTTTTTTTTAACATTTTCAACTTTATATTGAATTAGACAATCACATATAGATCCTAAAATTAATAAAGCAAGCAGATTTTTCCACATAATTCATGTCAGATTTAATAGTCTCTTCACTGATTCTTTGTAGTGAGAAAGGGTATTTTCATTGTCCCCTTCATTCTTAAGCCTAACAACAGACTTTTTATAATCTTCAACTTCTTTAGTACCAAGGAGCTCTTCCTTATTTACTTCCAGATTTTTCTCAGCAGCTTTAATTTGCAGAAGTGTTTTCAGGATATTTTTTTCTGATGAGCTATTTTCCCATACATACTCTTCCACGTCTGCTTCAGTCTTATTTTTCTCCCACTCTTCAGTTTTCTGAAAGGAAAAAATCAAGTTCTGAATTCTGAGAAATATCATCCAAAGCCAAAGTTGGGATTTTCAAGGGAAGAGCAGTTCATAAAATGTGGAGCACCCCTGGTCCATACTTCGTATGTGCACTCTGATTCGCGTCTTTTATCTAGCACTGCCATCCACCAGCACCAACAGCTTCAGGGCTGCACATTCTGTTTGTGAACACCTCATTAGCACTCACGAACTCTAATTTCACTTATAAAGCAATACCATTTTCCAAAAGATCGAGAAAATTCATTTTTTTCAGCTTTATAGTTCCTAAACTCTAACACATCAACAGTTTACATTTTTGAAGTTAAAAATAATGAGTGGAGACTGTATCTTTTTAACATGCCTGTTGGGATCACAGGAAAGACCAATTATTATTTTAACATTAAAAATGTAAAGTACATGTGTAATACATAATTTTCAGTCATAATGATTTCATATATTCTGAAATTTTGTTTTGGTGTTATCTTTATTTTCTGTTCCTATAACGCAAATAATTTTGCTGAGTCAGTAGCCTCTCCAGTGGCCTATTTGCCTTTGGTGGGGCTTTTCTTTTACCTTTTGCATTTTCTTACAAAAATTACCATGCTATTTTAGGGAACACTGGTCGTTTTCGTAGTAATATAATTCAGACTTAACGATGTAAATGAAGATATAACATTCTGAAAAAAAAAAAGTCAAGTAATGCTGCTAATGCTCTGGTTCAAAGAGGTTCTGAATACTAGCACGTTCTTTCCAAATTAACACATAACAATATTCTGAGCTATAGGCTATAACAGAATTGTCCACTATTCTTACATCTTTACGGTGTTAACCCCCAAAGTTATAACATTTTTAAAGTATTAAAATAGAGGTAGATTTGCAAGGCTGTCAGAAATATTATTTTATTTCTGAAAATTCCTCTTGAAAGAGACCCCAGCCTTTTCAGACCAGGCTCCGAGGCACCTCAGAACTAAGTGAGCACCAAGAAAGAGGTAAATAGTTCTCCCCCATGCCTCTCTCCCATCCCTACTCCTACAGGAAAAAACAAAAACAAACAAACAAAAAACACAGATTTGTCCCTCAAAAGGTAAAATAAAAGCCCCACCAAAGGCATATAGGCTACTGGAAGGCTACTGACTCAGCAAACCCCAGTCAGGTCAACGAAGCCTAGGAAAGAGGTTCTTCTACTACAGAGACCCAAAATAAGGAGAAATTCCTCTTTTGTCCTTCAAACAGGGTATCCTTTCTACTTCAAGAGAAACCAATAGGATGTTGAGTGTTTCCCCTGATCCCCAAATTCCTTAGCCAAAGTAGGATAACTATACTCACAGCCCACTCTACTGTCTGCCCCAGCTCACCACACACAGAATGTATGGCTGAGGACAATGTCTCATGTTCTAGAAATATATTACCCAGCTGACAATCAACTCTATGCCCCTTTTTTATGTGGTAGTGAGGCATCAGGTCTGGCTGAGAGGAATGGAATAATGTGAAACACCTTAATGTGCCCTGTCCCGCAAACTTGCAAATAATTTCTAACAGCTAAACTCTGAATTTGTACATTAAAAAAATTTACAAAATTACCCTACTCCACAGTATTAGGGGAAGATATAAATGTAAGTCTCTTAAAAAAACAAATGCCCTAAACGAATGGTCTTATCCACTCTTGGGGAATGCGTTATATGTTTCACGGCAGTGTCATAGTTTCTTCATAATTCTAACTTAAAAGTGAAGTATAATTAATTAAAGAGGCCAACAAATATATTTTATAAAGTGTTAAGTAAAAAGTCAATCTCACTCTTGACCGCTAGAGGACAAATAATTAAGAGATTATTATTTTAATAAAGTAATTAGTAAGTTGTTATTAATTGATTTACAAGAGTAATAAAGATTACTTAAATGTTAAAAAAATTGTAAGTTTATCAGGATTTTCTTAAACACTTTAAAATAGATGCTTAAACAGAAGAGGTAACCAAAGTAAATCCACTAATAATTTCCAACATTTTATTTACCTTCCTCTGACATTTGGTATATATAATTCTACTCTGGTTTGCCAAGGTGTGTTACAGGTGTGCCATGATATTACCTCAGCCTCAGGTGGCCAGGTGAGCCTGGAGTAGCAGGAGCAGCTACAAAGCACCCTTCTCCTTTATTTATGTCAGTAAAGAATTTTCTATGTGTGCAAATGACATGAAAAAGGTTAGGAAATCCTGCACTAAGGGATAATATATATTTACAGGAGAAAATTACCATTGCTCTAAACAGTTCCTGGTAAGGGAAAGCAACTGCATTTTGTAAAACGTAAGGCTTCCTACTAATCCTTTACAGATTAAAATGCAGTGTTGGGCTTTGGCTCAAGCTAAACAAAACTCACATTTTGTCATATTCTAGCCTTAGGATCCAAACTCTGTACAGTTGAATGTAATTTCCAAGATAATGATAGTAACAATATTTTTGTAGCAACATGTATGAATATTTACATATATTAGAGTGAATATTCTAATGGGATAAACAAGGCAGCAAGTATCTCATCCATTCAGATCTCCTTTTGCTACCAAATAAGTTATGAAAAGAATAAGAACTTCCAATGCTTTTTTAGATTTCCGAATTATAGCTAGAAGGGGTGTATATCTGCTATTTGCTTAAGGTTACACAGGGAGGTGGTATGACAGTATTTAACATGGGCTTTGGTGTTTTATAGAACTGAATGTAAATCCTAGTTTCATTACTTACTACTGTGATAGGCTTGGATTTCTCTAAGAACTGTTCCACAGGGATATTCTGAGGATTAAGAGGTAAGTAATAGCCATGTACTTAGAGCACCTGGCTCACAGTAAACACTAAATAAATGTTTCTTACCATTAACAACTTATTAAGAAGAATGAAGGAGAGTAGTATTCAAACCCTCATTAGCCTACCCTCAAAATCTCTGTTCCTATGTCAAGGGCACCACTACAACTATCAAGCAGTAAATTAAACTTTAAGGTAAATATAAACATAATAACACAATATCTGAAATAAATAAATCACTGTTTAAAAGTGGGCTGTACACAGTAGAAGTCAGAATTAATGAATGCAAAGACAGAGCAACAGAAAACTATATTGTTATATATGAGATCTGTACTATGGGATCATAACTATGAGATTCTGAAATAGTTTTTGTATTATATTACTTCTACTTAACAGGTCCCAACAAATCTAAAACCAGAACAACTTAAGTATCTGTAATAGACTGAATGCTTGTGTCCCTCTAAAATTCTTGTTGAAATGGAATCCCCAAAGTGACAGCATTTAGGTAGAATCTTTGGGAGGTGTGGTGCCCTCATGAATGGAATTAGTGCCCTTGTAAAGGAGACCCCCCACACACACACACAAAGCTCTTGCACCATGTGAGGACAGAGACAGAAAATGTCATTTAAGAACCAGGAAGCAGGTCCTCTGCCACTGTCCCGATCTTGGGCATCCTAGCCTCCATAACTGTGAGAAACAATTTTCTGTTGTTTATAAACTACCTTATACAATTAAAAATTAAAACTTTTTTTTAAAGTTTGTGAAAATGTATTTTGGGAAATTTAGTCTGGATCAATGCTTCTTAAATTTATTTTACAGTAGTTACCAATACAGTAAAAACCTATCATTTTCCTATAACTTCTAACTTTAAAAAAGTTCACAAAAAGAAACAATCAGATATCATGTACTTCCTAGCAAAAGAACACAATACCAACTATGCAGTAGTTTAAAAAAAAAAAAAATCACACTGGAATTTCATTAAGCCTCTAGATCCAACCATCGATTTAAAAAGTTATACTTTGGTGATAGAATCAAGTTAAATTCAAATGATAAGAAAGCTTACAGCAAAAATACATGCTTTCTTAAACAAATAAATTGCAAGAAAACAGCTCAACAGAAATAACTACCTTTTGGTTTATAACTGCTATTGGGCACCCTTTCAAAAAACATTTACTGAGAACATACTGTGTGCTGGGCAGTACTAGGAGAAATATATACCAAAGCAAAGAGAAAAGCTCTATGAACTGTTTCATGTATCCATCACTCATTTTCATCAATTCATGGCCAATCTTGTTTCATATATGCTTCTAAGCACTGCTCTCTTAGCATGCCCTTACTGAATTATTTTGAAGGAAATCTCAGACTTTGTCATTTCATCCACAATATAGTCATATTTTTCTTTAAAATTAAGGACTATTTTAAAAATCATAACCACGATAACATTATTGTGGTATTTTAAGTCATGAGAGCCTAACCTAGGTTAGTTCACTCGTTCATTCAATTCATTTACTCTATTAACTAGCAATTCCTATATGCAGATTATTGGCTTCCGACAGTTATCTTGCCCATCTGGTCACAGTTTTTGGACAATGCTAGCAGAGCCTCTTGTTGGAGTTTAAATCTAAAGAGAATTAAATTTAGTTAATTTTTAGTTTTGTTCCTTTGCTTCCCCTCTTCTCACCTACACCTTCCCCAATCCCAGAGTGACATGTACCAAGGAACAAAGACATGTTATAAAGAATATAAAAAGAACAAAAGAATAATTCGATTTAAACCTATCATCTTTTTTCTTATTACAAGCATAAATTCAATACAAAGAAAAAACATATAATAGCTAATTCATGCAATAGTCAGTTTATTCTGATATGACAGAAAACAAAGAAATAGCTGTTCCACTAAACACAAATTTGTCAACTTCTACCATCTTATTTACAACTCCCTTTGCCTAGGACATGAATCATAGTAATATTCCACTTCTCATGATTACAAGTAAGGCATTGTGCTGAGGAAAACCAGTTTAACCATTTAAAAAAATCTAAGTTATTTGAAAATCATAAAAAATAGAGGTAAAGATTTATAAAGGATAAAAAGTTACTGCCAATTCTTTCAGTTATCACAGGTAAATTTTTAACTTAATATGTCAAAGAATTCAAGTCAGATTGGTTTTTTAAAAATTTTCTGAATGCTGACATGCCAGACATTGTACTAGATACTGGGGATGTAAACAATAAAACGTACAGTCCTTGTCCTCAGTCTGATGACTGATTTCACAGTATGATGGAGTTAGGCAGACATGTATATAGACAATTACCATAAAAGTAAAAAAAGAAATGCTAACCGAAAGAGGGAGGAGGGAAAAAGGATGGGCAGGAAACATCTAAGAGAGGTTATATGTGAGATGCATTAAAGGATTCATGACTTTGCAAGGCTGATATTTTGAAAAAAGAATTATAAGCAAAGAGAACAGCATATGTAAAGTTATGAAAGGACATATTATGTTCATTATGGCTGAGGTATAGGATATATTACCTAAGTTTCCTGAGTAGTTGATAATGAGGTGGCAAAAGGCTGCAAATAGACAGGCTAAGGAGTTTAAATTTAATCCTAGGTAATGGGGAAACACTGAAGGATTTTATAAAGAAATATGACATAATAGACTTGTTTTTTAGAACAATTACTTTAACAGCAATATGGAAGATGGATGAGACAGGAAAATCAACAAGGCTATTACAGTTTTTCAGGTAAAAGGTGATGAATGTGCATACTAGGCAGTAGCAGTAGAGATAAAGAGGAGAAAATAGTTTTAGCAGATATTTAAAGGCCAAAACTGAAAAGACCTGGTGACTTAGTAGATATCAGGGGAGAGGGAGAGGAGAGGGAAGAAAAGAGTAAAATGTTCAGGTTCATGACTTCACACACTGGGAGGAAAGAACACAAACTTTTCTTGAAGGTCTTTAAGTACTTAGTAAGCTCTTGAACATCAGACGAAAAACAGTCTTTTCTGAAGGTAAAGAGACATGAGAAGAGTCACCTTCATTGCAACATCATCCCACTCAAGAATCTAGAACAAGGGCCAACTGCTTAGCATATCAATTCAAAAAAATCTATGTATGTATGATAGATAAATTCCTCCATTTTCCTGGCCTCTCATTTGAATTCCCATCCCACACCCTCAGTTGTGATACTAGATACATGTAGAAAAACAGTCTTAAAAGAGATATATTAACAATTTAATCAGTTTCTTTATTAACAACACTCAAAAACTGGGAAAAATTACAGTCAGAACTCAGCACCAGAATCACCTGTGGAGCCTTTAAAATGAAACATGTCTCACCACGAGAGATTTTGATTCCATAGAGTCCAAGCATCTGTAGTTTAAAAACCTTCAAAGGTGAGTCTCATGCAACCCCAGGAGAAAACAGGTTATAAAGACAGATAAATTTGCAATTAGTAGATTGTTAAGTTTGAAAAGATAGCAAGTTAAACTAGTAGCTAAAGTTCAGGTTTGATTTCATCTCTTTTATTTCATAATATAATAGAAGTCAAAGTTGAACAAAACTAAATAATATGATACCATAGAAAGAATATGAAACTTTGAAGCTGCAGTTCAGGTCTGAAGTCTTCAATTAATAAACTCTGTAAACTTGGGCTAAGTCCTCTAAGTCTTACTTTCTCAATGTATATAATAAAGAGATTGTAATAGATCAATTTTTTGATCCCTCATCTTCAAGGTTAGGACAAAAAAAAAAAATTTTAAAGCTCTTTTTAAAAATGGAACAACTCTTCCCTAACCTCTACCCCTTATAGTTTCCTTTTGTATTCACCCAAGATGAGCATTTGAGACCGCACAGAGGTAAAGAAAAGAAAGTCAGAGACAGAGACAGTTGACTCTCAGAGCAACACCACAGAACCACTTTAAAAAAAGGCCAGATGTGTTATTTGTCTGGAGTCAAGTAAAAGGTAGCACGTAAGAACTCTTTACTGTTACCAGTCTACCATCAATGCTCGGACTCATCATGGGAGTTCCATTAATGCATTTAATTAATAGTTTTTATTTAATAAACACTTTAATATTAGTGTGCGCATAATTAGTTTATACATAAGTTTATGCATAAAGACATTTCATGTAAGAGAGATGCATCTTGCTAGAAGCCAATATTTTTCTAGAATACAGATTCTGTTAATATTGTCAGATATAAATTAGCATCAGGAAATAAACTCATAGAAGTAAACATCTGTAGAGACCCTCCAAAATAATGTAACTATAACACTTTGCATTTAAATATTTTAAAAAATATAATAAGTGGAAACCAAACCTGATCTACACATAAGCCAAATTATACATCCATGAAAACTGAGTATCTAAACTGTTACAAAGATATTTCTTAAAAATTGAACATGATTACTGATTAGTAATAATTTTACTAACAGATAATTAATAATATATACCAGTAAGCTAAATTATTGCTAGCATCTAACAAGTATGCTGTTTTATAATGCGGAAAAGGGAATTTACTTATTACCTCACCACATTGAAAACCTTCTACTTCAAAAGTCTATTTACAGACATCCAAAGAATAGAACTTTTAGTATTGTTACCTAGCACTGACCTAGATACTCTTAAGACCAAAATACAGTAAGGTGAGATGCATGCTAATGAGGAATTTCGGATTAGTCAGACAAAACATACATGGAAAACAGTACATGAAACATGGACTAAGATGAACTGTAGTCAAGTGTCATACTGACTAATACAGAAAATAAAATAGTATAATTTGTTACCTATGCAAAGCAGTAGCTAGACAATAAGAGGTTCATATATATCTAAGGGGCTAGTATCCAAAATATGTAAAGAACTCATACAAATCAATAGCAAAAACACGAACACCCTGGCTAAAAAAATAGGCAGAAAATCTGAACAGGCATTTTTACAAGGAAGACATACAGAAGTACCGAAAAGTGCTCAACATCACTAATCATCAGAGAAAGGGAAATAAAAACCATAATGAGACATCATCTCACACCTGTCAGAATGACTATTATCCAAAAACAAGAAACAGTAAGTGTTGACAAGGATGTGGAGCAAAGATAATCCTTGTGTACTGCTGGTAGGAATGTAAACTGGCACAGCCACTATATAAATAGTATGGAGGTTCCTCCAAAACTTAAAAATTAAATATGGTGCAGCAATTCCATTTCTAGGTATTCGAAGAAAGCAAAACGTTAATTCAAAAACATATCTGTACCTCCATGTTCACTGCAGCGTTATTTACAATATCTAAGACATGAAAAAAACCTATGTGTCCATCAATGGGTGAATGAATAAAAAATACATGATATGTATATACACAATGGAATATTATTCAGCCATACTAAAGAATATCCTGCCATTTTCGACAACATGGATGAACCTCAAGGGCATTATGCTAAGGGCAATAAGTTAGGGAAAGATAAGTTAGGGAAAGATAAATACCATATGATCTCACATGTGGAATCTAAAAAAACAAAACAAAACAGAACAAAAAAAAATCTGAGCTCATAGAAACAGAGAACGGATAAGTGGTTGTCAGGGGCCTGGGGGAGAGGGGTGAGTAAAATGGGTAAGAATGGTCAAAATGTACAAACGTCCAGTTATAAAATAACTCATGGGGATGTACTATAGCACATAGTGACTAGAGTCAATAATGTTGTACTGTCTATTTGAAAGTTGCTGAGAGTGTAGATTTGAAAGTTTTCAACACAAGAAAAAAAAACGAGGGGCGACAGATGTTCACTTGATATATTTTGGTGATTATTTCACAACATATACATACACTGATTCATTATGATGTATTTCTGAAACTAATATGTTATACGTCAATTATATCTCAATTTAAAAAAAGAGGTTCAAAGCAGGTATCAAAGTCATGAAGGATATATAAGAAATATATCCATAGTGAAGAATAAAAAAATAGTAAATTATACAACTTTTATAACACTTTAACATTTATTGCTAAACCAACTTTTTTCTACTAGTGTTCCTCAAGGGAAGAGATAATGTTTTTCCTCTTAGGTATTAACCTCCATATCCAACAACACCTAGTGAATATGAGGCAACCAGTAAACATTTATTTGCCCATCAATCAACTAAAAGTTCATTTTAATGAAAGCACACTTGATATTTGTAATAAGGATGGTTTACTCTTTCATAAATACTAAAACCACTGTGAAAGAGGTGTTTTCTCAAAAACAACTAGTAAAATGCTACGTCAGCCCAATGTTGACCTCGGATACAAACTCTGTATCCAAGGTGAGCATTTGAGACAGCACAGAGGAAAAAAAAGAAAGTCAGAGACAGACAGTTGACTCTCACCACAGAATCACTTTTTAAAAAAAGGTCAGATGTGTTATTTGGCTGGAGTCAAGTAAAAGGTAGTATATAAGAACTCTTTACTGTTACTGGTCTACCATCAATGCTCAGACTCAACCTAGGAGTTCAATTAATGTATTTAATTAGTTGTTTTTCTTTAATAAACACTGTAATATTAGTATGTGCATAATTAGTTTATACATAAGTTTATGCATAAAGACATTTCACATTATTGCTGGGGGAGCCAATATTTTTCTGTAAATAAGCTACACAACCTGTTTGCAATCCGGGTCTGACTTACTTTTCCAGTCTCATTTCCTGCCTCTGTCCTGTTAAATCTTATACACTGGCCACACCAAACTTCTGCTTGCTGTGTAAACCCACAAGGCCTAGAGTCCTTCACCCATGTCTCTTCATTCACCACGTCTTCATTCATACTCCTACTCATCTTCTAAAAGCAGTCACCATTTCTGTGAAGCTTCCAAGGAGAATTAATCCTTGCCTGAGTCTCTTACAATACTATGTTCCTACCTTTATTATCTAGTGAAACAGACTAGAGCTGACCCTTAAACAATGTGGGGGTTAGGGGCTCAACCCCCTGCAGGGAAAATCCGCATATAACTTTTGATTCTACATATATTATAACCATCAATTCCTTTCAGAAATAAAGGTATCTAAAGGCAGAGGCTCATTCACTTTGATAGCCTTTCGTTGTACCATGTACACAAAAACAAAATCATTGTTGAATGCAAGAAAGAATGAAAAAAATAACAAACACAGTTCAAGAGTTCTCTAATATAACCTGGTAATGAACATGCACAATCACAATGAACCTATAAACCAAACATTAAATGGCTCTGCAAAAGGATTCTTCATTTTTTATCAGAAATACTTGCAACAAGGTCCCCTTTAAAAATTAATTCTTTTAGTGAGTGTGAAGCTATCCAACTTAGATGGTTTTGTTATATGACTTTTCAGAACCACTTTATTATAAAGCTAGATATATTTTTCATTAGCATCAAGATTATCATAAAATCCAGATAAGATAGCCAAAAATTCAAATTTAAAAAAGCAACCATTAGTAATTGAATATCAAAACCACCCAAGAACCCTTTGACTTAATTTCAGATCTCTGTTTTCTAAAGCAAGCTCTTTTTTCTTTCTCCCAGGGTCAGTGTTTTAGTCTATCTTTCGTGCAAGTTACTTTGCAAAATGTTTCATCCAATCATTTCTTAACTAAATCATTTGTGGAAGGTTTAAATAATACCATGGAACAAAGCTATTTATGAAGTTTTGTTATTATCAGTTATGTTAGAATGTGAGGACACATGTTCTAAAAATTTAAATACAATAGGGCACAGATAGATCAGACTCCCTGCATAAAGTCTCTGTCAAATGAAATGTGAGCTGTATACAGAAATTGTGAATAAACGATTTTAAAATTCTAAGATTAATCTTTCTTCATCTGCATATTAACAACAATACTGATAGCTACCATATACTGAGAGCTGACTATTTGCCAGACATTTCATGTAAATTCTCCTCGATCCATCCAAAAACTGAGCATCAGAGGTTAAATGGCCAAGGCTACACAAGTAACAATAATGAGATTCAAATCCAGGTCTGTACAGTTTTAAAGGTTAAAACTTAATTCACTCTTATGCTAATAATGTATAATACTGGAATATTAAAACAAATTTCAAGTCTCTTTGCTTCTTTGAACTGCTAAAGTATAAATGGTCTGATGTAGAACTTTTTACCTTCCTAGCACCGCAATAATCATTCTTTGAAGCCTTACTAGCCTCTCTGCCTGAAGTTTATGCTTTGTGAAATCTGTTTTTTAAAGTCTACTTTGATACTTCTATAGTTAAACTGTTCTGAAGAGCACACAACAGTGACTTCCTTAGAATGAACACCTTTTCAGAGACGTTTCAGTACTGTGTGCTACATAAAACTGCTACTTTCTTCTCAACGGTATTTACTACTTACGTATTAAATGCTCTGAAACTAGCCTAAAAAATAAAGAAATGGTTTTAAAGGGGGCTGTCTAAATATTTAATTAAATACCAGGGGTAACATCAATTTCAAGCATGAATTTCATGCTGGTAAAGGAAAAAAGGAATTTCAATTCAATAAAAATTCTGTTCCACCAGCTCTGCAAAATTTCATGGCTCATCTGCTGTTAAAGCTTCTTCACTAACGGTACTTGTTTAGAAAGGATCAAGAGCCAAGTTTAATATAGGAATTCTTTAATTATATCTGTTTACAACAGAAGTATGTGGCTACTTATTCTGGCATCAAAGTAATTAGCATTAAAGATCAAAGGCTTTTTGCATGAATCCAGAATACAAACTTGTTTGGATTCTATGTCGTAGAACCACAAAAAGAATCCAGTTAAGTCAACTTTCACTGAATTTATTTATGCCTGTCATTTCCTATTCATTTAACAGGCTGCTGGTAAAATAAGTCTTAAAACTAATTGGCTTTTATTGTTTGGTATTAACTCTTTAAAGGTAGCCTTAGAGCTGTAGATAATTCAGCCATGTTGCTGGTCATTACCTTAAGCCAAAGGCATTTATAAAATCAACTGACAGGAAAGAGAGATTAACTGCTACTATGATGTTGCTCCTAAAGCCAGGAACTAGAAAATCCAGATGAATTATAATAATTAGAATACCTCAAAAGAACAGAAAAGCTACCTGCTACTTTTTCTTCTTTACGAACCTAATGACAAAATTTTGTTTTCCACTCATCTTCTTGTGCTATAACTGTTTTAATATCAATGAAATGATGTGAGCAGGTTTAGAAAATGACTTCATCTGTTCACGCAATTATGATGGCTCATGGAGAGAAGGTTCCAAAGGCCATCTAATGCAACTTACCTATCCAAGGAGTATGGTCCTTTCACCACAGCCCCGACTGAGTAGCCAAGAGAACATTTTCTACCTATTAGAGTAGACCACTCCGTTTATTGATGACTCTCTTAGAAAGTTTTTATTCAGTGAATTGAAGTCCATCTCACTATTGCTCCTACTTTGTTGCATCCCTAAAAGTCATGAAAAACAAATTGCACCCCTCTTTCATATGCAGCCCTTTGAAGACCTAAAGAAAGTGACACTTTCTCCAGCTATCTCCATTCAACCAAATGCTCCAAATATGAAATGCTATTGAGGCCCACTTCTGTTGGGCAAGCTACAAAAAACTTAATTTGTATGCATATATAAAATTATTTTAATTTTTAAAAATAGTATTTACAACTCTGAGTTACCTAAACATGTTCTTACCAACTTTAAATCAAATGAGTTGATGTTAAAGTATAGCAAAATCTTCCTTATAAATGTATATGCTTACACTAAAACTCAATGAAGTCAGACACAAGACAATTGTCTTTTTAATACTATTTAAATAATTAATTGCCCTTAATTGTCTCTAATGTATACCAGTGAAATGTTTACATGAAAGGCTATATGTTAACTAAAATTTTTAATGAAAATTTAAAATACTTTGTATAAAGTTCTGGAGCTTTGTTCTGCAGTTTATTTGGATAACAAGGTGAATTATAAATTCTCAAGTTATACAGATAATGATTATCCTTCATAACTTTGGTCAACTTTCAGATAAGTCAAAAAGAAAAACAAAAAAGTTTAAAATTCTGAATTTTCCAACCAAAGTAAGAAACTCTGAATTTTAAGGGTATTTTAGTCATGTTATTTCTATAAGATCCTGAGATGAACTGCATAATCTATTTCAAGATCCTCACTTTCAATGTCAGTAGAAGTTATCTATAACATTTCATATATCCTTGGTATAGCTAGTGGTTCATTAAACACACAATTGAGTGTTTGATATACACAGACTATTTTAAAAGATTAAAATATCATCTAAATTACACAGACAAAATGATTAACCATTCACACACACAGTCACTTACCCAAGACTCATGGTATAAAACTGTTAGCAGATACATTGCATAATCATAATTCTGTCTCTTTAAAGGGCACCTTCAAAAGAGAGAGAAGTCAAAATTCTAAAAATTCAGTATACAGAATTATTTATAAAATATGCAAATATTAAATACAAAGGATAACTTATATTCAAGTATTCCCTATTTGCTTTAGGAAAATTTTGTTCTTAGAATAAGATTAATCTATGTAGCTCAAGACTTAAGATTGAAAACTTTGAGATAGACTGATGATAGATGCTAATCTAAATGTTCATCTTGATTTGCCCAGAGCCAATTCTTTAAAAATGAGCTCCACTATATAATATATTGCTGCTGTTGTATTTCAAATAGAACTAATGACCTAATATTAGGTAAAACTTGTACATAAATATGAGATGGCATATTTAGTTTTTAGGTTAACAAAATAACATAGAAAAGGAAGGAATTACAATTTCTTTAAATGTACAATAAAACCATGACTTTGTTTATATTTAAGTTGAACAGTTCTCTAAGTAGTTATTACCATAAAACATACACACACTGACATCTGTAAACTTAGGGAGAAAAAAAGCTACATTGCAATTACAGAACTGCAAACAATAACATTTTAAATGTATTTTTTAAATTGCACAAGTGAAAACACAATATTTCACATTTTCTAAAGATAGCAAAAAGAATATTACTAATATATTTCAAATCTATTTTCCCCTCAGACAGTAATAATCTGAAATCATGGTTCCCAAGCTCTTTCCAACTCTATGTCATTGCCTTCTCACGTCTCATGCTCCTTCTTCCCACCACTAAACAGGATATAAAACCTAGTTGATATCAATACCTCCAAATTCTTTGAAACTGTGATAGGGAGGGAGAGAGGATATCTGTCCACTTGCTTTTTTCTAAAGGCAGGTCTTTTTATATTTTGACATAATTTAGAAATGACCAAAGTACAATTCTGAAACTAAAATAACCATTTAGGAAAAATATACCAATAATGTTTCTTTACCTCAAATGACCTAATTTATAAATTCACATAAATTTAATACTGCACTTATGAACTTCCTTGCTAACACTAAAATTCTGCTTATTTACAAAAGTACCTTAGTAAATTAAATTTCCATATTTAAGAATTTTAATTGTGAATTATTAGATTTTTATGTACTTTGACTTTATAAAAACCTTTTTAAGCATTAATTGCTAGTAAATCATACTTTTGTTTTCTTCTAACATCTTCCCTGAGTTTTATTATATATATTAAAATCAAGGTTAAAAATAACAATAATTTAACTCATCAAGACAAGCTTCTCCACGTATATAAAGATCACAGCAACAGTGGGCTAGTGTGAGGATATTAAAAATATAATCAGACAACTTCTCTGACCTACTAAGTTAATATAAGTTGATATAAAAAGCAATCCTTATTTTAAACATCATTTCTTAAAAAAGGACTACAAAGGGACTAGAAGACAATAAAGCAACACTTGTGACCAGTCTGCTGAACTTTTCTTTATTACCTATCTGTCTTGATAGTGAGCACATCTGTGGTCTTGCAGTATCGCTCTCCTACAAGTTTAATAAGTTTTTTCTTTGCATGATCATCTAAATTCAAACTGGAAAGTTTAACCTTAAAAACAGAAGAAAAAAAAATCTTTGAAAAAAATTATTTTATATACCTTTTTAATGAAAAAACAGTAGCAATATGATTTAAATTAACATTAAAATGAGCAAAAGTAAACCTTTTCAAACTCCTTTCTATACAGAGTTAGCAACTGGCATACATTATGAGGCCTGATCTTTACTCATGGAAAAAAAAGGGAGAGGGAACAAACTGCTTGGAGTTCTTTCTTTAAAAGTTCTGGGTATTAGTACCTTTCCTGAAAAAAATCAATGACATGTCTCTGAAAAAAATGAAATTAGGGTGCTGACAAGTTTCACTAATAAAATTAAACTCAATTAGTATTAGTAAAGTTGGAATATATGAATAAATAGATAAAACATAAGGACTCTAAGAAATTTCTACTATACAATTAGGAGACCCATTTCATTTCAACTAGCTTAGGGGCATTTATTTTAAAAGATACAGATCTCTCAAGGAGGCTGGAATACAGCATCAAAGAATCAAAAACATCTGAAATAATTCAGCTTGACATTTCTCAAAATGTTAATACTAATCCCACAGGCTGCTAAGAAGAATTATTTCTTTAAAAAGGCTACTTCTGCTGAATACATTCAGGAAATGTTGAGTTAAATAGGGTTCTTTACGAGAGAATTTCTTAGAGGTGGTAATATGTTAATGAGTGTTCTGAAATTTCAAGAATCAGGGATGTTATGTAATGATTCCCAAATTTATTTGACCTCAGATTTCATTTTTCAAGGGACAATTCATGGAATTAATCTTCCTTAAAACATATTTTGGAAAATACTGGACTAAATGAACACACTTTTTAATTTACAGACAATTAGGACATCACTGAAGGTATCACCTAAAGAGAATAGGCTTAACAAAGGAAGACACTAGAGTATAGTTAAATAAGGTAAACTATATATTATTTTTCATGGAGGAAATTAAGAATAAGAGTTATAACTGTATGAAGAAAAAAAGGGTAAGATTTTACAATCTCATCCATTTCTTCTAACTTCAATAGCCTTGCACTTCCTTCAACACACCATAAGAAATTACTTATTTTTCCCACTAGACTACAAACTCTTGATGATAAGAAAGAAGTTCTGTTCTTGGCAATGGCCTAGCACTTAAAAAGCATGCAGCATATATTTGCTGAATACATAGATGAGAACAAAGGAGGATATATTGCTTTTTAAGCACTATGAACTTTTATTTGCAGTAGAAAACATAGAAAATAAATAAATAAATGTAAACACACTCTTAAAATATATAAGTGGTAAGAACACTGACTATTAAAAATCAATCCAATAGAATGGTCATATGTTGAAGACACTGTGAATTATCACAATTCCCTGGAAAAAATATGTATCAACAACCAAGTTGTCAGCTTGATGGATAAAATAAGCAATTTTATGATAACGCTAATTGTTAACAATGTGGGGATTATTTATAAGACAATCATTAAATGTACCTACATGATGATTAACTATGAAAACATACAAATTTTCATAATTATGAAAACAGATATAGCAGAGAAAAAGAAATGAATAGTTTTTACATTAGGACATTGAGAATGTAGAGATTTTTCCTTTTAAAATTCCCTTCAATGAATGAAATTGTTTCACAGATTTTAAAATTTACCACTTAAAAAATTTGTGTTCTAGCTTTTTGTGCAAGTAGTAGTAAAAAAAAAGGCAGCAATGTTGATCATTATTGTAACAGCTGTTTTAAAATTCATGTTCACACTATCATTTTAGTGTTCAAAAATTATAGTTTATGCCAGAAGCTTATAAATATTTCAGACACAGCTGTGTGGTGCACTCACGCCACCTGCTAGCACTCAAAGGCACTGCAAAACTGTAGTCTTCAACCTGCACTATATTTGGAACGTTCTGACTTAAAATACAAGACTACATGGAGTACAAAAACTAATTTTGTGAGGGTTCTAGAGGGCACTTCAAAAAGGTGGGAAGTCATCCTCTAGGACAGATGAATCAAAAGTATATTAGTCAGTGCTCCCTGGAGAAAAGGCTGATTCGAGAACTGGGACAAGGAATATATGATAAGCCTGGTGCATTTTGCGGTGCCAAAAAATAAGTATTTAAAAAAATAATAATAGGGGATGGCAAAGGAACAGAGAAGCCAACTGAAAGAGTTCCCATGGCCAAAGCCAGGACAATTTGAGCAACAAAATATTATTTTATTATAACCCAAAGGATAAAATATCCATGAGTCTATACAAATATAAATAATTGAATAAGTGGAAAACAGAAATCTCCCATACAGAAAAATTCCATTTATGTGACATTTATCCTTCAAGAAGGTAGAGCATTAACTCCCAACCTTTTACGTGTCAGCTGTGCATAGTGACTTCCTTCTAAAGAGCACAGTATGGGAAGGAAGAAAAAAAGAATAACTTTATAGTGGAGAAAACTGGCAAATACTACCTCAGCCAGATGACCTAGGCTACATCATCAGTGATAAGTCATGTTAGGAGCCTCTATACCTTTGCTATGATGTGATGAGAATGGCACTTTATTTCTGAGGTTTTCCTCCCCCAAATACATACCAGTCTAGCCATGAGAAAAACAATAAAAAAATCTAAATTGAAGGACACTCCACAAAATATATAACTAGTACTTCTCAAAAGTGTCAAAGTCATCAAAAACAAGAAAATTCTGAGAAAGCATTACAGCCAACAAGAGCCTAAGGAGACATGATGACTAAATGCAATTCAGTACACTGGACGAAATTCTGAACAGAAAAGGTACATTAGGTAAAAAATAAAGAAATCCAAATATAGTACGGACTTAAATTAATAATGTTATTAAAACTGTAATAAATTTACCACAGTAATATAAGATGTTAACAACAGGAGAAATATGGTATGAATTATTCTTGAAGCTTTTCTGTAAATCTAAAACTATTTGAAAATAAAAAGTTTAATTAAAAAAAAGTGTATCGGGTAACTGCCCAATGACTGTCGTGTGAAAATGTGTTAAGAATATCAAGACTTCCTTAGCAAAGAAAACTAACAGTGGATTCAAATACTAATTTAGAAGTTACTAAGGCAGATACCTGAAACTGCAATGGCATATGGCAAGCCCCCTGGTAAGTGAGAGTAGGGATTCGATATTTTCCCAAATCAATATGATAAGGGCAAATTACCCTACATAAAATACTAACAAAGCAAATCACGATAGAATAAAAGAATGATATACCATAAATTGATCAGGGTTCAGAAATGGTTCAGTAATTAAAAATCTATTAATATAATTCATTACTTCAATAACTGAAAAGAGATCATTTCAAAATGCTAGTAAATGAGAAATAGGATATATCATTAACATAATGGAGACTATTATCTCAAACTGAATCCAATCTCATATTTAGAGGCTAATGAGACACACACCCATTAAAGTGTGGAACAGCATAAGCGACTACATAAACATTATTTTAGAAATTTCATCTAATGGAAAAGACAAAAAGAAAAATCAGGCTATAGATATTAAAAAAGGAGAATTGAAAATATCATTAGTTATCATTTATTTCCTGAGAAATCTCCAAAAAAATCAACTGAAAGGTCCTAGCATCCAGATTTTGGTCTCTAAATACCAATGCTCACTAAAAGGTATCTGAGCTCCATGGAGAAATAGTTAATTCCAGGTCTAGGAAAATAAATACATAAAGCGAGCCTGGGCCATCTTGTTCGGCCAGAATGCAAGGAAACTTTCCAATGCTAATAGGATTGTAAAAAAGGACACAGAAACCAACTTAAAACAGTTCCCACGAGTCAAAGTTAGGATATACTTTGAACATCAAAACAAATAATGATTTTAGTTATCAAAACTTACTGAATATATCCACCTACAGATTACCTATTCAAGGGAAAAACAAAAACCAATATGTAACTTCACAATGGAAAGATTACGTTGTTAGCCTTGTAACGGAAGTGATCAATCTCAGCATACTAAGAATGAGTCAACCAAACTTTATGTGCCCTCTCATGTCTTGCAATATAAAATACATAGCAACATCAAGTGTATCTATCAAAATATTTTACTGTAATCTAATCAGTTCCTTAAATCTTAATTTCCAGTTTATATGAAATACAGGAGATAGAGAAATAAGGTAAATAATAGAGATAGAGAAATAAGGTAAATGACATCAGAATGCATTCAAATTCAGAATGTAGGAAATGCTACAGGATAAAATATGTCTCTTTAACAAG
Source organism: Eidolon dupreanum (assembly GCA_028627145.1). Lineage (NCBI taxonomy): Eukaryota > Metazoa > Chordata > Mammalia > Chiroptera > Pteropodidae > Eidolon > Eidolon dupreanum. Next base: position 30,556,008 of record CM053503.1, on the reverse strand, counting down.
TCTACGTCCCTGGGGGAGTAGGAAGAAGGAAAGGGAAGTATTAAGGTCCTTTGCTGTTCTAGATTTCAAAAGACATAAAAAACATTACAAGCAAATGCAATCGTCTTTGACTAATTTCTGGTTTAAACAAAAGCTACTTTAAAATTTTTGGTGAGACAATTCAGGAAATTAGAATGTGAAATGGGTATTTTATATCATATTAAGGAATAATACAGGAAAATATCCTTAATTTTTAGAAATAACAGCCTGAAGTATTTTAGTGTGAAATTTTGATTAGTAATTTATCAGTAAACTCATAAACCAAAAACACACAGATACATACACACATGTGTATGAGCACATGAAGCACTCAATATTTTAAATTTGTCAACAAAGTGCCATGTGTGTTTATCATACTACTCTATTTCTCCAAATATTTTAAATTTTCACAATAAAAGATTAAAAAACAATTTGGTAAATTAGCCAAGTAAAAAGTTAAAAAATAACTATATCATTTTCGACAAGGGTGCAAAGATAATTCAATGGGGAAAGAACAGTCTTCAACAAATAATGCTGAGACAGATGAATATCCCCATACAAAAGAAAAAAGTTGGACCCCTACCTTTCACCATGTATAAAAAATTAACTAAAAGTGAACCACAGATCTAAATGTAAGAGAAAAAACTCTAAAACTCTTAGAAGAAAACATGGGAATAAATCTTCATGACTTTAAATTCCACAATTTTTTTTACATATGGCACCAAAAGAATAAGCCCCCAAAATATATTAGACTTCATTAAAACTAAAACTTTTGTGCTTAAAAAGACACCATCAAGAAACTGAGATGACAACCCAGAGAATGTGAGAAAATATCTGCAAGTTATATATCTGATAAAGGACAGGTATCCAGAATATGTATTAAAAAAAACAGCATCGAACAATGAGAACAAAAATTACTCAATTAAAAAATGGGAAAAGGATTTAATTAAACAGACATTTCACTGAAGAAAATATACAAATGGTTAAGAAGCACTTGAAAAAGTGCTCAACATCATTAATCATTAGGGAAATGTAAACCAAAATCACAATGAGATACCATTTCACACCCACTGGAATAGTGAAAACTAAAAAGACCGACAATAACCAGCTCTGGTGAGGATGTTAAAAATAGAACCCTCAAACACTTTTGGTGAAACTTTAAAGTAGTGCAGCCAACTTGGAAGCTAAGCAGGGTCAGGTCTGGTTAGTATCTGGATGGAAGACCACCTAGGAAGACCAGGTGCTGTAGGCGTAAAAAATAAAAAATAAGGGATTGTAAACTGATAAGGTCCTTGCAATCTGTAAGGTCAACCAAGGGTTGCCTCCCCTAAAAAAAAAATAAAAAAATAAAAAAATAAAGTAGTGCAGCCATTTTATAATACAGTTTGGCAGTTCTTCAAAATGTTAAACATGAAGTTACAATATGATCCAGCAATTCCACTGCTAGATATATATCCAATAGAACTGAAAACGTATGTCCACACAAAAACATGAATGTTCACAGCAACATTATTCATAATAGCCAAAGAGTGAGAACAACCCAAATGTTTACCAACTGATGAATGGATAAATAAAATATGGTATATTCATAAAATGGAATATTACTTGGCAATAAAAAATGAACAGGTATGTGCTACAATAGATGAAACAATGAAAGCATTATATTATATTAAGTAAGAGTATTCATATTGTGTAATTCATTTATATGAAATATCAAGAATAGGCAAATCCGCAGAGACAGAAAGTAGATCAGTAATTGACAGGGCTTAGGGGTGGGAAAAAGGGGAACAATGGGGTATGACTGATAATGGGTACAGCGATAAAAATTTCTGGAGTTAGGCAGTGGTGACAGTTGCACAACTCTGAATATACTAAAAACCACTGAGTTATGTGCTTTAAAAGGGTGAATTCTTAGTATATAAATTGTATCTCAATAAAGTTGTTATTAAAAAGAAAAAATAAGTATACAGGAAATCAAATACCATCAAAATGGGCAAAAGACTAAAAAACAGCATTTCATAAAGGAATCAATTCTCACCCTCATGAGGATTCAAAGACACAAATTTTGAAAAAAGATATATTTTTTACCTATCAAATTGATAGGTAATAGTAATATCTAGGTTGGTGAGGGTACAGGAAAGGCTTTTTCAGAATTGGCTGGTGTTGTATTTTTTACATTTCCTACAGGAATTTATGATATATAGTCAAAAACTTAAAAAGATCTATATCCTTTGATCTGACAGTTCTCCATTTAGGAAATTATCCTAGGAATATAGTTAGGGTTTGACACAATTACTAATTACTAAGGATATTCGTTACATTTTTCTAATAAAGAAAACTATTACAAAGAGTAAAGGTCCCATAATATGCATAATTAAAATAAATTATGGAAGATCTATGATATGGAATTGTTTTTATCTCCCATTTCAGTGTTGGGAAAAGGACCATTTCTGACTGACCAACATTGCACACCAGCCTCAAACACTGTCTTGGTACACAAAAGACCTTTGTTTACACGCTGTTCTATGCATCCATTATAAATAATATTAATGAATATTTAATATTGTTGGAAATTTTTTAATTCATATTACTAAAAAGAAAAAGTGCAAATAACTAATCAAATGATAGTATCATCCCATTAACATACTCAAGGATGACCGCATCTATACTAAATTGAGCTCCTGTAGTCAACAGTGGTCATTTATGAGTAGTAGAATTATAGGCAATTTCATTTTATACTTTAAAACACTTTTATATTATCCAAATTTCCTATGATAAATGTTTCAGTTCTATAATAATACATACTAAATGCTATTTAAAAATGATGAATTATAATAATTTTTTTATCTCTTACCCTTAAGGTGACTACTCGTGCTTTGGGGTTTCGAATAGATGGTCCTGATGAAACATAATCAGCTGTGTCAATCTCAATTGGAAAATGCTTCTCGCATTTCTCATCACTGTCTAGTGCAGCTGGCCACTCAGTGCAAAAATCTGAGAATTAAAAAAAAATTATCTCGATTACAGTTTTGCAAGTAAATTCTCATTGTAATGCATGCTACCTGACAAAACCAAATTATTAAGAGAGGTCGCTCTCAGGTAACATGAAATGAAAATAGATTCTATTCTGTACTTTACAGATACATCATCAACTCTTGTCCCTTTTCTTTTTAGGTGAATCCTACTAAGGAAATGATTTAGCAGTTCAGGTTTGGTGGGGAGGAGTAAATTCAGTTAAAAGGGAACTGTGACTTGACAGAAGTCTATTATGGCTTTGTATATACCTGTTATGGGACAGTTAATTCCTCTTCACTAAGAGCAAACAGTTCACGATATTCAGAGCTCATCATTGTTTTTGAAAAGGCCATGGATAATATCAATTCACTCCCAAATAAAGGTTGCTAAAGATTAGCTGAAGGGAACTGAAAGCAGCTCTAAAAAAGCTCTAAGAGAAAACTGAGACATGGTCAACATTCTTTCAGAAGCTAAGTTGAATGAGGCCTCAAACTGAAACAGGTACAATGGCCTAGGTCATCCTTAAATGGATCCTGATAGTAACTCATGTTTTTTCTATGTGACTTCTGAGCCACTGGGGCTAAATGGAAAGAGGAACAGACTTCACCTCATATTCAGGCAAGATAGCCAGCTTAGAGAGGAGGTGGGATCAAGTCTGAGACCTGGGCCACAATAGGAAGAAGTTCTAAGCACTGAGAACATGGCTCACTGTCTATCTCCATACCACAGAGGTGTAAACTCAGGTGACATCTGGGAGGCAGTGTGGCATCGGGGAGATTTAGAAGGAAAAGAGTTGCCAGCTTCCCACAGTTAGCTGATTTCACTTTGCCCTATTCCTATCAAGTTAGTGTGGTACAGGGCTCTGAGCTTGAGATGAAATTTCTGGCACTATCAGGCTCCTGTCAATGGAAATCTCCTTCCTTAAATAGCATCCTTCTAAGAATAGCTAAAAGTTAATTAGTTTCTTAGGTCAAACCCATTAGACCTCATGAAGCTGTGCTTTCTCCAAAAAAGTAGAGCTGTAGGAAAGGCTGGTCATAATCACAAGCTTAGACATGGGAGTTCTAAGACCTAGGGGGCAGTGAAAGGTACTCTGCCAATAACATTTCCCCCCAGCTCACAATTTTCTTATAGTACTTACTATATTTAACTCCCATTTGGGCTTTAACACCAGAGTCAGTAGCTCTGCATTATAAAGACTTTCCAAGATCTGGGACTAACTATATGTTAGCAAATTAAGTGTACATACAACTGTTCACACAATTCCCTCAACACCCTGTTTAAGAGATCAATACTCAAGACACTTTGGAGGGAAAGAAATATCTTTGCAATTAAGAACATCTCATCATATAAATAAAATGAACAGAGCAATATTACTGAGGTAATTTCATTCCTATCATGGACTAACTCCAATATCCTGCCATATAAGATGCAACAGTGCCAAGCACTTTATAAAAGAAACTAGTCTGGGGAATTTTATGAGTTCCTGGGTTTGTACTAAATCTTTTTTTTTTTTTTAACTTTAAGTAAGTTATTTCAATCACCAGATCATAATTACAGATTTTATATTAAATAACCTAATTAATGTTTTAAAAAATACAGCCAACGGAAAAGTACCTAGTGGACCCCTATTAGCCTTTATTCATCTTATAGGTAGAGCAATGACTAGACTTCAGAAGACCTTGGTTTTTACTTAACTTTTGCCACTGATTAAAAAAATTTTGGTAAATTATCTAACTTTCCTGTACTTCAGATTTTCCATTTGCAACTTAGATATAAAATCTAAACTGACCTACTTTAAAAGAAAACTGAGAAGAAATATTTGAAAAGCCTTTGAATTATTTGAAAGATACAATCTAAATCCAGAAGCTGGCAGAAGTATAAAGGCAATATTAAGAAAAGATTAAAACGCTTCCTTAAGCACTGTACAATATGCTATTTTTCTGAATGTGCTGTATGAAAGCCTTTCATTTAAAAATTATGAAGTATTTTAGAAATATCTCATTACAATGGCCAGTTTCTACATTACAAATACACATTGAAAAACAATGTTTATAAAGGGAAAAAAATGCAATTTATCAGTGTCAAAGGATCAAAACATGATACATAGTTTGTGTCAAATGGGGCATAAATTTGTAATAGTGATCAGTGTTGTCTAACACCAGGTACTAATGAATATAGAAACCTAAAGAAATAGAAAAACATGCCAATGTTCCAAAACAAAAGAACACATATATGAAAGGAGATAGAAGAAATTTTTCCTTCCCTCATTTCAAGAGTAAGCTAATTATTCCTACTTTTTAAGACCCTTTCATATCTTCTTCCTTATGTTTCTGAATGGAAGGCCCTCCCAAAAGCTAAAATTTCATCACAATCCTGTTCATTATCTTTATTTCTCCTTCCAGCATAATCAAGCTACCTGTGAACTGTTTCTAGATTTCTTTTTCTTTCCTGAAAAGTTTTAATAAGTATACTGCACATTTACATATCTTTATATCATCATGAATTTCAGACTTCATCAAAAGGTACTAACTCTTGAATTAAATTTACACATTCAATAACAGCTGTGAATCTAAAACAATTCAAATTTGCTTATTCTATAGGCCAATGAAAATGAGACCGGAAATTAAATTAGAACACATACATATTATGAAAACACACAAAACCATAAACAAAAAAATATTTTTTGCCTTTACTTCTACACACATGGAAGGAAAAATAGTAGGATGAGTGAAATCCATGTTTACATCTAGAAATCAACAGCTATTGTTCAAAATCAATAAATTCAGAACTGAAGTATAATCATATTCAGGTGATTACAGAAACATAAAATAAATATACTGTCTGGGAGTTATTATCAGGCCTAAATAATGATTAAAAGAGAACACTTCTAGCTAGAATGAGGGGCCAGGGTGGGAAAGGAGAAGCATGAGACTATTGCCTTTCATCACCACCTCTTCTATTATTTCATGTTACCACATGTATATATCATTTTAACTTTCTTTAAAATTTTAAGCAATTTCTTCAAGATAACTCTCCTCTGCAAAGTATACCATTATTGCCCCCACTGACTACTCAGTTACTTGGCATGCTTCTATACTATTTTCAGTTTAAATTATATTGATTTGCATCTATTGGAAATACTCTGAAATATTTCAATCTTTTTATGTATGTGCTTTCTATAATTTATCAATAAATCCCTAACCTACCTAAATAAAGATTATGATTTCTGATTCTATCTATTATTCATAGCACCTTGCAGAGTAATCTGGAAAAAAGAAAATGAAGTCCCCTACCGTTACTATATTGCTATCTATTTTTCTCTTTAGTTCTGTTAATATTGCTTTATATATTTAGGTGCTTCCATGTTAGGTACATAAATATTTACAAATGTTATATCCTCTTGGTAGATTGACCACTTTATCATTAAAAATAAGATTCTTAAGTTCAACATCAATATTAAGTTTATGTAAAAAAAAAAAAAAAAGAACAACCACTTACCTTTAAGAGCTTCACAGTGCTTTTTAATTGCTACAGGAGTCAGATGCAGAAAATTGGGGATCTAAAATAGCAAAATTTAAAAGATAAATTAGCCAAATGTCTTCAAAACATGAAAAAAAACAATTTTCTCATAAAACTAAATCACAGGCTCAACAAAACTTATAATACATAAAATTGAGTAATTTTTACATTATTAGTTTTATGTGTTATGAACTTAAGAAATGAATTTCTTGAAACATATACTCAATACCAAAACAATGATGTTTGAAAAAGTAAATATATTTTTTAAGTATTCTTCCTGCCATGAATCTAGAGGTATGTATATTTTCCATATAAAACTGAAAACACTTAAGGACCCAGATCATTGTTTAATTATCCTAATTCCCCTAGAATACACGGCATGGTAATACATTTCTACCTAGTACTTAGTAGATACTTTACAACTAAATGGATGAATACATGCAGCTAGCAAATCTTAACTGAATGGTTTAGTGAATATATTTATGTACATTAAGAGGCTGCCTAATCTTTCACAAGGCCCATGGAAGTTTAGGAAAGGTCAGAGATTTGAATCTTTCAAATAAATAATTAACATTTGCTGGTATACTTCTTGAATAATGTTCAGCATCTGAAGGGAAAATTTAGTTAAACTCGTTTGGAAAGAAAAGTTGAACAAGCAGAAAGTTACTCTAAACATTATGACTGAAATCTTAAGTGTTGATCAGAAAGTTTAATTAAGAGAAAACAGGCAATAAAAATTGGGATTATGGGGTGGGTGGCTTCATTCTCCTGTACTTTTATTTTTGAAACATAAAAATATAATCTTAAAATTATAAAAGGAAAAAATAATAGGTAATCTTTACATACATTTATATAGGTACTGTCCTAAACATTTTGCATATATTTGCTCAGGTAATAAGCTTATCCAATGATATTCTCTAGGAATAGACCACATCATTGACTAAACGCAGAGGCAATTCTTAAAAGAGATGGCGTGCATTAAATGTTTGGATTTTTATGTTTATTAAAATACTATTCGCAACCATTAGCATTATTATAAATAAAATGCTACTCTCTCTCACCCAGTAATATTTTACAAAGACCTTTTCTTTAAACTAAGTTCACTTCTTCTCTTTCATTTGGAAAAAAGTTAGTTTCCTCAATGTTTTTCTTATGTCTCTTCAAATATACTCATTTCCAAATTTCATTTTCCCATCTCCAGAAGCAACCTCTTCTCCATGTTACCATTTCATTTTTCAGTATTACCTTTCAGCAAATTTTTCTTTGTTTTTCAAGGAAATTCTCATTTAATGAAAAACATAGTTCATTGATGATAATTCCACTGTATGCAACAGGAAACTCTCTAATATATGCATTCCCAGACTAAGGGTATTTATATTTTCTTTAAAAACCTACAGTTCGTAAATCATTATAGATGCTACAAACTGAGGCATTTAATATGACCTATTTTGTTTCAAGACAACAACAATATTATTCTACCTTTCTGGTCAGAAAGTTTTAAAATCTCTCCTTAAAAAAATGAAACCTTGATTCCCCACAATTCTCAATCTCAAATTAAAATATTTCACTTTTCTTAGTTCTAGTTGAAAGATATAATACAAAAAAGGTACAGTAGAACAGAAAAAAAAAACAAAAGGGAAGCCACAGGACCAATTAATTACATTCTTAAATACCCAGAATTCTTTGAGTCTTCTTTATCATGGATAATCAAAATATAATATCCATTATTACCTGGGGGAAAACTTAAATTAAAATACAATAACCTGCTATATACTGAAACTTGAATTAGAAGAGGGGCAGTTTAAGAGTGGGAGGAGAATTATCATGTATTCAGATATGTCTCAGCTGATAAACCAATAACTTATCTTACCTTTAAAAGTTCCAGATTTCCCTCCTTTGCCATGGGCACTCCCCTCTTAACCGGATAACCCATCCGAACAGGAAGAGGTACTACAGAGGGTTTAAATGGTGCTGCAACAGGGTAAACACTAGGCCAGTCTTGGTCAACAGCCATTTTCTCTGTCCTAGGAGGTAGTGCCTAAGAAACAGTTTAATATTTTAAAGCAGTTTAATATTTTAAACATTAATAAATTTTTTAATTTTAAAGCAAAAAAGACCCCTGCAATTAAGAAAAACACTAGCAAAACTGCAACCTAAGTAAAATCTGACCTCCCACAAAACTGCTGCTATTCAAATGAAAAAACACCAAACCTACCTAAATATTTCTGCACTGTTTCCTCAAACCCTCTGGTAAGGATTCCCTTTAATAGCACATTTTCTTCACTAAAAATTTCTCTATCTTGTCTACAGCCATGCTATCCTGAACAAGCCCAATTCCATCTGATCTTGGAAGCTAAGCAGGGTCGGGCCCAGTTAGTACTTGGATGGGAGACCACCTAGAAAGACCAGGTGCTGTAGGTGTAAAAAATAAAAAATAAAAAAAAAAAATAAGAGATTATAAGCTGACAAGGTCCTTGCAATCTGTGAGGTCAACCAAAGGTTGCCTTGCCTAAAAATTTCTCTTATTTACTTAGACTTTTAGCAAATTTTTTACATTTTGTTTATAAAGGGGTAATGATATATTCTGAAATAATTTTAAAAACTTCTTTGATGGAAGTCAGTACATTGAGACTTGGAAATAAATAAATTAGGGTCAAACTAATTGAAAAAACATGCAATGAAAAATTATATATCTCCTAGGGCCAGGGAATAATTACATGATAGCTTAGTCAATCACATTAACGTGTGTGTGTGTGTGTGTGTGTGTGTGTGTGTGTGTGTTAAACTATATTCAATAGAAGGGGAAGGCCAGCATACAAAAGCATCTTTTAAAGAGGCAAAATTCAGTAACACTTATCTAAGCAATATCAAAACCAGCACAGTATATGTCTTGGAAGAAGGTTAATATTCATAATGACGGCTCTAGACATTATAATTTGATGTCATTTAACTTCCAACTAATGTGCCTTTGTTCTGACTCCATGTTCTCCAAGTGACCTCATAATCTGGATTCCTCCAGAAATGCCCACAGGGTGAGGCCAAATGGGTAAGATTAATGCATACATTCCAGGCCCCATGACTGTTAAAAGAATCATCAAAAATAATTTTTTACACTCTGGTTTATGTACTTGTTTCCTGGGAATATATCAGTGAATCCACCTCTCAAAGATGATCCACTCTCAGGGTACTGACAGAGACCAGTCAAACACTAGACTCTGGACTGTGGTCGTCACAAAGCTAACATCCCCTTATGAACCCTTCTTGGGCAGCATTCTTCTTCCTCATGGTGAACAGCTACCTGCCTCCCGTTAGAACTTCAGAAACAATTCAGATAATATATATTAGAGTACATTAACTGTTTACCTTTCTTCTCAGTGGTCTTTCAGATTTGGATGTTCTTTCTGGCTTAGCTAAAAGAAAACAATAGTTATAGAGTATTTTATAACATAGAGTTGTTCAACATTGATCACAAACCCATAATTCAAACACAATTTAAGGTATTCAGTAGCAAAAAAAATGAAACAATAATATACTTTCTGCAAGCCCAGGAACTAAAATCATCTTAACGAAAAATCAGAAATAGTTAAGAGAATTCCAGTTATTTAAATATAAAATGAACTCATCATCTAAAGAAATATTTTCAATAAATTTTAAAGTTCATAGTTAAACTCACATTTCCAAGTTAAAATAATATATTTGCTCATATTTGGAATTATTCTGCTCTATCAAAAAAAAAAAAAACAACCTTGAGTTTTTCCTTCTCTATTGTATATTAGAACTGCCAACAACAAAAATCATAGCCATTCCTAATAAATTACATAAATGTAGAGAGGGCAGATTACTTATATATACTATATACCTTTCAAAGTATTATCTTATGCCTCTCTAAATAAATGTTTTGCTACACTAAAATAATAATAGCTATACTTATTGAGACCTTTCACAATGTGCTAAATGTTTTTCATCATTATCTCATTTAATCTTATTCTTCACAAGAACTATAAATACTACCATTATCCTTGTTTAAAGGTCACTTATAGGCAAGAAAACTAAGGACTAAGACTTCATATTCTTAAACTTTACATCACATTCTTCACATCTTTAATTCCCTCTTCACAAAGAACCACAACTACACTGAACCTCTAGTTCTAGTCCCTTTAGTCTTTCTGAACTTTCCATTCTCTTTGCCTGGAACATTCTTCTCTTCCACTTGCTGGACTTTAGACAACTTCTCCTTTCCTATCTCATTTCTTTACCAAATTCTTATTTATCCCTCAGTAATAATTCTTTTATTCACTCAAAAGTTATCTGAGTGCTATTGTGTATCAAAAACTCGGAGGGCAGCAATGCACAAAAGAAACATAGTCCTTGCTCTCAAAGAACAGAAAGACTGTCAAGTTAAGATAACTATTTAACAAGTAATTTCATTAACAATGATAAATATTAATGGAAACATTTAGCAGGAGATAAAACCTACTCAATTAGCTGGAAAGTCTCCCTGAAGAAGTTGACTTTAAGCTAAAACCTTAAGAATGAGCAGGAGGTAGCCCTGGGAACAGGCAAGTGAGAAAGTGTTCTAGAGAGAGAGAGAAGATGGAAAAAATCAAAGTAAACAAGCTCAATATGTTTGAAACTTTAGAACAACAAGAACACTGAAAAAGAGATTGGAGATATTTAATAGGCACCTCAACCATGACTTATCATTGACAGAGCTCTTGATTTTCTTCTTTCAGTCTTCCCAATCCCTATAAATTGTATTGCCATTTATCTAATTACTCAGGACAAAAATCTAACATGTTTCCTTGAGACTTTTCTCAAGCCACGTCTCAAATCTCAAACCCATCAATAAATCCCATTAGCTCTACCTTCAAAATATATCTCAAATCTGACCATACCACTGTCATCTCATTTGGACTACTACAACAGCTTCAAAACTGATCTGGCTTCCACTTCTTACCCTCCTAAAACTAGTTATCTACACAGCAACCATTGATTATTTAAAAGTGTAAATCACATTATATCACTTCTCTGTTCAAAAACTTCCACTGTGATCCCGAACTTATAAAATCCAAGCCTTTACAAGATCAGGCCATTACTTATCTTTCTGACATCTTATACTACCAGTGCCTTCTTTGCTTACTTAGCTCCAGCCATGATGGCCTTCTTTCTTTTCTTTGATCACACCCCTAAGCTTATTCTCACTTTGCACTTGCAGTTCCCTGTGCCAACAATGCTCTCAGTTCTCAGCATGGTTCTGGGCTCTGCTCAAATGACATTACACCAAGGTGGTCTTTCCTGACTACCTACCTTATTCTACCCTATAGCTGCTACTCCTCCAATTCATCATTCTCCAGACCCTGCTTTATTTTTCTTCATAGCACTAATCACTACCTGACACTGTACTGACAACGTTTACCTGTTATAGTCTGATGTCCTCCAAAGTATGTAAACGTCATGAGGTGAGGGACCTTTGTTGTATCCCAGTATCTAGAACACTGTCTAGTATACAGTAGGCATTAAGTATTTGTAGAATGAATGAATTAAAAATACAAAAGAGACAAGTGTTAATGCTATGAAAAACCACCATGCTGCATTAAGGGATGTGTCATATTTCTTAAAGCACTGGGAAATCATTTGTAAATTTTGAACAAGGAAGTGATAAGATTTACTTTCTGAACACTTCACTCTGGCTGTTGTCAGATTCAATGCAGGCGAGCAAGAACGGAAATAAGGATCAGTAAAGGAACTGTTGTAGAAGAGATGGTGCCCTAGACTGAGCTGTTCGTCCTGTAAAGAACAGAGATACTGTAGAAGGTAGCACGGATAGCACATGGGGAATGACTGCACATGCCCCCTCCTAGACAGAGCTTTTCTTGACTCCTGCGGGCTTCTCCTCAATGCTCCCAAATTACCCTATTCGCGCTTCTGGTACAGCATCTCTCACTGCATAGTCTGCGTTAACAAATCTATTTTCTTTTCTCACGAGGTTCTTCCAGGGCAAGAACGGTATCGGGCATCCCTATAATCTCTCTTGAGTCACAGTCACCTCAATAATGCCTGTATGAATAAAGGTCTTCCCATGTGGTGGCAGAGGTAGGCCTGGAATTCAGAGCTGCAGGTTGTCCTGGAACATTCGTGTGCTCTTAACGTTCTGGAAAATCCGCGGTCCAACACTGCCCAACAAACATTACGGCGCACCAGGAACTTGAGAGACCCCGTGCCAGTGGCCGTGGGACGGAGCACCAGAGAGGACAGGGCACCGGGGAGGGAGAGAACAAGCACGTAGGTCCTATATGCAGAAATGTGCGGCTAGGAATGGGGCGACACGAGTGCAGAGAACAGGCCCACACCCACGGCTTTCCTACTGGGGAGGCGGGGGCAACAACCGGCTAGCAGAGGACGTAACGACCCGCCGGGCAGCGCTGGCTGCGCCACCGCGGCGGCCATCATGGTTCCGATATTCCGCCCTCTCCTCCCCAAAGCCTGGAGACGACGCACCAGACACTCACGCGTTCTTGATTTCTGGGCAACAGTGGCCGGAGACACGGCACTGGAGAAGGCACGGAGGGTCCTGGCCGCCGGCTGCAGGGTCACCCACGCGGGTGGCGCGGCGGCCGCCATGGCCGCGAAGACGGCAAGCCGCGGAGGACAAGCGCGGTCGCGCGCCCGGGGGCGGGCCTGAGGCCGCTGCCGCGCAGGCTCGCCCCGCCCCTCGGGTGTGCAAACCCGACCCACGTGGGCCCGCGAAATCAGCGCGCGAGTCAAAAGGGCACTCCCAAAATAGAAAAAAGGTAATGAAAGGAAGCCAAAATATTTCTTAAAAAATTGACGCATTCAGTGCAAGGATAACTGCAAATAATGATCGTAAGGGAAGGGGGCGGGGAATGAGGCTCACAGAGGGCAGGTGTGTCCTGGGTGGGACTTCATAGGGCATGGAGTCAGGCAGTTTACGCTAGGGCCCTGCTCCTTTGCAACTGCTGCTTTTCTACACTTCCTTGTATTAAAGAAAAGCATTCAGCCATTCGAAGAGGTATGCTCCAAGGGGAAAGGCAATATCCGATAGTAGTTAAAAGAATGGCCTCTTGAGCCAGACTACTTGAGTTTAAAACTTGGCTTCACCATTTCAAGGCTGTGTGAGTCTTAATACAGACAAATATCTGGGTAGAATGTTGGAGTACAGTGAGCACACTGTGTGCACAGACTAACTATTTTCAGTGACTTGGTTAGCTTATTTGTAGATCAGGTTAGAATTACAAAAAGTCAGTACTCAGCAGGACCTAGAAAATAATGGTCAGTCTTTAATGAGCACTCATTTTCTGCCCTAAGATGGACTGGCATACAGCCCTTAATAAAATTACCCTCTATTTTTTCAGCTGGTAAGTATAATATTTAATCAAAATACAAAATTATAACAACAAGAACTGGGAACAAACACAACTCACTCTTGGTAAGCATACAACAGGTAGAGCAGAAGTGTGCAGGTGTCCCAAAGTATTCTTCCTGTGAACATTCAGTATGCCATAGGCATCCATCAGTATGTGAGGGGAATAAATGACTTTATAGGGACAAGTATTTGTAATGACAACCATTCTCATCTTTTCTGACCTCTTACCATCCCATTATTGTTCCAAAGCAGCAGTATGGTATATTAGTTTTCTAGAGCTCCTATAAAAAATACCACAAACTTGGTGACTTAAAACAACAGATATTTACTTTCTCATTATTATTGAAGCTAGAAGTCCAAAATCTAGGTATTGGCAGGGTTGATGGTTCCTTCTGGAAGTTTTGAGGGGAGACTCTCTCTTTTTCTCTCTCTCTTAGCTTCTGATGGTTGTTGGCAATCCATGGCATTCCTTGGCTTGTAAACACATGGCTCCAGTCTCTGCCTCTATCTTCACGTGGTGTTCTCCCCTCTCCTCTACTTTTAATGTTAAGAGGATGGCTTTTTAGCCAAATGCATTTGAGGTTTGAATCCAGGCTCTGCTTCTTTGTGATCTTGGGCAAATCCACTTAACATCTCTTAGCTTCAATTTTAAGGAACATAGGAACAGTATCTTCCTCAGGACCATTGTAATTGAGTGAGTTACATTTCAGAAGGCATAATATAAATGGCCATTGGAATCAAGCTTAGAGTCAGTACGGCAGCCACTTTTTCTCTCGAGTTTGTGTATGTTAGTACTATAAAGTGCAAGTCCTATATCATAGAAATTTAGGGACAAAGAGGTCTGAATCCTTACAGAATGTTTGTATTCCGAGAATTCTCAATTTTTGAGCAGGATGTTAAGAGACTTAGGTCCTCAGTCTACCTCCCTATGCTTTCTGCTTTTGTTTTACTCTCTCCCTAAGAACAAAGTGGATAGGTATGACTAGAGTTAAAGGAGACAGAAATACTTCTCATTGTTTTCCAAGGCATCAAGTATAATAAAATTCATTTTATATTGAAAGTTAAAACTCATTTGTAATGCTTTAGCAACAGGCAATGATAACTGTTTCATGCACTATAAAGAGTAAAGCATGTACTATTGTGTACATAGGAGTTACTAAGAATGCCATAATTTTTCAATTGGAAAAGATCTTAAACTGCAATCACAAATGATAAAAATCTCTTTTACAACCTTTATGACCAAATAACCCAGCATGTTGTAGAAATCAAAGTGGTTTCATGGGCAGGTGACTTGCATTTAGAAGAGCCCAATGCTTGGCTTAATGCTCTGCTGTCCTTTGTCTTGAAATATTTAATAATTTTTGAACAAAGGGCCCATATTTTCATTTGCTCTGGGCCTCACAAATTACATAACTAGTCCTGTGTAGAACAACTTTAAATATTATGGTTTTTTTAATAATAGGTGTTTATTATATTTAAAACCTGGATTAATCCAATGACTAACAGTGACTTTTAATCAAAACTAACTTGTTTATAAAAAGTGAGCAAAGTATGTCTATTCAGAAGTGTGGTAAATATACAATATGTAAATATCCAAATATGTGGATGGACTTTGCAACCTAAATATCCATCAAAACAGTATTGATTAAATGTTATGGTACACATACAATATAGAGTACTACTTAGAAGCATGTCTTAATCTTAATTGAATATGAAAATTACCTCAGGAGAAATTAAAATTATCATCGAGGTCCCCTCCTTCTGAGATGCTAATCAGTTGGTTGAGGTGTGTTTGGAGCATTGGTGTTTTTTTGTTTGTGTTTTAAGTTTCCCAAGTTAATCTAATATGCAGACAGGACTGAGGACCATTGATGTCAGCTTTAAAAGGAATCAAATGGATATAAATTTATTAGCATAAAAAGTTGTCTACAATATATAGTTAAGTTTTTAAGGTTTTAAGGTTATGGATCATATGATTCCATTTATGTAAAGTATTTTTAATCTGCAGTACGGGTACTAGAAGGGTAAACAGCAGACTGGAGGGAGTGAGTATGGGTGTGGAGATGAGACTCCTAAGAACTTAATTTTCCACATTTCTGTACTTGAACTTTTACATGAGAATGCAGATTTTTTTTTTTAAAGAGAAAACAGTATTTTTTAAATCAGCAAAAGCTTAATATTTTTATTTTAATTAAAAATATTGTCTTTTAATTTATATGTAGCTGTTTATAACACAAATAGAATTTGTACTAGACTCTTCGAAATTTGGGTACACTTACACTCTAGTATAGAAAATGTCACAAGCATTGCCTTCTTTGAACCAGTTGAAGTCATTCCCATTTTACAGATAACAAAAGAGTTAAGCCACTAGATCCTGCTCTTAAGAGAAATGAGACTGAAACCCATGTCTGATTCCAAGTTGAATACTTTTTCTACTCTACGACACCACCTTCTTGATAGCTTACTCTACACAGCATTGCTGCAGACAGGGGTCACTATATGCCAAGGAAACATTAATTGGATGTTAAAACCTTCCAGGAACATTCGAAGTAGGACTAATTATTGTTTAACAACTTCAAGAGATGTCTCCTGGGTCTAGTCATGTTCACATACCGAAGGCAAAGGGCTTAAATGCTCTCCTTGATCTTTTGGTTTCCTGGAATGAAGGAATGTCAAAGATAAATTTAGTTCTGCCTTTACATATACTCATATTTAAGAAGTTTGGAAATACATTCTAATTGTGATATATTTCATACTTCTCATCCACTTATCAGCAAATGCTGTATACTTTTACTTTCAGCTATTCCTAAATTTGACCTCTTCACCCTTCCTCCTCTCCCACTTTGGTCCAGGCCACTCTTTTCTTTCATCTAATTTACTATAATAGGATACCCCCCAAGAACAGGGACTTTGTTCTTTTTACTGATGGATTGGCAGGGCATAGAACAGCGCCTAACATGTAATAGGCGTTTAGCAATCATGTGTGAATGAACATACCTTCCCTTTACACTTTTAAGCCTTTTTTGCTTTTACCTTCTAGGAGAATAGAGGGAAAATTGTTTCCACCCCAACACAACTGTTATAATCTCACCCAGGCTTTTAAGCAGAGATGGTTTTTATTATATGTGAATCTACTTCCCTTACTGCAAAACCTAAACAAATATTAGTCATTATTACAAGTGATTATTATATGGGTTACTGTGTATAAATCATAGGTAAAGCTAACTCAAGCTGGTCCCAAAGTGAATCCCATTGGGGGCCTCTGTGCAGAGGAAGCAGTTTGGGATGAGACAGGAGTAAGGGCAGGGGTTCAAGGAAGAAAGCAGTGCGGGGTTTTGCTTAGGAGTCCTGAATTGAAACTGGTATTGTAAATGTAATTACACCTGTTATGCAGTTTTACACACCCACCACCTCACCCTCCCATCTCCCACCCACAGCAATAAAAACATATTTTACACTTTTAAGAGCTAGACTTATTGTTTCAAATAAAGACTTTGGGGGGGGGGGGGCAAATCAAATTCCTCTTTTATTATTGAGTAAATAAAGATTAAGCCAAATTATCAGCTTTCCCTGCAAAATGGGCTGATTTTTTTTTTTTTCTCTCCATAATCATGACACTTATATGTTTTGATCCAGGTGATAATTTTCATTTAATGGAAGGTCAGGGGGAATCTCATGATGAGATGATGCAAGTGGATGAGCTTGCTTACTACAATAAAATATCTTTTTCTTTTCCCCTTACAGGCCAGTCTCATCGCACATATCCAGTTCAGAGGATGCTAATGTAAACCTTGCCCACCTCCCTTAGCCCATCTTTCTTACTCAGACAGTTTCCGAGCAGCTCTCTGATGGAGACACAATCTTCAGTTTCCAGGACAAATTGTGTCACGGCCTTCCCTGCTGATAGACCACCCCTCACTGTCTCACTTTTGACACTGTCCAGGACAACTCCTCTGATGTCTTTAGGCTTTCCTGGCACACCAAAGATGATGAACAGACCCAGACAATCCTCTCCTATCAATTTACAGAATTCTTCCAACTTATCATATCTACTTCTCTTCCTGGAAGACGACTCTGCCTTGGCATCCAGATTGGAGAGGTCACAAGGTTTAGATTCCGCAGGAGGGAGAGAAGACATCTGCAGAGTCTGTACCGCCAGCTGAAGACTAATTTGCTTGTCAGATCCCCAAAAAGTCCAGATCCAGTCTACTCCAAACAGGAAGGCCTGGTGCTTGGTCATCTTTGTGGTGGTGAGCCACCCATCAACTCCCTTTTCTTGGCAGAAAGTGACGAAGTGGATTAAGAAGATCTCGTTCAGAGTGTTTGGAGCTGGGAACAGATTGCTCAGAGGGTCTTCAAATCCAAGATACTCCTTCAGTTTCTGAGCTGCATGGACTATAGCGCCACTGACCACCTCACAGATGCTGAGATCCTCTTTGCTGTCCTTCAGAGCCAACTCTTGAGATGGTTTTTGTCCCATTTTCTCTGCACCCAGTCAATATTGCCTCCAAATATCAAATATGTGAACTTTGTTCAGAATGTCTTTTCAGCGTAAAAATCTTGCAGCAAAGTTGCATCTGTTAATGTGGTTTCAGTTTTCTAACTCCACAGCTTACTTGGCATAGCTAAGCATATATACCTACAGCTAAACAAACAGGCCTCCCTGTTTGCCAAGTGGGTGTGTTGTATTCATGTAGATTCCTACTGGTTTATTCAGTTAGAAGTATTAAGTTCCACCAAAAAAAGTCTGTTCTTCTCTAGTTATAGTCACTCTGTTTTCAATATTTAGTAATCTCTTCCAAGATGTTTTCTCTTTTCAAATTTGCTAAATTAGAAATAGCATTTAATTCTTTAAAGAACCATACACTTCCTGCAGCTAACTTCTTCAAATTGACAGGTGAATGAATCATTTCCCTTTCCTTTTCTGAGGTCCCTTCTGCCATGATCCCTCATCCCCCAGCTCAGCTGCCTGTGTTTCTTTTCAACAAAAGTATACCTCAAAGGCCTCAAATTTCTACCTGCAGATACATGCTGTAAACCTCAAATTCATGGGAGTTTGTGTTTGTGTTATTCTCATATCATAAATAAAGCCTACTAGTTATTCTGAACAAAAGAAAATAAAGTAACAGACAATAAAAATATGTGGCAATTATCAGTTGACTTTATTTCTTTTCATATGGTGATACCAGCAGTGTATAATACTTTGTAAATAAAATATATTTCATCAGAAAAATTTAACCTTTATCACATCTCATCAGTTATGTTACATTGTCCTGAATAAAATATATTTGGCATCTATAGCAGTCTCCTGGTATTTTTAACCAGGTTTGAATAACAAATTATTTTTCAAATGGTGATGTATATCCACATTAAAATAAAACACAAGTTCAGTAAGAGTCCAATACAGTTACCAAATAATGAATGGTAGGGAGCAAAAGGTTATTATTAGCATCAAATCATTTTAGTTATGAATGAATATTAGTAATTCAGTATTACAGGTTCCTTGACGAAAAGCTTGGTAACTTGCTGATAACTTGAAAAATCATACAGCTGACATTCAAATACAGTTTATAAGCAAGTCCACTGACATGTATTGAACTACCTAGCCCATGCCAATTTTTGAAAACCTGTCTTTACCACAGTTGGCTATCATGAATAATGGTATAGTGAAAACAATATTCTTTCATAATACTCCTAAAAAAATCATAAACACAGTAACAGTTTTTGCTGTAGCTTTCGTTTTCTTTATAAAGAACATCTGGGCCCCATGCTACAGAAAAACATGAACTACATTTTATCACAATATAGCCATTATAAAACTAATTTTGCTGCCTCAGAGTTAATGAACTCTGAGGCAAAATGTTCAAATATTCCACTTTTTTTTTAAAGATTCCATTCATTGATAGCCTGAGAAATGTACAATTAATAACATTAGTCAGACTGTTAGTATTTTGATGTAACGATGTATTTAGCAAAGAGGAAAATAAGAAACAATAGTGTAAAGGTTTTTGTTCTGGTTTGGTTTCTTCGGAAATCATTTCTACAAGTTTTGGAGGAGCTTCTGAATGCATTCAAGTTACAGTATTTAAAAGTCCCTCGAGGTCTTCTTTATGAGTTAAAAGAATCCAAGATTAAGGTTGAAATTCTTAAAAAACTAACAACAACTGTGTGATGTGTCATCAAAGAAGGGTTGTTTTATATACACTAATTTAGTCAAATGATCAACATCATTAAAATTCAATTGTAGAGAAAGATTGTCCTGACCTCTCCAAGAACTAGCTGGTATATGAACATATTTTTCAGTGTGATCTTTTTTATCATCTTCCTTATGTCACAAAATAAAAGTTCTATATTCTATGTACTAAATATATACATATATTTAGAAAAATATATAAAAATAGGACAGTAAGAGGCAAGTGGATGTGTGGCTGACATTGAGTGGGACACTGAATGCTTAAAAGAAATTCCACATATTTGATTTTGAGAGCATATCATGTTCTGCTTGAATGTCTGCAGTGCTGTCACACCAACATGACATAATCATCCACATTTGGGTTACTGCTTCCCAAATCGTCCACACTGTGTATGTGAGCGGAAACATTACGGTGAAGTACTCATATTAATTGCAATATTTTAAATATAATATATCACAGATTTTTTACATTAAATAGAGGAAAAACAATTCTACTCTCATTCACCAGTGTCTCACTTTCTGTGGCAACTTTAGAATAGGCACATATCCCCTGCTTTCCATTTCCACTTCCAAATGAGAAGTTGAAACGATAACCAATTTATAATCTGCTGTTTGTTGTATATACCGTGAGTGTTTGAGAAATAAAGTAGAGAGAGACCAAGGGCTCCTAATGCCCATCCAGGTGCTATGGTCAAACGTTTGAGTCTTCATCAGTGATGCTGGCACTGGGGGAACGGGCAGCGAAATCTTTAAACATATCATCTTCCTTTAACATGTGCTGGAAAACAGGGAGATGGGAGTCACACACTGAGAGCCACGAGCTCCGAACTACACATTCTCTACTACATACATGCAGTCCCTTGTGGTTATTTTCAAACATATATTTAGAATAAAATTTCAAATTCATTTTACAGACTTACTGTTAGGTTGTTGATGCCTTCAGAGAATGCACCTATCTGCCTCACTGTCCCTTCTGAATCTTCCATCTGCAAAGAACATACCATAACATGATATACTCAGTTGCACTATTATGAGGAAATTGCAGCAAAATGAACAAAAGTCTAAGAAGAAATAATGCAAGTTGTATTGAATGGGGTAGGAGTAACAGATCACTTCTGATGATAATTTCCTCTCATTACTGCAATTGGATGTTAAAAATGAGAAGAGACACTTTATTGGTACATCTAGCCTAATGCTCTGATGTTGACAATGGCACCAAAGGAATTTTGAATAAAAGGCAATATTCAGTCTCATGATTTACTACTGAAAATGCTAAGTAGTATGAACTGTTCATTCCTGACTTGTTTTAATACACAGATTGCCTTACGATAGAGACAGTCTAACATAGGTAAGTGGCACAGGCTTTGGAGCAGGCTGGCAAATTAGAATCCCAGCTATTCTACCTTAGGTAAGTTACTACATCTCTCTGTGCCTCAGTATCTTTATCTCCAAAATCAGGATAACAATATTCCCTATGTTTTAGGATTACCATGAACATTAATATATGCTAAGTACTTAGGACAGTGCCTGGGATATAGTAAGCAATCTGTAAGGGTTCACTATTATTACTCACTATTATCTTTTTTATAGGCATTTAAAGAAAACTTCCTTGATTAGATGACACAGTACACAAATTTCCATTTAGTGTTTCAATGCTGGAAGAACTTTAAAATAGGTATACAGCATTGTATTTACCTGCTCTAACCGGTCCAAATCATCTTCATCATATAGGCGCATGTCCATACCAGGTTTAAATCCTTTCTTAGATATACTTCCTGATGCCTGTCCCAATTCCATTGGACACACATACTCTTCCCCATCTTCCTGTTTCTTTTTTCTCAGATTCCCAAAATTGCTGAAGGTAAGTTTCTTTGGCTTGAAGAAAAGAAGAAAAAAAATCCAGGGATTTGATGGAATTCATATTATTGTTCTGTCATAAAAATCATATGACAAAGGATATGTATAACTTACTTATTCACTTCATCATACACAGAAGAGCAATTGAATGATTAGATTTGTATAACAAAAACAAAGGCATCCTAGGCATATGATCGATGCATCTGAACATGATAAATGACCCCTGTTATGAATCTCAGATTACACTTGTTCTCCTTATTTACACCAACTGGCTGGGTAGTCACAGTGATAAAAACAAAATATGCCAAGAGCCTTAGTTTTGATTAAACAAGACTTAATGCAATGGGATTTCTCAGGACTAAATTCAATTTTATAAGGTTTTCTGATCTAAGATCAGTAGAAGAAAATGGCTCTTACTGTATTTTCGTTTTTGGGTGAGGCTATAGTATCTTGTATGCCTGTTCTGCTTCCAGTTGACTGCTAAAAGAATCCCTGTTCTTTTGGAGAAAAATTTCCAACGATACTTAGAAAGGAACCTCCATTTTAGCCATTAGATAGTCCCTGAGACTATCTGTTAAGGAGAAGGTGATCATGCTGATGCTGTGAATGTATATAGAACAGATTTTCTTGGAGGTTTCAAATCCGGCACATCTTTTAAGGGGAAAGGGAGCTGAAGAGAAAGTGTCAGGCAGATATAGGGGGTAACACAACACAACAAAACAAAAACACTTTGTACCTATTTGTGAAGGAACTGATAAACCCTATCTCTACATTAAGCTAGTTGAGAGAGAACACTCAGAGAAGTTAACATAGAAATGATTTAAAAGAAGAAAAAGCAATCTGAATTCTATCTGATTTATGAATCCAGGCAAACTAGGAGTATCCATTCTCTGCTGGTCTACCAGCAGAACATTTCTTAGGTATCTTTTCCTAACTTACAAGGTTGGTCAATTATAAACCAGACAAGCTGAATCTGTAAGAGGAGAAATGCAACTCTTATACTTGATTTATTTGTAGGGAAAACAGGACACTACAATCAGTATTTGGGTCCAAGTTATAGGCTGTCTGCATTGGCAAAGTATCAATTATACAAACCAACATCATGTTTTTTGTTATTGGTAACTCCAGTAAAATAAATTATTTGAGCAAAGATTCCCTCGGGATAACTTTCAAAAATGCATTTTCATGATTACTCTTAAAGATGCATTTACGTTCAACCAATCCACAAAACTTAGTAAACCCCAGAAAATAAGATAGCCAAGTAACAGTTAAAATTGAGCCTTTGCTTTAGTTTTTGGCTTTAACTGATTATTGCTTTAATAAATTATTAAATGGTGCAGGCTTGAACAAACCTTCACTTTGGCAGTGGCTGTGAGAAGTACATAATCTGGTAACTCCATGGCATCACGCTTCTGGTGTTGGGCCTCAGCACCAATCAGAAGGTTGAAATGAGTGGCCAAATGTCTTCGCAACAGGGTCTTACTTGGTGGGATGTTCAATAACTGAGCCATCGTTTCTACATTAAAACGAGGTTCTAGAACCTATAAAAAAAATTAAGATTGTTTAAGGTATCATATACTGTATATGTCTGTATTGTGCTTTATAATTTGCAAAGCTCTTTCATTTAGTTATCTTCAACGACTGTCTTAGCAGTCCAATGAGATACGCAGAGTATGAACTTTGATCTTTAATTTACATGTCATTTCCTTTATTTTGCCCAAGCTAGTGAGAGGTAGAGCTGGTCCTGACATCCAGGCATTACAAGGTCAGGGTTTCTGCCTCTCTGAAATATTGCAATTGGGATGCCTTTGGAAGCCAACTTCTCTGTAATATCTGTGTGCAGAAATACAATCTGTATCTTTGTGGAGGTTTTAAAACGTGATCATTTGAGAGTCAGTAGCCAGATGTTATCCAACATAAAAGAAGACAATGAAAGAAAAATGGGTTTAAAGCTGATTTAAAGTTATCTAATAAGTAGAACTAGTGCCAGGAGGGTTGGGGTAGATGATTTTAGGATTATAACAAGCAAACCGATAAAACCCTAATCATTAGACTAAAGGAGACAAAATAATAAGATATCAATTTTTAAATTAAAACAGAGTTTTACCATGAGCCCACCATGGACACCACTGCCTCTGAGATTGGGGGCATATTCCGCCAAGTCCACGGAGCGCAGCCACTCCATCACTCGATGGTTGGTCCACTGCTGAACCTCTGATGGGGTGATGCTGTTCTATGGGAACAAAGAACAGCCAAGAGCTTCAGTTGTTAACTATGGGACTTCACATATTAAACCTGAATGTTCTGTCTAACAAGTCTGACCCAGGGAGCAGAGTTGCTCCACATCCCACTATATGTTTAGAGAAGGGGTAAAAAGGTGTCTGGTAATTTTAATTCTCTTTGAAAAAAAAATTATGTCACAAAGTTTCAAGCTTTTTTACACACTATTAAAGCAGTACTTTAAGAAAGGAAGTCTTTATAGTGACAGTTAACTCTGGCTTAAGGAGGCAAGAAAATAAAACACACTTAAGGAGGAGGGTAACTAGAAAACAACCCTTGTCTTCAGTTACACAGGTAGAACCATCACAGCGTGAGCAGAAGGAATATAGGAAAACCAAGCCTAGGAAGTAAATGAGGCTGGACGTGTGGCTCTGGGGGAACCACAGAGGCCCTCCCTGCAGGCTCCAAGAAGAGACGGGTCTTAGTTTTACACACATGGACGGTAACATGCACGGAAAGTGCATGCTGGGTAATCCTCGACCTTGGATGCTACCTCATCAGATGGCCGCCTCCGTAGACAGTTTGGTTCAAAGTTATTGATCCTCAGGACCTGGATGGCCCTTTTGATACTGAGATGATGCAGCACACTCACAACCTTCAAAGACAATAAGTCATCCTGCAGAAAAGAACAAAAAGTGGAGATTCTTGAGAAGGTGGACCTCCTTAGGGACATCTCAGAAAACGCAAATCCAAGTAGACCAGCCCCTCTACCAACAGGCTTGTCTGTGTTTTGAAAGCTTTTATTTAGTAGCAGGACGATTTTCCTTTTCCAATCAAAATCTCCTCCAGGACCCCAATATGTTAAGAAAACCAAAATTAATATTGCTTCAAATGAAGCCAACTTCCATCTATTTCTCTCTCATCCAGACACGCTAAGATAGGATTGTGGGACCCCCATAACTCTGAAAAACACAGTTTGAAAAGCAATTGCTGGGTCACTATGAAAGGTGATCTGCTATGATAAAGCAGGTAGCTAAGAGCAATGTTTATTGATGATAGAGGCTTGCTTTTCTGGGCTAATAATACACATAACAGTTTTGAGGAAAACCAGAAAATGGTCCAATAATACTATCCTCCCAGCCTCAAGATATATCTAGTTCTAGATTACTAATGCTTTATATAGCAGACATTGTGAGAATTTTTGGAAAAACTATGTCAACCAATGCACAGGTCTTGGTGAGAGTCGAGTGTAAAGAAATGAAGAAGTTATAAGTATCAACATGTATCACCAATCAATTCCTTCAAGGAATAACTTTCACCAGTCTGTAATTATTGGGCACATTTTAAACATACCAAATGCACCAAAGCAAATTATTTTAGAAGAAGGTGATTTGGGGGCAGTGTCAAGATAAGCACCAGTCTACTTCCAAACACACCCAGAAAATAAATAAGGAAAATATCAATTTTAGGCACACCTTATTGACAACATATTTCTTGTGGGAAAATTTTTAATTATAAAAATATTTTTCAATAAAATTATTAGACAATAAGTTAAATCCTTAAAGGCCACTTACTAACCGAGCAATAATTATTTCCTGAATTTTTTCTGGATTACCTTCTAAAAGGCAGTGCCTTTAAGTTACAAAGAACATTTATTTATTTTAATCTAAGATTGAGACACCCATTCAAAACATTTCCATGTGGGCTATTTCCAATTAACTAAAGCCTATCAGATTTTTAAAAAATCTAAATGTATAATGTATATAATATAGATAAAATGTTAATTACTTTAAGGATTTTAAAAGTAGGAGCCATTTCCTTTTTTAATCAAAACACTTTTTTTGAGTTTTTAAAAATCTTTAATTTTAGATTTTCAGAAGAGTTGCCAATAATAGTACAGAGTTTCATACACCTTCACCCAGCCTCCCCTAATGTTGATATCTTTTATAACTATGATATATTCTTCAAAGCTAAGAAATTAACATAGTCATTAATAAAATTAAACTACAGGCTTTATTCAGATTTCACCAGTTTTTCCATGAAGGCCCTTTTTCTGTTCCAGGATCCAATCCAGGATAGCACATTAAAACAGACTTTTTGTGACTTAGAACTTCTGGCATCTAATTTTCTAAAGTAATTTATTCTTTTATAACCATGAAAGTTATACATATGTTTTTTATGATTTTAAGCCTCAATTTGCTTCCATGGAACTTTCTTATACCTAGATAGGTAGGCATATATATACTGAATTTGCTCCAGGCAGAGCTGTGAACTTTTAAAAGCAGGGATCTGGAAATAGGCTAGGCTCAAATGTATTAAGCCTTTCCACTACCTTCTAACTGTGGAGCTTGGTTAAGTTACCCAATTTCTTGATTCCTTTGTTTTCTCATCTAAAAACTGAAGATGATAACAGTGCTAACTCAAGGATTGCTGACACTTGAGTATTAATATGAGTAAAGTGCTCGAAAGAGGGCCTGACACACAGTTAATGTGGGTATTATTACATGTAGGTTTACATGATATGTGCACCAAGGTACAAACTCTGGTTCAGTCATAGAGAAGAAAACATATCCTATGAGCTAAACTCCAGATTTCGTTGATACTGAAAAATTCCTATTAAAGTTAACTGTTTGAAGCTTTCAACTTATTTAAAGGAGATGCCTGCAGTAGCTGAATCCATAGCCTAGCTCACAAAAGGCCATTTATATAAAACTATATGAGGTAGAGCACAATACTAGGATTTGTGGACACATTCTAGGAATCTAGAACACATTCTCCTGGAATCCATCTCTCCTCGCTGTTGTAAAGTAGGGGAAAGTCTTTCTACCCACTGGATGAAAGGCTGGACGTATGAAATAAATAATAATGAAGGAATCAGAGTGAAAGTCTACCCTTCCCTGCTACTTCTTTACCCCAGTGACCACCAGCCCTAGCAGAACTGGGCTGAAGTGAGAAGGGTGAGAGAGTTTCAGGTAACAGTTCTCAAAAATGGATGGGAAGAGAGAAGACGGCTTTTTGCCTTTTTCTAATTTTTCATGTCTCTATGGATGTCAGGTCAGAAGGGTAGCCTTTTCTGAGCATCACTTCATATAGCAATCAATATATAATGTAGAAATTGCCAAGGCTTCAAAACTCCACATTCTATTTTTTAAACATCTTTATAAGACATCATTCACGTACCATAATGTTCACCCATTTAAAGTGTACACTTCAACGTCCACATAACTGAATATAGATAAAATCAACTTTCTAGACAGTTTAGTTTAAATTAGGTTTCGTGTAGCTTAAACCAGAGTCTCAGATTTTCCCAAGACTGTTGCAAGCACCAAATCCTATAACTTCACCTTAACAGGAAATATTCCTGCCCCTTTCCTCAATTTAAACCCCTTCAAACTCTGGTGGAATCATTATGAAAACACTATATTTTGCTTACTCTATGTATGTGTTTTTCAGAGAGAAATAATTTTACTTTCCCAAACTCCAGGAGTGAATCACTTACAACGGTCATGTAATGGAGCATTCGACCATCTACTCGTCCTTCATCAAACTGGGTCTTGTACTGGGGGAGACCAATATCATCCAACCATCCTAAAAGAGGGAAATCTGTGTCGTTAACGAGCCACAGAACACCTGTTCTTGTGATTAGAAAGAAAAAGCAGCAATATTTACACACTTACGTACTTAGCTAGGAATTTAAGAATTTAAAACCTCTTACTAGTGACCCAGTTGAAATCCAGCTTTCCATGATTGGTCTCTTCTTCAGATCCCAGAGCTTGCAGTGCCAGCTGGAGTTTCTTTCGGTGAAGAGAATGCTTGATTCCAAGTTCCTGAAATAATAAACAGAAACACTGGTTTTATAATTCTGTCAACATGGGCTAGATGCCACTGGCAAAGGATACGAATTCCTCCAAAATGAAGCTAGCATTAAAGAGCCAACAATTACATTAAATCAGAACACTAACTCAGGCTAGTATGATGTTGCTGAACAAAAGGCCCCTAAAAAGCCAAGACTGTTGCAGTTAGTTTAATGCTCTTTTAGACATTCAAGAGTAGGCTCCTTTCCTTTGCAAAACTGAAACTATAGGACAAATAATAGGAAGTCTACCCTTATTTTGCACAAAATGTTAAATAATTGGGAAATAATTGGGAAGAAATGTTAAATAATGGAAGATAAAAAGTAGGGCTCTTTTTTTTTCCTTTTGCAAAGTGAAGTTGAATTGCATATGTTATATTGAGGAGATGGGCTAATCATAAGCCACAAAATGATTTTGAGAAATTTGAGCTGAAGATTTACTATTAAGGCTATATAATTATTTTTCACTAAAATGCCCAGTGGCTTAAGTGTCCCACAGGAATCATTACGACCAAGTCCTTTCTGTTTTAGTCCTTGAGATAAAAGAAGCTTGAAGCAGGAAACCCAGACTTTCCCAAGAGTACTGACCCTACCCATTCCTCTTTCTGGAGTAGAAAACAATCATATACATTCATATTCTCTGTTTCTCTCTCTCTCAGTATCCACTGTGTAACCAAAATAGAGAAGCAGTTACCTTCTCTAGATCTTGTTGAGAAGCCTGCAAAAGTGTTTGGCCAGATGCAATCCAGTGCTTGCCAGAATTCAGGTAGGACCCCAAGCCTTGTTCCATAAGCCAACTGCAAACCTGCTCCTTGGTCCATTTGGCAAATGGCATATCTAAGTCACTACAGGAAAAGGAACAATGGTGTGAAAAACAATTCAAAGCTAATCCTGTGGCTTATCATCAAGGTTGAAGAACTGTATATTAAACTGATATGGGAATTCCCTGGTGATACATATTTGACCATGGAAAGCTTAATCATCAGTACATGTTTGCAAGAGGAACGGCCAGTGGAGTTGAAAGTTACTTTGTCAGACCAGTCTTCCTTTCAATTCAACCACAAAAGATTCAGTGTGATTTAGCAAAAACACATTCTATAGAAGAAGACTGAGTTAAACCAACAAGTCAAATCATTGTACTAGTTTCAACTGATGCTGTTTAAAGACTGAGTTCCCAACAGAAAACACTAGGTCAGACTGAAGGAAACTCAAGTTAAACTTGAATTAACTTTAGCAGAATTGTGGTTTCTCTCTAGATGGTAAATCAATGAGAGGGGGGCAATATGCCATCGTTGAGTATAGGAAAGTGTAGTCAAAGTAAATTTCTATTTTCTTTTACTTTGACATATGCATAGTATTCTTGTTTGAGAAAGAAATGTGCAGATAAGCAAGACTTATTTTTTTTATGAGCACAGGGCAGTCCTCTACTGTATATAAAGAGAACATATGGCAAATGAGACTGTTTGGTATTTGAAGAAGGCCAAAGAGAGTTTCCTTGTTGAAGAAACTTGTGCCCAGTCTTCTGCCTGGGTAGGATCATGTTTAAAAGGCTTCTAGACCATTATTACTTTAAAAAGATTTAACATCAATGATTTGTGCTATATGTTTGCCAACCCCACTCTTTTTATGCTTGGTAGGTCAGTGCAGTAGTTCCAAACAAGCCCTGAACTGTGATAAGGATGCAGGAAAAGTTCTTAGAGTCTGAACAGATATAATATTACACAGTTTTGATAAATTCAAGAATTCTGATAGGATTCACAACTTTAAGTGCTTTTGCAGACTCTACTAGTCACTAATATTTATTGAACAGTTATTATTTGCCAGATACTTAACACACACTAACTCATTTAATCTTCACAACCACCTTTTGAGGTAGATACTAATTGTTCTATGAGAAACAGAGGCACAGAGCATGAAAATAATAGCTCAAGGTTGCCCAACTTGTAGGAAGCGGTAAAGCCAGAAATTAAATCCAAGCAGTCTGCCTCTAGAACCTACTCTTAAACACTACACTATTCCATCTTTGCAAGGCTATGTTTTAGAGTACTTGTAATTATTTTCTATGAAAATTTAAGTCCAAAAGTCATTCTAGTACAGATGCTGCTGATATTTTAGCTCTGTCTCCTCACCTAGCTCATTTATTCTGTACAGCTGTTTACCAGTCATTGACAAATTACACTGCTTTAAAGGTTATAGACCCTTCCACTAGGCATGGAAGTAAGCAATGGATTCCATTCTGTAACTCAGGGACAATAATAACATTGCCGGTGCTCCCGAGGCACTGGTGCTTGAGTAGAGATGCAAAAAGTCCATTAGTTTTGGCTGTTATTACCTATTAGATTGTCCCAAATCTCGAGACCAACCCAGTCGGGGCCCAGCAGTTGCCCTTGTCCCTCCTCTTTTGAATTCAGTTTCAGATATGTCGTCTGGGTTGAAGGTAGTCGACTGACTTCTCCTAAGTCTAAACAGAAGATACAACACACATTGCCTTGTATTAGACCTGTATTGCCTTGTATTTACACACATTGTAAAGTTAATCAGAACATTTTTAACTGGTACGTACATTTGAGCCACTCCTCTTTGTATGTAATCAGAATAGACATTTGGATTTAAACTTTGAGACCCAATAAATTAATGAATCCCAAATCATAATCTTCCTTTCATAAGAGACATACAAAAGCTTTACAATTTTGTACCCATTTTCAGCCAATTTTCCATGTATTCCTACATTAGAACAACATATAAGACAAAGTCCATTCCACTTGTTCACTCTATTACTTACTTTCCAAAGAGTTTCATGATGCCTCTGGACTTCTTTTTGGAATCTGGAGATGGTGGAGATATCTGGAAGGGACTGCCCCCTTGTGAATCTTTTGGTCGAGAAGATACACCCGCCAGATCTAGGTGTTCAGCTGTCTCCTTTTCTGTTTCAGCTATTCAAAGAACAGAATACAAACTTGATGAATTTTAAAATATGAAATAAACACAACTAGATGCGAACCTTCTTGGATTTAGCAACTGGTAAGAATTCCTCTTCTGTTCGTCTATAAATCAGTGATTTACAAAGAGCACCCTGTGGATATTAAAAATATAACAAAAATGTATGTTCTACTCTACAGTCTATTGTGTATAAAGTTAATTAACCTAGGAATGACAACCACTTTCAGATCTGAAGGTGTGACAGGATTGCCATATTCCTTCCTCGAGTGACTTGAAGTGATAATGAAATTATTCTCAATCTTGCCATACCACTTTGTACTGCTGACTTCCTCTTACGTCCTTCAAATCGACCATCCCCTTTAGCGTCTTGTCATGACACTCTCCTACGTGAATCCTCTAACAGTTCCTTCTTTACTGGAGCACTCCCGTTTTCTCTTTTTCCTGCACTCTGCTCCAACCCAAGATTCTGTTCTAAGTTCCTTCTGCAGGATCTCTTAAAAAGCTCACCCACTCTATTCTCAGCACTAAATGATGCCTTCAATATTAATAAGCAGCTGGCATCAAACTCTCTGAACCTAATCTTTCTCCTCAGCCTCAGTATCTGAATGCTGTATATAGTTCCAATTTGGTGTGCCAGGGACATCTTGTATTCAGAAACTCCATGCAATTTTCCTGAGAGTCTTCTCTTAAGTTTTCTTACTTAATATTGCATTAATATTAATTAATATTCTCCCTATACTCCAGTTCAAACCGTTTGTCATTTTCTTTTCATTCCTTCTTCACCTTTGGCATTTACTTCAAATCAGTTAGCAAGTTCTGGCAATTCTTTATTCAAGAAATTTACTAGTGTTTATAACTTGTTATATCTTAGGCATTGAAAGAAGAGAGAACTGGATATGAATAAATTTTTCTTTTGATATAAAATTAGTGCCTGTTGATTTTGGCTTAAAAAAATAACATCCAAATTTGCTACTCCAGGTCTCCAAGCATTAATTATTTTAGTTCTTTAAGCTGTTCTTCAGTGGATGCTCCCACACTAGCAAACACAAGAACTGCTGTTTCTTCACTGTGAGATTTCACACTTTTATAGAGGAAAGTAAAAGTTGCACAAAAATCACAGGAACAGTGTCTTAGCAAGATATAAAGGTT
The DNA here is from genome assembly GCA_028627145.1 of Eidolon dupreanum. NCBI lineage: Eukaryota > Metazoa > Chordata > Mammalia > Chiroptera > Pteropodidae > Eidolon > Eidolon dupreanum. The sequence continues at coordinate 30,523,857 of CM053503.1, read as the reverse complement.
GCAGAGGCTGACTTTTCTACAAAGCAGAGCTGTGGTTTTAGGTTACAGTAAGCAGTTTTTGCCTCTTAGCACTGACAATACGTTGCTTCTGAGAAAGATGCTAAAATATTTGAAAATAGTTGTTTGGCTAGATTAGCTTATTTTATTCATCCAGCATTCATTCTAGATATTTAAGGTTACAAAGCAAGAGAAGTCACCTTTGATGATCCACGGACTAGATATGTGGATATCCATACAAGGTAAGAGAACCTGTTAGGAAAATTCAAAGGAATGTTTCCATTCAAACACTACAGCCATGAAGGGTATGGCTGTCCCTGAAATGCTGCCTAGTCCATCCTCATTTTAAAAGCACTTCATTCTTATTTCTTTATTTATTTAAAAATTTTATTTATTTAAATTAGTTTCAAGTATACAGTACATTGGTTAAACATCTATATAGTTTATAAACTGATCCTCCCACCTCATTTTTATTTTGAGGATTTTTTTTCCTCCTCTATCTTGCCCTTTGAAGAGGAAAACTGAGCTCCTAAATCACTTTGGGGGTGACTCCTCGAATAACACATAGAGTTATGTCACTAAATGTTACCGCTATCTTTAAGGCAATAAATATCAGAAGAATGCTCCCCTAAGAGAAGTCTAAAAAATCATTTTCACTGTCTTCCACAGACCTCTCAATTTAGCTAAAAACATTTCTTTTTGGAGGCTGGGGAAAGAGAATGTAAACACAGAAAAGGAATGGCAAAGACACGGGAGTTAGTGTGAGAGGAACTGTGCTCAAGGGTGAAAGAATTTACAATGCCAGGACACTGCTGCCCTGCACTCAGAGGGTTACCGTGCACTCCTAGATGCCCTCAGAGCTACTTGCAAGGTGTCATTAGCATTGGTTAAAACAGCATTTATGCCTAGAAGCAAAGACTCTGCAGAGAGTCCTTTTTAGCAGAGGGTGGAAAGAACACTCTGCAATAGAGAACTACATTTTTTGATTGTTGCCAGCTCGCTTTCTAGAGATCACAGACGCCAAGAGCAGGGATTAGCTTGGTTTGGAACACAGCGCTGGCAAAGGCTGGCATGCAGGGGTACGATACCTAAGGTGGGTGCACTGGCACTTCGTTTACGATCTTCAGATATCCCAACAATGCACACAATCACACGCAGCCCAATGGAGAGAACACAGGGGAATGACAAAATGAAACACAAATCAGACTCCTTCTCCCAAAATACACACAGTGGACGGGAAGCTAAGCACTGCACTGTGCTTCCGGCGTCACACACAGACTCCATTAGCTGTGTCGATATGGGGTTAATTAATCCACTTGAAAAATAGATGGGAAGCTGTTTATAATGAAGTTAGAGAGAATCAGGGTTTTAGGTCTTTCCTCTAAATTTACATCCCAGAAATGACAGCAGGGTGAGAGTCTACACAGAGCTATCTTTACACCACTGAATTAAATCATGAAAGCATTTTTTTACTTTGTCTATAAGCCATTCACCTTCTTTTCTGAGAAACAGAAATGTATGTAAATAGATGAATAAGGAAAGGGAAGAGATTGATCTTTTCCTAATTCTGAAAGAATCAAGGCAAAGGCATTTGGGACACACATACCCAAGTTTGGTGCACTTGCTGTCCTCTTGTTACTTTTTATTTTAAAAAAGCCACGACCAAAGGAAGATCTGCCTTTACGAGTGCCAAAGGGGTTGTCATCCACGGAGGCATTGTGTCCTGGAGCTTTGGGAGGGAGGCCCTGAAATGGGCTGTTTGCTTCTGGAGCTTTGGCCTGAGAGAGAAGTAAAAGTAATTGAAACGCAGCACTAATGCTCACAATTTTTAGTACATGTCAGGTGCAATACTAAATATGCACGTGATTTTATTTAAAAGAATAACTGAACTAATATATTGATTATGAATATCAAGTGCCATATTGGGAGTTTAAAAAGTCAATTCTAAAAACTACTTAAGAAACAACAACAGCAACAACAACAAAAACAAGTTCGCCACTAACCTATAATCCATGTGTTTAGGACTTTAAATATTAGGATGGATATAGAAAGTCTCAAACTTTATTTGTCTCATCTCCCCAAAGACACGGAGATAAAAAATTATAGTAGCAGTAGATTTCTTATTTTTTTAACAATTATGACATGGATTTGGCTATAACAGAGTTCACATTCTTTATAACTACATTAATGGAAGCCCTATATAATATAATTATTCTACAAAGTAGGCGTTAGCCCCAAGCTCCTATACCAGCAGTATAATGAGATTCTACTCCAATTATTTTAAGTATTCTTCTCAAAGAATTAATAATAAAATGAAAGTATAATCAGCAACTATTTAAAATATTTTTTGAAATTGGATTCTGGGCTATATTTGTATCTTGCCTGTAAGTTACCAAACACGGACCACCAATTTTCAAATACATACATTCAGATACATTTACTATTAAAACCAACTTGCTATAATTAAATTTTTCTTGGCTGATTCAGAAGCTACTTCAGATTTCTATAGTATTTCAAGGTCCTTATCAAGAACTTCAATTGTGATTAAATTATGCTTTTAAATACTGCTTATTTTTTTAGTTTTCTCATTATTTGAATAGGCAATTATAGTAATATGGTCTTGTTATAAAGTTTCAGTATTAAACATTGATGCTTTTGTTTGGATGTCCTCAATTCTCTTAACATCTCTTGCTCTGTAAAGGGGAGAGTAAAGGGGAGAGTAAGGGGATATAGGCTTTTAAGGTAGTTCTTTTACTCTACATATCTCCTACTCATAGCAACAAAAAGCTTATGGATGCCATAACTTAGTGGCACTATTATTATCTATGTCTCAACACTGATGTCAAAATCATTCAGCTCTTGAGCTGGCAAGACAAAAAGAACAGAGGCTGACTTTAATCACAGCTGTGTCTACTGTGCTTCATCGGTTATACCTACCTTATGACTCAAGGCACTGAGACCCAACAGTCAAGGGACTGCATCTGGAAGTAGCCTGACTACCAGATTGAAATCTGTACAAGGTTAATGATCAAATATCAGAGGAAAGAAGAACCCGAGCCCATGAGTCAAAGATGTCTTTAAAACAGCAAAATGTTTGCTGTGGTTGTATAAAATAAGCTGCTGGTGATCTAAGAAGGGCTTTCTGTGAGGTCGAAGGGAGCCCAGTCACAGTCATTAGAATGTCACAGTGTATGACTGAGTCTTATTTCTGTTTTATAACTTATGGAGGTAAAATTCATATTTCATAAAAGTAACTATCCTGAAGGGAATAATTCACTGGCATTTGGTACATTCACAATGTTGTGCAACAATTAGCTTTATCTAGTTCCAAAACACATCTACCATTCTGAAGTAAAAACCCCTTAACCATTAAGCAGTTTCTCTTCATTTCACCCTCCTCCACCCTGGCAACCACTAATCTAAATTTGTCTCTATGAATTTATCTATTCTGGATATTTCACATTAATGGAATCATGTAAATGTGACCTTTTGTGGCTTCTTTCATTTCATTTCATTGAGAGTTTTGGTTTATTGGAGGCATTTCAGCAATCTTATGCATTAGAAATCTAAAACATTTTTACATTGTAATCTGGACATAAAAATTACCTCTGAAGGCTTCTGAACAGACTCCTTTTCCTGTTCAAAACAACAATATTGAAGGTCGTTATAGCAAGCTATTTATTCAAAATTCATCACATAAAATTCCATAAATTTACATATACTTCCAAGCTACACAATCTCAGTTTCATTTATTTTCGACAATGCTTTATTAAAGCCTCTATTTTTGGGTTTACATACTACTTTCAATCTTTCATATCATACTTCTTGATATTTATCCTTAACCGTGGTCTCTAATAATTTTCCATTAGAGAAACCACAAGTCCTTCTGACGAGTTTTATTTGCAAAATGGGAAAAGACGAAGATCCCTAAATAGTTTCTCTCAGGGTAACAGACATGAAAAACACAGAACCAACCCCGTCCGATGACTCTTTCTTCAGGTTGCCCAAGCTGGTAGACTTTTGCAGGCTTGAAGTTCTAAAAATAAGAATGAAAATAATTAGAATTAATAATAAGTGGCTCTGGTGCCACTGTTAAGTAGAATATCTTGGAAAGAAACTAAAATTATGTGTGGGTTGAATTTTGGTAATAAAAGAAAATCTGGATTCAGGCAGTCGCTTATGTGCTTAAGTGAATTATAACATTTAGTTCTTTTAAAAGCAGGGGTGGTTAAGTGTCCTGCCAATAACTCTAAATGTCCTGCACATGTTAGAGTAGCTGGAAAAATACTTAGGAATATCCTTGCGATGTCAATATTTAAAAATTTAAACCAGTGGTTTCCATGGACTAGTGCTAGATCCTCTGCATGTATATATATTTATACCAGGAACATTTAAAATACTCATGTATTATTTTTATGTAATCCTTCTAATTAAAATAAAGAATAAAAATTTAATTTTCAATTCACAAAGTAATTAATTTTCTGAGTCTGGAAAAGCACTTCAATTTATTATTTTGATCATAGCACAAGAGAAGAATCCCTATTGCTGCCCATAATAATTCATTTGCTATCCTAGTGAAGGCAAAATGCCGCTGTAAACATCCAGAGACTTTCTCTTTCACATAATTAGCATTTAATTTTACAGGGCTGGTCTCACCCAAAATCTGAAGGTGGGAATATGTGACTAGTTTAAAGAAAAATAAAAAAATAATACCTCTGTTCTAAGAAACAGAATAATATAAATATACAAACTTTTAAAAGGCATTTCGCATGTATTTATGTGTAAATAAGTTGTTAGAATACCAAATAAAGTAAAAGATAATGGTGAGAAAAGATCTCATCTTTGAGTACTGCTCTAAAAATAGATTTTCCTAATTTAATCCAGACTTTAACTTGGATAAACATGGATATTAGGTCAGTTTATTAACTTGAAAGTACAAAAAACCATTGCAGCCTTTCTAGCCATCACATCATTCTCTGTGATTCTTTTCTGCAAGATTCAAAACATGTCAGCATGAAAATAAAATTAAAAGCACGAACTTCAGATGAAACCAGTGAAGGCTAAAGAGGTACAGAAATTTGGCATGAGACAATGATAAATGAGCAAGTATTTCTTTGTAAACTTAACAACCCTCACCTCCACCCCCACTCAATTATTACAGCTGCATTAATTTATGGCGGCCTCATAGTCATTCACGTATAATACTGGTTATTGTTAGTTTAACAGAAGCTTAGTCTCTCCCAAATTATCAATCGCATTTTCAACATTCAATAAACTATAACTTACGAAAGACTGTCACACAGTTGGGTTTCAGAAGCAGCACCAAGGATCATTTTGCCATCACTAAAATGCAAAAAGGAAAAAAAATTATGAACTCATGAAGAAAAGGCCATATATATTCTAAGGGAACTAAATTGTCAAAAACAAACAACTGCAAGGAAAGAAAGTCATTTCTTTCTCTTCTTTGATTTTAATTTTATTTTTCTAATTGTAAGAATAGGCAATTAATTTGAGAATATGTTCCCCACAATTCTATTTGCCTATGGAGAAACTCGTATCAGTATCCTATCTCCTTCAGGGCCATTGTCCAAATAGCTTCAGGCACACGACTGGTCTCTATACTGCTTGCAACACTTTGATGACCACCTATGACCTAGAATATGAAACCCAAGTTCCCTAAAATCCCTCTCTAACCTAACCAGCACATCTCCCTAGCCTCATCTCCAATTGCTTTCAGCTTCACACCTTTTATTTCAATAATACAGAACTGGGTATGGGTTCCCTGGAATGCATTTTGCTGTTTCTTGCTCTCTGGGTAAAAAATTGTATCTATAAATACATGCAATGCACCCTTGCTTTTGCTTAATCTACTTTTATAAAAATTTATATTGCAACATTAGGTCATAAACGACATACCTTTCTTCAAACGAAGTCTCTGGCTTAGGAGGCAATTTTCCTTTTTCAGAAGTTTCCAAGCCTTTAGATGAAGGGACTGAAACTTGCAAGATGCTGGTGTGGAACTGTAGTATAATAGTAAAAAGTCAAAAATTAATCCATTGAACAAACAAAACACAAGCCACAGAGTAACCAAAATTAAATAAGACAATTAAATGGTCTATCAATAAAATTTCATATACCTGTGTTCAGAACTCTATTCTTATATTTATAAAATGCTTTTAAGATATATATATCTAGAAGTATTAATCAGAGAAAACATACCAGAGGGAGGTAATCTTTGAACTTGGTTCTGAATAAGACACTGAATATTGTGAATAAAACCATTATACCATTAAATACCATTAAATAAGTTAGTAGTAAATTCTAACAAGTTTAAGCCCTGGTGGAGATCTTGGTTCTGACACATTTGCCTAAATGACCATAAGTGACCTTAGGCAAATTACTTAACTGGAAATCGTTTTTCTCCCTTGCAAAATGAAAATTACACAGCCTCCATTACAGGATTGCAATGATTTATGATGAGATATGGGTGAAGCGAACAAAGTGCTTTGTAAACAAAGTACTATTTCACTTTAATTTCTACCACTTGTCTAAAACAGAGTTTTGGTCAAGTCAGTTAATTATTATTCTATATGTGAACAAGTTGACTAACTGCAATGAACAGAATTGATGAAAAGTATAATTAAAATAACTTATAATATACTCTGTGGCTGCACCCCTTAAACACTTTGCTTAATAATAACAATATTATAGCAACAACAACAAAAATGTAGACTGTACTTCCCTAAACAAATGTCTAGTATACTCTAAGGATGGACTCTGTGAAAGAATTTTTATACTCTGGTTTTCAATAATTTCTGACAACCACAGAGCAGTTAGATTGTGGGCCACATCATGAACGAATAAATGAAACACTTTAAAAAATATTGTAAAAAAATAAACAAAACTCGCCTCCAAAAGTTGACTCACTTCTGCAAGTTGAGCAATTCGCGATTCACTTTCGGAAGTCAGCAAACACACGAGCGAACACACTTCCAAATACCAACCAATCAACAATGTCACCTTCGTAACCATATACGGCTGATGTCAACTCACTCTTGCTTCTGAGAGTCCACCAATCCCTGAGCCCCAAGCATCTTAAAAACCCTATTTATGATCAGCTTGAAGAGAATGTCCTTGACCACCAAAGTTCACCTACTTAAGTAAGCGATAAACTCCGATAAACTCTGCAGCGAGACTGGGACCAAGATGGAGTAGCTCATGCTAAGCTCCATGTATGTCAGGACCTGCTCGCTCCTCCAAGTTACCTAACCCGGCTCAAAGACTTCCCTTTGCTCCAGGTAAGGAGAGTCATCCTGCTTTAACCAATCAGAAAATGCTAAATATGACTTTCCTGTCTGTTCTTGCTCCCTTCTACAAAAAGCCTTTTATTTTGAAGAGCTTCTCAGACCTTTCTATCTCCTAGACTGGATGTTGCTCGATTCATGACTTGCTAAATAAAGCCAATAAGATCTTTAAAATCTACACAGTTAAATTCTGTTCTTTAACAAGTCATGTCATTATAAAATAGGAGATTATTTCACTATCTTTTTTTTTTTTCCAGTTTGAATCTTTGATTCATCCTGGGTAACTTATTTAGCCATTATCCCTGTTTCCTGAAGTTTATGGATCTCATTGGGTTCCTAACCATAGAAGAAAAACAGCTTGACTGGCAAATCAATTTTCTTGATTTCCTTTCCAACTTTTAGGTAGGGCTTAACTCCAACTTCAAATCTTCCTCTTGGCTTTTCTTTAAAAAATGTGGCTAAACACCCTCAATCCTCATCAAATCATTCTTGTTCCAAACTAAAAAAATCTGTCATTAAACTACCACGCACATGACAAAGATTTTTTTTTTAAAGGATCTGAGATTATCTGGGTGTATACTACATACAACAGCAGCCTCTCTGTAAATGCAGCACACTCATTGGCTATCAAATATAATTTTTCCCTTGAGTATAAATATATATTTAACAATTAGGGTATTTTTTTCCTTTGAAGTATTTCTATTCCTTAACTAATTCTATAAGTTTTTCCTTCCAATTTTATTGAGACATAACTGACATGCAGCACTGTATAAGTTTAAGGTGTACAGCATAATGACTTGACTTACATGTATTTTGAAATGATTACCACAGTAAGTTAGCTAACATCCATCACCTTGTATAAATTAAAAAAAAAAAATGTTTTTTTCCTTGTGATGAAAACTTTTAGGATATACTCTTAATAACTTTCATATATGCTATACAACAGTATTAACTAGTTGTCACATGGCATATTGTATCTCAGTACTTATTTATCTTATTAATGGAAATTGGTGCCTTTTGACCGTCTTCCTCCAATCTCCCCACATACTGATTTCTTGTTAATGACATATTTGAGCCCTCTCTTACATTTAAGGGAAATGTTAATTGCTTTCTCCTTGAATTCATTTTCATTTGATTCAAATTTCATTGGGTTTCTAATCATAGAAGAAAACTCATTTTCATTTTCATTCGATTCAAATTTCATTTTCTCATTGTGCAATTATTAGCAACATATATAAAAAGATGCTATTTGGTTTCTTCTCACTACCAATAGTAAAATGTTAGAGAAGACCAAAGAAGGAACTGTTAAATAAAAGGAAGCCAGGTTTGTTTCATTCAAGAATAAAACTATGTCTTATTCCTAGTCTCCCTATACAGCACATTACAATATAATTCAAAAATAGTTTCAGGGTACTATCAGGAAAACAGTATTAAAGCCACGTGTGTGGCTTTGTTAAGACCTCAGGACAATTTAAGGTGGTGCTGTCTCATTGAACCCTTCGAGGTGAGGGGATTAAGAAGTATAAATTGACAGTTACAAAATAGGCACGGGGATATAAAATACATCATAGGAAATACATGAACTAATAATATTGTAATTACTATGTATGCTGTCGGGTGGTTACTAGACTTCTGGGGGATCACCTCGTAAATTATATAAATGTCTAACCACTATGCTATATACTTGAAACTAATATAATACTGTCAACTGTAATTTTAAAAATTTTAATTAAAAAACTAAAAATAAAGGAATATCCTACAAGGAAACTAAGGTAGAGAAGGGGTTATTTTGAAGGTACTTGGGGATATGCTTTTATCTAATGGAAGGAACTACAAATTGATAAGAAATCTAAATGTTTAAAATATTATACCGAATTCAATTAAAAGGAACAATAATCACAGAAAATGAAAAGGCAGCTTTGGATCTATATGGACACTTATACTGAAAACTACTATATGCAAATATGGGCTTCTTCTTATGAAAAAGGATGACTCTGAAAAACCAAGAGCCCAGAGGACTGAGCCCTAATAAAAGAACTGACACAATGTGCCTGGCTGGATTTTGGAATTGCTACAGACTAGTGACACCTGTGCACCTTTTGTTTTTCCTCTTTTTTTAATGAGAGTGCCTAGAGCAGTTATGTTATACCTATCCCACTATTTTATGTCAGGTGTATGGGGGACAGACCGCTTGTGTCTTAAGTTCCCAGTTCTTAAAATAGAATGGAATGGTACTCAAGAAGCTGTGCCCAAGAAAATGCACCTGAGGAGCTTCACTTGCATCTTGACCTGATACGGATAAGTTCCTGGGATGCTGATGCCAAACCGGAATGAGACTGAGGGGTCTTCAGAGAGGGGATAGGTGTATCTTGCATGGGAGAGGGATGTAAACTGCTGTAGCCAGAGTGGAGGAGTAGATATATTTCCCAAATATGGTTGCACCAATATATCCCATCCCACATGTTCTTACAATATGATACTGCCACTTGTCCATCAAGAGGTAAGGCCTATGTTCCCTCTTTGTGAGTTTGGATAGGCCTGTGACTACAGGAAAAGAGATGCTATGTGACTTCTGAGACATGTCATAAAATCTGCTTAGTCCTCTTCTTGGAATGCTCCTCCTCAGGGGCCAGCCACCATACTGTGAGGAAGCCAAGCAGGCACATACAGTAGTTCTAGTTCCACTGGGTCCCAGCCAACAGCCAGCCCCAACCACCAGACAGATGAATGAGCAGCCTGCAGATGACTCAAGCCGCCAGCCTTCATGCCACTCCAGCTGCTGCCAAGTGGAGCAGAGAGAGATGTTCCTGCTGAGCCCTGCCCAAATGACAGATTGGTCAGCAAAAATAAATGTCATCATTCAAGCCACAGAGTTTTGGGGTGGTGTACAATAGATAACAGAAGTAGTATCGGTGGCGGTTTGATGTGAAAGTAAATGAATTTAAGACTTTTATTCTGAACCTCCAGTTGCTTCTTCCAAATCTAAAGAAGTCAGAGGGGAATTTTACTCCATCATCTTTTAGAGTCACAATCAGAAGTGACTAAAATCAATTTCTTTATGCAATCTCACTTTATCTCCACTTTATTTATTCCCTACTTGTTATTTAACATATAGATTACAATCTCATATTTAAGATGACATCGATCTCCAAGGGATTCAAGTTTTTCCTGAATTATATATGTAATTTTGACATTGCCTGGGGCATTTATTTACTAAAGAGAAAGAAAAGAAACCCCACGCATTTCAAATAAAGACCTGTAGGACACAAACACTGCCAGGACAAACTAAGTCAGTAATCAAACTGAGAAAACAATCCATGTGCTTCGTGTTATCAACAGCACTTTCTTTGACTTGCAATGACAGTCTCTTCACTATGAATAAAATACTGAGTCTGTAAATACCTCTTCTGAAACACTTGTGTTAAATGGGTCACGAATGGGAGATCCCATTACTGGTGTAGACGACAGACTTTTCTCCAGATCGCTAAAATCCTGTGTGTCCAGCAGAGCAGAGATGGAATCAGAAGTGAGCAGATCTTCATAGTCACCATCTTGGCCTTGGAAAAGACAAAGCAAAAAAGAGGACAACAGTAGCTTTTCATTCACATTTCACTTTTGGAAAAAGATAAGAATCTCAAATATGTTAAATGTCACAATTTTTCTGATGCTCAAAATTCAGAGTCAACATCTCTTGGCATCACTTGAAAAACGTGTGACCTAGGAAATATCTTAAACTGTAAGCACCTATCTGAGCACCAGGGTTACCTGAGTATCCAGTGGTGGTATTAATAGAGGTATTAATTTATAGAGGTATTAATAGATGCAATCATGGACTCACAAAATAGAAATTCAAAGTTAATTATCTCAGCAACACTCTTGTCATTTTGTTTCAGAATTTGGGGCTTTACAATTTTCAGTTCAGAAATAACCAAGCTGAGGAATACCAATGGTGGCACAATAAACTGATTCTGAACAGCAACAAAGTCACCATTTAAACAACTCAGTTTTCATCACCACTGTGCTCTTGAAAAAAACAGAAAGGATCAAAAGGAAAGAAAAAAAGATAATGGCCTTTTCATTCCTCAAGAGGATCCTTTTATTCCATTCATTTTAAAGCAGAAAGAACAGCCTAGGGAGGAAAAGCAGCCATATATCCAGCAAAGCAACAACTTTCAGGATTTTTTTACATTTCTAGAAATGTAAAGGATTCAAGTATTGATCAAAGCAGGGCTAGCTATTCCTTTTTAAAAACAAAAAGAATGATGCTTAAAACTCTAATCTCTGAATAGAATATAATAAATCATATACTTGCTTAAAGGTATTAAACAAGTATACAGACCTAGTTTCTTAAATTAGTTTTTACTAGACTTTTATCCTATTAGGATTTAGGTGTTATTAGAATTGTATGAGAATTAATTAAATAAATATAAATCTTAGTTTGAAATCACTGTTTATATAACTTTTCTTTGGAAAATAATTTTCAATGGTTTATGAAAATTTATCCTGCTCTACATGGGTTAAAACTACCGCTTTTACCTACATATTTATGTGCATAGGAAAAAAGACTAGAAAGAAATACAGGAAAATGCCAATAGGGATCATGCCAGTACAACGGTAAGTGATTTTTACCCTTTTTCTCTACTTTTTAAATATTTCACAATATGGCCGACTTATAGGAATTAATCTGTTCTTGGTTTTTAAACATAAGAATTACAGTGTTGAGGTTCTATAAAATCAAACAATGATTTAACTAATGTAAAAACTAATTACTCTAAATTTTTAATATTCCTTTAAAAAGAGACTCTTGAAGATATAGAAATGCAGAGTGATGAGAATTGCCATAAGTCAACATTGATAATTAGAGGTACACTTGCTCATTGAGATATTTATAAAGTCTTACTATATGACAGGCCCTGTGAACAAAAAGATGAAGATCCATTTTTTTTTTTCAAATATTCTAATCCAAAGCAGGATTTTCTTTGTGAAGTCATCAAACTTAAAATTTCAAAATTTGAGTGTTTCATGAGTACATTCCAAAAAATTTGTTAATTTCTAATGCTTATTTTTATATCAAATAACCCCATCTATGTATTGCTAATAAACAAGAGAAGTTTCAAAGTTCTTAACATTTTTGTTTGTTTTGAATGACTCCAAAGTTTTTCTACATTTGAGGATGGCCAACTGGCCTATCTACAGATCAAATTATAATAAATACAATAAAATGCATAACTATCCTTACTTAGATATCTTACTTTTGTTTTAACTTAAGACATTCAAAGCTGAACACAATTCCTGATGTTCCTTCTCTAGGCTTCTCCCACTTTGGTAAATGGAATTAACATCTGTATAGTTGCTTTAGTCAGAAATGTTGACCTTTCTTGATTCTTTGCTCTTTTTTACTGTCATTTAATTCATCACACCATCATGTTAATTCTAACACCTAAAGACATTTCCAATCAGTGCCATCAGATCATTCCATTTGAAATATTGCCAGAGCCTCCTCGTTGGTATTCCTTCCTTCCGACACTGCTCCCTCCCACTAATGGTCCATTTGTTACAAACTTGCTAAGAGACCCTTCAGTGGATCTCTCTGGGCCAAGGAGCAGCCAAATTTCCTCACCTGCATGAGCTGGTTGGTGCTCACTTTATCATCCCACCTCACTCTTCCCCCTGACCATTACCTTCCAGTCACACTGGTCTTTACTTCTTAAACACACTAAGTCCTCCCCGCCACCCCCCCACCCCAAAAAGCTCTTGCATGTGTTCTACTCTTTCTCTCTGGAATGCTAACTAATAAGCTCATTAGAGACTCTCCATGACCAACTAATCTATGGTATGCTTTTTAGCCTACACACCTTCTGGCAGAGAACAGATGCCTAACAATATTGTTGAATGAATGAATGAGCTACCTAATTTGGGATAATAGATATGCTCCATGAGAGAAATTGAGGCCAAAATGTAAAAGTTTATAGCCACTTAAAATCAAATTAAGTAGAAAAGCCTTCAGAGCTACACTACCTTTTTTACCTTGGGGCAGTACCACTGTATCTTGCATTTTCTTGTACCTGTTCAGGCACTGTCGAAGGTCTTCTATTTTCCGATCCTATTAATAAAGTGAATTATCATCTTTAATACTATGATTTTAAAAAGTAAAGGTAATTGCGACACAAAGAATAAGTAGACATGAATTATTTACATTATTCAAAGAATACTTCTAAACTTTAGTAAAATTGGTAATATCTAGAATATTTTTCCTACATACATCAGAGATATAGAAAAAGTACCTCTAAATTTAGAGATCCTATCCTTCAGCTGCCATCTTTAAAAAACAAAAACAAAACAAGGTAATAAGATACGAAACAAGAAAAAAAGTCAACTTAAATTACTTTCCTCTCTAACTTATATGTCAGGTCTTGAAAAAAAAGATCTACACCTGCTATCTTTGTCAGCTCTTAATTACCACCTGGCTTTTCTCTTCCCAAAACACTCCACCAAAGTTGCTTCAATTAGTCATCAAAGACCTTCTATTTACTAAAAACAACAAATGTCTTTATCCTTTTTCTAATATGATCTCTATTTGGCACTTGATTGACTCCACTCTTTCCTTCTTTTACTTTTCTTTCCACTCTTTCTTTTCTTCTATTTAGATTCTTAATCCTTCGACCAGATAGATATTCTACTTTCATAACCCCCATTATCTACCCAGCCCAGACTCCAAAACGTAGAGCTTCGAGGTTGTGTCCTTTACTCTCTTCTCTTTTCCTATACCCTCACTGTGGTTAGTTATAAAAATCAGCTCGTTAGCCCCTCCCACACTAATTTTGGGCTTGACCATGTGACTTGCTTGGGCCAATGAGATATCAACAAATGTGGTTCAAGCAAAGGCTTGAATGAAAAGTATTTGCACATTACAGTTTGCCCTCTCTTGCTGCTCTAGGGAACACTAAAGCCACTATATTGAGAAGCATAGGCTAGTCTACTAAAAGATGAGAGACCATTTAGAGAAGAGACATCTCAGCTGGGGCCAACCCTAGACCAGTCTGTCAATCACCAAACATGTGAGTCACACCTTCCTACATCATCCAGCCCCATCCCAGCCACTGGATAAATATAGAGATTAGCTAAGCCAACCCAGACCAGAAGAGCCACCTAGCCAAACCACAAAAGTATGAGAAGAAATAAATGTGATCTGTCATGGAGCAAAAACTAATTGATACATCAACCACAGTTTAGTCCCCACCAATCTACAACTCTATATATTTCTCCTAAAATTGATGAGATTCACTCCTTACCAATCTATACTTCTACATTTATCCTGCAATTTAGATCCATTTTCTAACTTTCTATGAGAAATCTCCTTTTAAATGTTTCATGAACACATCAAATTGAATATATCTAAAATGAAGCTTATTATTTGCCCCCAGTACTTCAGCCTCTACCTGGATTCCTTAACTCTCTGAGGGCAACATCATTTGCTCTCGAATCCAAAGATTTAAAAATCTTGTTAACCTGTAAATTTCTCTGAAATCTCTTCCTTCCTTACCACTTCACTGTCACTTCATGGCCTTACTTCAACCCCTCTTCATTACTCACCCAGACTATTTTAACAGCCTCTTAATTTGTCCTGTCTTTGCTCTCCCTCCCTTATTCTTGCCTCCATTCTGCCACCAGAGTTAGCTTTCTAAAATGGCAGTTTAATTATGTCACCATCCAAGTTCTACAAATGAAGACCCAGATCATTATTAACCTAGTATATAAGGTTGACTATCATTCACTGCAGCTCTTCTGTCAGCCTCATATACTCACTCCACCTATATTTCATGCTCCAGAACTTTCCCAGCATGCACTGGGCTGTTTCAAGCCTTGGTTTTGAAAACATGTTTTTCTTATGGGTCCTTTGCCTAGAAGACTTCATTTTTCCTGATAAACAATTCTTGCTCTTCCTCAGAATCTGCTCAGATATGTCCTCTTTGAAGTCTTCTGAAACCACCAAGAAGTTATATCACTCTTGGTGTTCCTACCTGAGTATCTAGTAAGCCCCCATTCAACACTGGGAGTTTTGTTTTTTATTATTGCTTTTTGAGGGTGAGAAATTAAAATGAATTTTGGTTATTTTTTCCCCCAAATAAAAGCTCTGTGGACAGCTTGCTAATGACTTATTTTTATTCAATAATGGGAAAGACTAACAAAAAGAAACCTATATACATGGATGGGTTGGTAGGACAATGAGTTTATTTCTATGGAATAAAGAGAAGAAAAGGTGAAAATAAATAGACAAATAAACCAGAGTAGGCAAGAATGAGAGAAAGAAACTTAGAATGGGAGAAAAAGATCAAGACAGAATTCTTTGGCATTTGCTCATTTTTTTTTTTTTTTACTTCCTTGAAATTCCTCTTTTCTTGAGAAAATGCCTCCTTCTTCTATTCAATGAGGGACATGAGGAGAGAGCAGTTTTGATTACAGGAGCTGAACCCAGCTATTGCTTCCTGCCTAGATACACGTCTGGTCAGGTAAACCATGAAGAAACACATTTCTTTAGTAGGGTAACTGCATCTCTGCTTTTAGCAGGATGGAGTGGGGAGATGCAACCAGAGGAAAAGAACTCCTGGAGACTCTGGCATTAGCAAACACAGCTAAAACAAAGCCTGGAGCCATGCTTGATTTCACTCCGTGCCTCTGTTTTCTGGCATTTTGCTATTCAGGAGAGCAGAGACAATCCCAGATGTGAAAGAGGCCAGGAGTGTGAATGAAATAACATATATACGAGAAGAAAATCAACATGACTATGAAGCTAAAGTTGTCATGGGCTACCTCCTTCAGAGTTCATATGGTAGCCCAGAATTTCCAGTGACCACAGAAAGGATGTGTATGAACTATAACTTTTCATTTGTCACCGGAATATAAAGAACCAATTTGGGAGCTCAGATATTTTCTAAACTCATGGTAGGGGAGAGCAAATTCTCAGTGGAGCTACTGGTCTCCATTCCTGTGCACACAGCCACTTACAACCGTGACTCCCAGGGATGAGCACATACGGGCAGGAAGGGAGAACCAGTGCCCCTAAATGTCAGGGGTGTTTAGGGTACGCTCTTTCAAACTGGGATATCTTGAGAAAATGCATGGAATGATCAAAACGGTTTTATAACACAACCAAGTAAAGATTTAAATTTCATCTGGATACCTTTTCTTCATTTGCTGCCATCAAAGACTCCACAGCCTTTTTCATTTTTTGTACTTCAATATCTGCAAAAATCACATCAAATCAGAAGTCAGTTAGTTCAGTTAACATGTGTGACAGTAATGAAAAGTTACTGACTCTTTAGACTGAAATGTTTTAAGGTAAAGGTGCTAATCATTTGTTTGGTTTGTTTTAAAGGGCACATTTATATCCATATTCTCTTTTAGGGAAAAACTAAAAAATGAACAACACTATCTCTCTCACCTGAATAGTCATCATTCCAGATAAAAAATAAGAATAAGTGAAAGTTGACTATCATCTCGCAAAGCAACAACAAAATATTCATGAGAACACTGACAGTAAAATTTCAGTGCTGTAACAATAAAAATACAGTTTTCAAAACAGAAAACTATAAAGCAGTGAGTAAAAGCGATGAACAAGGTGTACATAATGACAAAAGCAGAGAAAATGATATTCAGTTTTAACCGAGATATAGACACAAATGGTAAGAGCCTGATGAAATGTGGTATTTACATGAGTAGTCATGCTAAGAAGCTGGCTGTGGGTTCCATACAGAAGAATATTAAGTACTTTGCTTCATCTATAAACTTCATTTCCAATACTATTTTAAAACACAAAGGCCAAAGAAAAGTGAATATGATTTTCCTTAAAATTTGATATTCAAATATAAAAGCATGTTACTTTAATAATAAAAAAATTTTAAAGATAAAAAGTCAGCCTAGATGAATCACAGATTAAAAAATAGGAAACAAAAAAATTTCAGCTAAAGTTGCCTGCTTTTGAGGGGAAAAAAACTACTGAAGATAATTTTTTAAAGCTATGCATCATTCAGCATTGATTAACATTTTCGATTAAGGTATATTCTACGGAAATTTGACTTAAGAGTTCAATGTCTGGAGGAAAGAGCCATTAAGGATTTATCTTTATGCTGCATTAAATAATCCAGACTCCATGAATCAGCCTGGGTACAATCTTTTTTGTTATTCTGATTGGGTTTATGTTTAACCCCTCCCCCCCAATGTAAACTTCAGTGAAAAAATGGGCTACGGAACATCGAAAAGCAAAAGCAAAGTTCAAAATAATCTTTCAACTATGGTAAACCTTAAAAACAGGTTTCCATAGGAGTATAAACATTATTTTCTCCTCTGACCCCATATCTTCTGGGCCACAGAGAAAATGGTTTCTCACCTCCAGCACTCTGGGTGCCCTGCTGTATCCTGTGGAGCAAAAGCGCTGAATCAGATAAAATCCACAAAAATGGTCTTTTACTCCTTGTTTGTTTATGCTCTATTTTGTACACTCTGAAGAAATGTACAGCTTATTGATGAAGCAACTTCACATCTTTGGTGAGAGAAATGTTTAAAAACACATGCAAAGAACAGTCCGAGCAGTACTTTTGGTGAATGTAAAGGCTGATGGAAATACACCAAAAACCTTACTTTTTTCTTTGAGCTTCTTTTTAAAATTTTCATCTGTGCAGGAAAACCCATTGAATTGGAAGTTAGCATACATTACAACAATAAATAACACTTTTAAAGCACTATTATTTCGTCTCCTTTTACCTATATAAGGAGACTCTAACCTCGTAGACTGAATATTAAGCACTATTTTATGACTTCAGGACTGGCACTATACTACTTAAATGCTTTATGTGAGGTTGAAAAGAGAATCTAATGTAATTAATCAGAAGAACTAAATTTGAGTTACTACCCCTGTTACTTCATCTTTATGAATCTTGATTTTCTCATATTAAAATGAGGCCTGTGGAGCACAAGTGCTTCTTACACTGCATGTGATGAAAAGCCAGTTAATATTGCACTGGCTGTTTTATACATTTCCATTACAGTTCGATACACGGCCCTCCTGAACATTACTAGTGCATTGCTTACGTCACATTCAACTTACTGCTGAAATGGTCTATTTCCTATTCAATGAGATGAGCCCACTGACCATGCAGTTAGATGTTATGTTAACGATAGGTTGTCATGAAGTTTCTAAGCACTCGCTCTCAATCCTTGTATTTATCTGGTTCTGCACTGGTAGGTTACAAGTAGTTCACAGGCTGGTGGTACCAGTCCTTGCATCAGACCTAGGGTAGCTCTACTCTATACACCCGCTAGCCTACATGTCCCATAATTCCATATTTTTCTTCGAATCCTAAAAGTATGACCTGTTTGTGAATGTCCTTTAAGAACATACAATTCTACATATGCCAAATTATGGCGGGGAAATGATCCATTTTTCTCAATGTTTGACAAATTGAGTTTTCTGATGGATAGGGAATGCCTACAGGTACATAAAGCCAGGGTTTCTAGAGCCAAGAAGACTTTAGTAGTAATTTAATTCAAGCCCCTTGTTCAACAGACAACAATAATATGAAGGTTTACATAAGAGACAAAAATGTACCAAAGCTACACTAAATGGAATTTGTTCTGTTTCCAAGGAGTCAGAAGTTGCTTTCATCACAGTCATCATTTGTAATAAAAAAAATTTTTGATTTAGTGTTGTCAGATGTTATGAGCATTTATATTTCCAAATATAATTCAAAAAAACACATTTCATTAAAGTTCTCTTCTATTAGTATAACCTACATTATTATTAATTATAGTTCATGTAATATCAAGGACAAACCTCCTCAGTAATGAAAACAATTTTTGGGTAAATTCATGCACTTTTCAAAAAACAGAATTAGCCTATTTTTGCTTTCTAGAAAGTTGAGGGCTCAATGTACAATAAGAAATTTTCACTGATTTTCCAAATACAGAGGCTTTCCCCTCTTCTCTCAACAGGGCAGACAAGGTTTCTAAATGTCTTTATGTTGTCTCAATTTCAGTTTAGAGGAAAATAATCTTGGGACACAGTAATGGTTCCTTTCAATTCTTTTTGACACTCACTTATATTGCAGTTTGGACAAAAACTCTCTCATAATGATAATTTATAATTTAGAAATCTAAAAATGAACATTCAATAAAGTACAGAGTTGCCCTTCTCCAACTGCTGAAGAGGAAGTTTATAGATCACCAAGCATGGGCAAGAGTCGCAGGATTCCCTGTGGCCCAGGGCCTCGATGGCTTCTACTCTTCCCTTTCTTTGAGGCTAAAATTATACGTCAACTAACGTCAGTTTCTTTTAAAGATCTTGGAGGATTTTAACAAAGTATGATAACCAATGTTAAATATATATTCTTACCTCGATCGAAAACTTCGCTCCCTTCTCCTTTCATCTTGCAAAACAATTTTTCTTGTAGCCTTTTTACTTCAGATTCCTTCTCTTCCAGTTGTTCTTTTAAAGATGCCAGTTCATCCTACAAGTGATAAATTCATTTAAAAAGAGTAAATTATGACTAAAAGAGAATATTCAAAGAGTATGTTCTTAAGCCAATAGTTTTTGTGATTGAAACAAAAAACTATGAAAATTCAGACACAACTTGCAGAAATCAGACAGTGGCAATGATAAGCAGGAAATAAGACAATTAATAAAAGTCCAATTTATAATAATTATGGCATAATTATTTCAGATTTCTTTGTGACCAAATTAAAATCTTTTAAAGTATAATTAGGACCTGGGTAACCCTAAGCTTGTATATTGCGTTAAACAAAAAATCTGATCAAGTTAATAAAAAAATAATAATCGAATTAGATGCTTAGTGTCACAAAAGCAAAATGAAATGCAAACTGGAACAAATATATTAAGACTTGCTTGACATTTATTCAGCATTTCAAGATGGCACTCTGGTTCCCTGGACAAGGCAGAGCTTAATTAGGAAAAAGTAGGTCATGAACAATTTTAGTCAAATCATGGGACTAAATAATTCATCCTTATCATTAAGATAATAGAACAGAATCTTCTACAACAATGGAAAAAAATAGATTTAGAAAACGGATTTTAAGTCTTTTTTTTTTTTAACTATACAACTACTAAAGATTCCAAGTCCAATGTTCTATCCACTTTCTAAAGTTTTAATTTTGGTAAAGCATTAACTTAAGCAAATTCGAGTTTTGCTGCTGTATTTACACAGAAAATAAAGCTATGTGATGCTAATAAATGCACGTTTATTTTCAGTAACACATTTTATTTTAGTCTCTACAGATACTTATAATATTTAGTACTATGAGAAGATGTATCTCTCTGGTGAAGCTGAAGAGTTGGCCCTATAGTTTTTATTTATGGTAGGAGTGAAAAACATGCACAAGAAATTTTCAGTAGCATTGGAAAGAAGTGCCGCCCTATTCTGTGCTTCTTCTAATCAGTAATTTCTATTCACTGCCATGACATAGTTAACCGCCATATACATTTACCTATAAGAGAGACCCAAAGAATTCTTTCTAATATGAAACAGAATTCTTTCACAGGTTAACTTTCACAATTACTTTATCATGCTTGGATCTCATACAGTCAAAGAGAGTAAGACTTAATTTATAAACAAATACTTTTTTATTTATCTGTTTATTATTTTTCACTAATTATTTCATATGTTTCTGAAAACAAATTAGGAATCACATTGTCCCTAATCAGCTTTAAACATATTTTTAAAAAACAGGTGACACACATGTACAAAATGAATGCACAAACTACTAAAAACACCATCACAGCAAAATGACACATGCCAGAAAGCAACAAGCAATGGACCCCATCACCCAACGTCTACTACACCTTCAGTGACTCCCATTTTTGTTCCATCCGCTGCTTTTCATACTGCATCTGACCCACTTTGATTTTCATGCTAGAAAGTTTGGCCATTAAAGACTGGTAGAGAGACAGAGGAGTGAAAGAAAACTATAGATAGAAAAAGACAAGCTAAATAACCAAGAAAACAGCATCAGTTTATAAAAGAGGTTAGATAATTAAGAGAAATGACAAGTTATGTTCTATCACATTAGTTAAGCCCTGACTTTTATTCAGAATAGCAGTGCTTAATTCAAGAAGTTTTCCAGCTTGGAGAAAAATTTTATTCACTTGTAAAACATCTTCTTTATCATATGCTAAATAGAAAACATTTTATTTATATCAATCATAGATAAGTAGTGGAGCCATTTATTTAAAAATTTTTGCCATTGAGAATACTTACTTTGGTTGATTTAAGCTTTTTTTCATACTGAAGTCTTTCACTGTCCATTTCACTGACTCTTAACCTCAAATTATTGACTTCCTGCATTAGCCCCTGTCCAAAAAGAACCAAGGAAATACATTAGAAAAGCAGTAATACACTTATCATTACCAAAATAGCAGCTTGGAAATCTTAAATCAACATCTTAAGTCCTGGTTAAAGTTGTTTGTATGTTTCTCCTTGAGAATCAAAGCACCTATCCATTTAAAACACTGCTTTAACTTCCTAATGCCTCTGCCCTAAAATGACAGGATTGTGAAAATAAAAAGTGACTGATTTTGATTAAGAAAGGTAGCTAATCACTTACTATCATTGATCAGGTATTTCTAGATTAAAATTTATTATATGAACTCTATCTTTTAAAATAAACCAGAGGAATTTTCTTTAGCAAAATCAATTATTTTTAGGGCTTTTTTAGTGATATGGTGTTCATAAAAATGTTCATAAAAATATTTTTCTAATCTCTTCATTTGTCTACAAAATACAGATTGTTCATCAATCCAATCTGAGAGAATGGAATGAAATTTAAATCCTTCAAACCAAAGATTCTCTACTTAAGGATGTATGAGGGCCCTGTTGTTTACAAATATATTCAATATCATAATTTTTTATTTGGAAAATAAAATAGAAAGTTATCCTAATGTTTTCATAATACAAACATAATCAGACACCTTTTCTACTGCCACTTAAAAAAAACGAATTTATTTTTAAAATTTGTCTAAATATTGTGAGAAACACTGACATTTTTGTACAGAGTCCAGAGAATGGGATAAGGAAATGAAAATGTCAAACAATACCAACTTCTCCAAAAGAAGGGCTTGAATACTCTGTAGAGGAGATGATTCTTTTTTTTTTTTTTTTTTTACTATAAGCCATGAAGGCACTACCAATGGTTAATGTGTTTTTGTTCTTCTCTTTTATAAGATGTTTATTCCTGAGCCACAAATTCATGGTTGACAGGACAGAATTATATAAAAATGCCATAAAAAATAAAAATAAAATAAAATAAAATAAAACAGTACTATAAGAAATAAATCTTTGTTAACAATGAATTATTCTAAACTTTTAAGTAGAATGAGTCAACCTCACAAAGGCTATGAAAAAAGATGATACAATGAAATAACACTTCCCAGAAAACCCACAAGCATTTAAATATTTTTTAAGTGGTTTCTTATAAAATAGAGAAAAGTATTAATTAGCATTATTAAATTATTTATTCGTATTATAATTATTATAGATAATGTGTCAATAAGAGGGTATCTATTTTGTCCTTCTACAAATGAGTTCAAGAACGGTTTGACATTATTTAATAACATTTCAGTTGATTTCTCATCCATAAGCACAGAATTCGAGTTCAAGAAAAAAGCAGTTTCCCCTATTTATATGTCTCATTTAATTAATTGTCCTTGCATAATGAGTTCTTAGTGACCTTTCTTCATCAATCTGATCTTTTTAATATCTATTTCTCCACTTTCTCATTGTCAAGAAACAGCTATGAACTATTTGGTATTGTTGTATTTTACCACCAAGTTAAGGAATAATAGTAATTTGCAAAGGAGAAACAATTGAAGTAAATAAAATTATAAGTTGAGATCATTTTTCTGTTTAAAAAAAGCTCTTCAATTATCCTTTGTGCCAACACTCTGAAAGAAGTCATACCTTGTCATAATAACTCAAGCTGGAAAGTCTGGAAATAGCTCCTTAATATGAGACTTTAAAAAACGGAATACAAGTTTTTTCCAACTATTTTCTTACCAGAAGATCAGTCCTTTTAAAAAAGAACATCCCTGTTACCTTTCCCTTTTCTCTTCCACAGAGCTCTTGACTTCCACAGAAATTCAACTTGATATCTGTGCTCTTACCAGAAGGGGGCACTGTTGAATGATGCTTACCATCTCCTACCAGCAGTTCCTAGTACAGGCAAGTTCTCAATCTTCCAAGGTTTCAAGACTTTAACCCCCTATCTTTGGAAGTACCTATACTTCTTTCCCACTCCAATATTTTCTTAGAAATTGATCTCCAAATAATCTAAAATTCTCAAAGTTAAAGATTTCGGATCTGTGAAACAGCCAAGGAAACTTTTTTTTTTTTTTAATCAAAGGAATAATAATAGGAAACAAGCATATTCAATTTTAATTTTAAAGACTGTTTTAAGTATTTTCATATATAACACTGTTTATCAAACATCCTATAATCTCTGGGCATATTAATACTACATTTTATCAACAGAGTTAAATATTCATTAGAAAATTATCAGAGATTGAATTTACTGGAAGTTGACAAGATCACTTTTCATATGATTGAGAATGCATGACTGAAGCAAGGAAGTACAGAAAAGAAATTATAAAAATGCAGACAAATTCAAGAGATGTAAATATTCTGTGGTCTTATTAAAAAAAATCATGAAACATCTATTTCAATTTAATCCCTATGTTCGGTTAACATCTAGTATCAAAATTAACCACAGTCACGCAGGTTAAGAAATCCCCTAAACTTTATGTATATAATGTAGGAGGCCATCTCTTGATCCCCAAATACTGTAATTTCTTTCTCTCCATCAGTTAGCTCCATGCCATGTTGTCCACTTGGTGACTGATCCTACTGTTGAATTATGTGGAGTCCAGGAAAGACAGTAAGGGACAAAGAGGAAAATATCGAAACAGATTTTTACAGAAAGCACAAAGGCAAGTATTTTTTAAAAAATTGGGTAACTTTTTAAGTTCTGAGTCTCAGTCTTAATGAAAGGAGTAACATGCTTATACAAGTGACTGGCAAAGAGCTTTAAGATTAAAACTTGAACCAAGTTGGGGATTTCCTTTTGCTACTGAGGAAGTAGTACCTATATCAAGACTCTCCATTATAGTTATATCTTGATGGAAAATTGAATTTTTAGAACAGCAATGGAGTAAGCCTCATTCAATTCAAATCTATGAAGGCCTTTCATACAGTAGATAATATATGTAATGTACCTCACATGGTAAGGACATGTAGTCTGTGTAAAATAAATGTTTGAAATGAAGATAGAGGGGAAAAAAGATTTCTTTTCCTCTCTCCTTGGTACTCATATTCTAATACAGTTTGACAACTCTCCACACCCCAACTAAGTAAATAAAATAGAGAAAAAAGAAAAGATGGCCCTAGGAGAAAAGGAATTTCTGCAGCCCTTTACAGTTCTGTGCAAATAAATTCAAATGGAAATGCCACCCCCAAAAAACTATAAGCAAATAAACAAACTAGAAGACCTGGATTAACAATAAAATATGTAAAACAAACAAGAAAGCATGTTTTGCCATAAAACAAGTACTTCAAATTGTAAAATCTGCCCTGAATTTCACAAAACTATAGTGAGCTTTATTTAATTAGAATGACTTCTGGGTGGAGTAGACCAAAAGTAGAAGGCCAAATTAAATGACCTCTAAAAATATGTGATTTTTATGATTATATAATGAAAGCATGTTTTCTATATATATATTTTTAAAAATCTATAATATAGTAAACAATGTGTGCTTAAAAAACAACATCACACACTTAAAACCATGATTTCCACAATGAAGGAACCAATATAGATGAACAAATGAATGAATGGACAGATGTACAGAGAGAAAGACAGAAGTTCCAAATGTCCTAAAAGTCAAAAGTATTTCTAAAGGCTAATGAAAAAATTAATATTTCATATCAAAAGTCTCAAAATAAAACTTGCCATTAGCATTTAGTGATAAAAAGTCAATGTAATTAAAATTGATTCTTAAAAAGAGCACAGAGTTATTAACTGTCTCCCCTTCACACCTCCAAGGATTTTCTACTTGCGCTAGGAATATGAGTATGTGCGATATACACATACAAACACACGCATGTGTATGTGTAGTATATAGAGAGAGGGTGCCTCTTACCTCTGTGTCTCTGAACCTGTCTTCATAATCCAATCTGTCCTTCTCTACAGCAGTCAGTTTTAACTTCAGGTTAGATACTTCAGCCATCAGATCCAACTTCTGAGTTTCTAAGGATGTCCTACTCAGAAGCTCCTATTAGAATTGAAGAGATACATTAGAAAGTTGCTTTATTATAAACAGCCACATGTGGATGTGTCTCACTTATGACTACAAAGGCAGTAACTATGAAGTAGAGGATGTGATGAAAATGAACTACCAAATAGATATAATTTAGTTAATCTTTACTGAGCAGAACTAAACACATATCTGCTTATTGGGGAGACATATGTTAAATAGATAGGCACATATATAAACCTTAGATAGTCTAAAGCCTGATGATAACACTGATGACAATAACGTTATGTTTGCTATGTGCCAGGCACTGTTCTGACACGTAGTTAGGGGTTTGATCCTCAATCCTTATGAGGTAGAAACTCATAAAGATAACTCAGGAATTATCCTTATTCAACAGATGAAGTGAGAACAGAGAGGTTAAGAACTTGCCAAAAGTCATACAGCAAAGGAATGGCAGAGCAGGGACTCAGACCTAAGCAATTCTGTTCCAGAGTGCACTCTGTCCACTACATTAAAGGACCTCTCACATGCAAACACCGTGTGTGTGTGTGTACACACACAAGTATTTTTTTCAATAAAGGTCACATATGGTACTTATCTTTTTTCTTAATCATAAGATATGTTCATGGTTGCGAGTTAAGAAACCATATGGAACAATAAAGATAATTAATGTTACCTACAATCCAATTAATATTTTATTCCAGATTTTAATTACATGAACACTTCTGACTATGTTTATGTTTTTTTGGACCCTGTTATTCTAGGTTTTTGCTTAAAAGATGCTGGTCTAAGTGAATCTTCCTGGGGCATCAGGGTGAACACAACATATAAATGTAGCCTCTCGAATAGTTCAGCAGGAAAAAGGCACCTGGGGGCCAGCTTTGTACATACCTGCTGCAGCATCTCCTCTGTGGCATTCAACTTCTCTCTGTGCTCTTCAAGACAGAACTCTAAATCTCGAATCTTCTCTCCTTGAGCCTCTACCTGGTCTGTTAACACACTTACCTACATTCAAAACAAAATACTGCAATGGATTAGGAAGAATTTGGATCCCACTGCAAACTTTATTTCTCTAAGTAGAACAAAAACTGTAATGCTGTCACCACTCATTTGGTTGTAAAAAAAAAATCCAACAATTAATAATACAGCAGTCCTTCACACTCCTATTTATGCTTGTTTACCCAAGGAGTCTGATTCGATTTATAAGAAAGTTAGGGTTGACTAGGGATGTATAACACTATAGGTTAAAACCATTTCAACCATTTAGAGAGAGAGTGAGCATGTATGCAAATTTTGGGGGGACGGGGAGAGGGAAGAGTGGGTAGTAGTTATTGGAGATTAAGAGAGGAACCGGAGTTAATGTTTGAAAGAGAAGTTACCAAGGACTATTCATGTTTATTTCATGAAGAATAAAAGAAAATCCAGAAAATTCAAATTCCATGAGATCTCTCATGACCATGCTGTCCACAAATGTGCTCAAAGCCAGAGTGTGACTTGAAGTCCGAGAGAAGCCACTGCGTTTGTCCTCCACCCTCAGAGCTTATCGCAAATCTATGAGCTTTTCCCAGCTATAGTCAGCCAGGTAAACATACTTTATTTAGCTCAAAATACCAAAGCCAAAATGTCTGTCAAGAATTTAAAACAACATGGATAGACCTAGAGGGAATTATGCTAAGTGAGATAAGACAGAGAAAGACAACACCATGTGATTTCACCTATATGTGGAATCTATGAAAATGAGATGAACAAAACAGAAACAGACTCAGAGTAGAAACTGATGGTTGCCAGAGGGGAGGGGAGTGAGAGGATGGGTGGAAAGGTGAAGGGGATTAAGAGGTACAAACTTCCAGTTACAAAACAAATAAATCACAGAGAAGTAGTATACAGCATCTGGGAATATAGTCAATAATACTGTAAAAACATGGTATGTGATAAATGGCTACTAGACACTGTGGTGATCATTTCATAATGTATGTAAATGTCAAATTATTATACAGCACACTTGAAACTAATATAAGTCAACTATACATTAAAATACATACATACATACATACATACATACATACATACATACATACATACATAAGGGGAAAAACATTATGAAGAAGAAAGCCTACAAACAGTATTCTACTACTCACTTTGTTTTGTATGGCTCAAAAAAATCAGAATTTTTGCTACATATTAAAAACTCAGCTCAGATGACAGATGAAAAATCAGCTCAGATGGCATTGTGTTTGTCATGACACTGGCCCTAGAAGAGCTGAGGTTGATTAGGGCTGCTCACACCAGACTGGGTATGCACACCCTGTTCTGCCGCAGTCCTCACCACTCCCTGTTGTACATAGATGGCCTGCTACACTATGCTTATCAGCAGCCTGGCTCCTGTAAGCATCTGAATTTGCCATCCTAATTTAAAATGGTCTTTGTAAGTATGTCACGAGGAAAGAAAAGCATTTAAGAATCACTTGCCTGAAGAACGAGGGATTCTTTATCATTTTCTAAACGTGCTAGCCTTTCTTGATACACATCTCCATTCCCGGGTAGGTGTCCATTTGTCTGAAAAAGGAAGTAGTATGGGTAAGGCTGACTCTCTTTAAAATTGAACTACTGTGGGTAAATAAAAAATTGCATCTGCTTTTAATCCAAGGAAGCTGAATTGAACTCAGCACAGCCGCTACTGCCATTCACAGAAAATATAGAATGCAACTTGGTTCATTTACCTCAAAATAGGTAAGACAGGCACGTTAGGAATTCAGGCATGTTTTCACCAAACTAAACAACTTCTCATCAAGCAGAAAATAATGACCCAAAAGGAACTGATAGTCACTGATAGTGGATGCACACCTGGGCATGCACAGTTTTGCTGTATGTGTGGTTAGACACAAAACCCTATTTCCCCCTGAATGCTCAATGCCACTAATTCTGGATGGGGACAATGGGATGCCCTTTTGTTCCTCTTCTCTCTTCCCAAAGTCCAGGGGCAAATTACACTGCAGGCTTCTTCTTGCTACTCAAGTCTTCAAATCGTGGGACAAATCTTTTTTTCTTCTTTGGTGCGTTTTTCTCTCCCCCTAAAAGCTTAAGCACTCAGTCCACAGTGACTTCTCCCTGGCCGCATTGACTAGCCATGCTCATTGGCAATTTGTAATGTTCTGTCCTGAATTCACTAACTTCTTGTGAGTTCGCTTGTTCATATAACCTTATGACAAGACCCTAGGCAGAGCCTATAAAATGGTATCATCTTGTAATCTCCATAGCATCTGGCTCAGTGCTCACTCTTTCTTCCCCTCTCTCCTGCCCCTCTCATCAGCTTTTTATCAAATTTGGGTATATTTATATATGATATAAATGTCAAAGAAGTGTAGATTGGGAAAGCATGTTAGATCTTTTCCCTCAGTCATATAATATGCAAGTCATTAAGAAGACACATGAAAAGGCTTATAGAGACCAGACAACATAAAAATATCATTTTGAAATACCATAATGTATGTGATGTGTCCCTTTTTATCTCATTTAAATAATCCATAACTATATAATATGTAATTCCAATAGGATTTCTTGATTCATCGTTCAAATACAAAAGCCAATAGAGGCCAAAATGGTTAGATGAGGCCATCCAGAGTTCAACGGGAAAAGCAAATAACTTCAGATTTAGAAATCAGAGAAAATACAAACTGTACATCCTTACTGCCAAGGACATACTTCAAGTGACATCTATTATTTTTCCAGAATTAATTGATATTACTATTCTACCAATTCATGCAGTTTCCAGTATAAATTTTGGGAAAAACAAAAGTCATGTGTTGGGAAGGGAAAACACACAAAAAAGAGCTTTAACAAAAATTATAGGATGTTTCTTCTAAAATCTTATGCACCCTAAATCTATTTCTCACAAGGCCACAGAAGAATCAGAAGCTAATATACAGTAAGTGTGCAATGTGAATTTAGAGCGGATAAAATTTTTAACATCAGCTGCTTGTCCACATACCTGTACCCCTACCGTAACATTATTCTGCTCATGGTGTAAACTGAAGTACCCAGAATTCAATAAGTATTACAAAGAGTCTAATGGAGTAATCTAGATTAC
The DNA here is from genome assembly GCA_028627145.1 of Eidolon dupreanum. Taxonomy (NCBI): domain Eukaryota; kingdom Metazoa; phylum Chordata; class Mammalia; order Chiroptera; family Pteropodidae; genus Eidolon; species Eidolon dupreanum. The sequence continues at coordinate 30,494,159 of CM053503.1, read as the reverse complement.
TTCCACCCCAGGGGACTACTCGGAAAATAAAATTTATGTAACTTCTTGCAGATAGTTTTTTGGCAAAAAGCCAGTATGCAGAATGTATGTTCTCAATCTAAGAAAGTGCTGAGACTGGCCTTAGACAGCCCTAAATTCCTCATTTTGATTAAGGACATGAGCAGGCAGGCATCTGCATTTAAAACCCCATGCAAAAAGCAAAAAACAAAACACAACTCATGCAAGTAGTGTTTTATCAACAAATACATTTCATCAGGTAGGAAAAAAAAGGTTTCTGCTCAGTGAGGACACAAAGCAAAAGTCGTCTTTCTTCTGAAGGAAATTATAGTAGGAGTAGAAGTGTTTCTATAGCAAATTCTAAAAGTGTTGCATGAAGCGACTGTACAAGATGTGGAAATAAGATGTTCCAAGACTGGTTCTACAAAATTATCCTAAAGGAAAAACAAACACTAAAAATTGACTCATGATGAAAATGCTCATTTTTCTCAATACTGTGTTGCTACTTATAAGTGCTCATAAGGCTCAAGAGTAGTGTGATTTTTTTTAAATATTAGAAGTCTCTATAAGAACATAAGCAAAGGTTAAGAGCCACCACTGGAACAGTTACAGTTTTAAAGCTCTGTGTTGACTTATTCGAGTAGGTAAAGGTTTATTCTATTCACACGTTTACTTATATTTCTGCCAATTTTGTCATCTTTGCCTTAAAGGTGGCAGAAAGATGTCAATTCCATACACGACTACCTCTATTCTTCCTCCAACTCTTGTGCTCTACCTACCACACCATTCAAAACCTCCCCAAACACAGCATGCTCTCTCACACACTAATTCTATTCCTTCTGCATGGACGGTATTTCTCACTCTTTCTTCCTCATTCTTCATTCCCTAAGGTCCACCTTGGTTAGAGCTTGGCCTGTGAAGTCTTCCTTGAATTACTTGTCCACTCATATGCCAATTACAGCATCAGATGAACTTTCATTGCAGCAAGTGTCACACTGAATGGAACAGATCAGACTTGGCTACATATGTGTATCTCTCACACAGAAGACTCTTGATTTCATGATTCTATTTTTAAAAATTCAGTATCAAAAAGGGAAAAGTAAGATGCAGTCCAACAAAGCTCCTTTAATTAAATATTGTCCCTTACTGTTAAAATGTATAGCTGAAACCAAATTTCGTTAATCAATGTTACCATAAAAAAATTAATTAATTAAAAAAAAGAAAGAAAGAAATATTAACTCTAGTTATCAGGAGAAATATCTAACACAAGGGTCTTTTGTGTCCTGATCCGTATTACATCTTTACCACCACATGCAAACATTTATTGCCTGCTCTCTAACAGACACTGTAGGAGGAGGAGAGATTGAGACAAGACTTGAATCCTTCAGCCAGAAATATTACAGTCATATTTCATTTGTATCCAACATCACGATAAAGTATCTCACACTCTACTGTTCAGAGTCAAAGAACATGATACCAGCGACGCTCGAAGTCAAGTTGCCTCTCAGAGGTAGTGCTTCTTCACTCGACTGTCCTCTCGCCAGATGTGAAGGAATTAAGACGGTGAGGCTCTCCCCTTGTGCTGTAAATAATTATCTTAGGGCAACAACGCTGCCATTTGAGGCCACTGGAGCATCCCTTCTGAACGGTCAGTGCCCCTATGTACCATAACACCTCTGACATTGCTTCAGTCTTACAAACAGCCCAGTTATTTTTCCCTCCTAAATTTCTATTGCAGTTCAAAAGAGTAAATAAGATGCCAAGGCAACAAGGACAACCTCTTCAGGAAGCCCTCTATTGATTCCAAAATCTCATCATCTCTGCTACAAAAGAAAACCAGAGGGAAAATAAATCTCACATACACTTCATTAAACCCAAAAAGCCCAAACATGACCCTTTCCTGGAAAAGACATCGGTTTATTCAACATTGCCAGAAAGCGCATCAAAGAATAAAATTCAGAATAAGTCTCAATACATTCTGTACTTTCCAGGTCAAGATTACAGATGTAGTCAAAATAAGACTTTGACTTTTTTACTTCTGGGTTTTGTCTTTCTGAGTTTTAATTTTCTCAGTGCTTGTTTTCCAGAGACAGAAAGTATCTTCTTAAGCCAACTGGAGCTAAAACAAGTGCTCTGGAGTGAGAAAAATCAACAGTAGTAGGCCAGCCCCTAAGAGTTGCCAATCCAAAAATGTACTACATCTGAAATGCTGGCAAGAGCAGCAGATGATAAGTGCTTTCATCTGCCATTCTCATTAGAAATATCTTGAGAGAGCTTCCCTTGAAGTATTCGGGTATCTGTTGCCAAAATACCTATTGCCAAGATACAGTGGCTGTCTTGTCATGCAGTTAATGCATACACAGTATCTCCTCATTGTGCATCCATGGCCAATATGTACAGGGTGAGTTTGACAGATTTCTTTAGGGTCTCCTAAAAGGTTCTTTTAGACACCTCACTTGAACAAGGAAGATGGGCTCTAACCCCTCTTCACTTTATTTTCATGCACATTACCAAGATCCCCAAAAGTAAAGCTTCTACAGTGAGAAGAAGGATACATGTTGAGCCTACAAAATTATCCTGATCACAGGTATACTCCAAAGTTCCCTGAATGACAGAAGAATAGAGAATAGAAGGTCCCTAGAAGCTAAAGCCCAGCTCCTATTGTAGTAGCATACCATATTCATTCATTCATTCATTCATTCATTCATTCATTGAATATTTATTGAAAGCCAGCTATGTGCCAGGATGCAGATCTAGCAAAAGAATCTCTCTACTACTTTGAAAAGGGTTACATGAGATCAAGAAAAAAAAATGCTGTCCTTATTTTTCTTGCCACTTATTTTTTCTTAACTTACTTTCATAATAGAACAGAGAAACCTCTTTTCACTCAATTCAAACAAATATTAGTAGTTGGGATTTCATTAAAAGTGCATCTCTCATTTATCACATTGCATTGGCTTCTCTCAACTGAGAATTCTACTGACTTGGTCCATTTGTTTTCCTATGTCTGCGGACACTTTTCATAGATGTTTAACAGAGGCCTAAAGGGAAAATAGCTTTAACTTTAGCCAGGATGTCTCAGTGAGATGCTGCATAACCCAGATAATTGTGACCACATATGGGATACAACCTTAGATGTACCTTGCTTGCCAAGGCTTGAAAAAACATTCCCCGGAGGCACACATGAAAAGAGAAGCCAGTCAGAGCAGCAGGGATCAGAGGGTGCTGGGAATGGATTGCGTGCTGAGAGCCCAGGAGAACAGCCAGCGGCCCTGGAGAAAACATGCTCCATGTCTGAACTCCTTAAATTATGAGTATTTTTATTTTTTGTAAAAACTTTTTTAAAAGGTATTTTGAATAAATATCAATTTTTTTAACATAGACATATGATAGAAATTATTATGGTGATTTAACACATCAGAAACCAGTTAAGAATACCATCTTCTCCATTTATACTCTACCTATCTCATGGGTTATTACCATCAATATTGTCACTCACTCTGTTGAAAACTGCATTTTTGTAATTTCTGCTAATTTTGAGATTGACTCAGAATTAAAAGTGCCAAATAATCAGACACTTTGGGATATCATGACCTGATCCTGGTCATGATTCTCAGCTCTGTCTATTGATAAAAGAATGGTCTAAGGCAACTCATTGAGTTAGACCTAAAGAATCACAAACTACTTGCCTGGCTCCAAGAGACATATTTCTCTATTTGCCCTCCTAAACTCAGAGCTTGCTAAAGCACATAATTCTCTATTGTTCATATTTGTGTTGACCTTCCGAGTCTTAAAAAATACTTATTCACTTCTAGAAAGTTATAGTGATAGCTACCCCCTTACAACAAATTCATTCCTATAGATTTAATTCCCCTTTGCTGAAACAGGCTACTAGTGTTATTATTTTCTTTTCTCTTATCCAGATTCTGAGCATATGAAGCCATTAAACAGGCAGCCAAAATTAGTAAAGGGATAACCTGCACCCTACAGGAAACCAGGGGACCTCCCTGGCCAGGCAAAATAATAATTAGAACTACAAATGCCCAGGTACACTAATGAAAAAATTAGTATCCATCTTAGGTACATGGGCTCTCAAGTTTGCCATCATTAAACATGAATGAAATCTTTAATATATTTTTATAAAATATTATGGAAGCTTCTTCACTCTCTAAGATATGCCTGCACTCTTTTGTCAAAACAGTGAACTATATATGAGTAATGTGTAACCTAACTCCCCTTGGAACTGGACCCAACCCTTTCATTGCAAAGGGATCCTGTTAAATGTTTTCCCTCGACTCTTTACAATCCACACTTCAGTATTACCTTTTTGACTAGCCATCAGCCAGGCTCACTAATAAGCACTCGACATATGTTAGTCCTCGGGGGACTCACAATCCTGTGTGACAGAAACTATCATCCCCGTTTTATAGACGAGGAAACTAAGACACACAGCTCAAGTAATTTCCCCCAAATCATACAGGCTTCTAAGAGTCAGAAACAACACCAGAATTCAGGTCTGCTGTCTCCAGGGTCTACATTTGCAACTGCCAAGATACAATCCTGCCTTGTTTATCAAATTTGCTGCTTTTTTACAACAGGACCTCTTTTATTTGTTATTTTGGCAATTTCCTCATATACAGTATAAAGGAGGAATTTGCTAGGATTCCGTATTCCTTCAATTCCAAGATGCCACCCATTTTTATCACATTATTAATTTTTTAAAATTTTTGATTGTGGTAAAACACATATAAAATTTACCACTTTAACCATTTTAAGTGTACAGTTCAGTGGTATCAAGTACATTCACATTGTTGTGCAACCATCTCCATCATCCATCTACAGAACTCTTTTTGTCTTGCAGATATGAAACTCTGGACCCATTAAATATTAACTTCCCATTCCTCCCTTCCCAGGACCACAGCAACTATTATTCTACTTTCTGTCTCTCTGAATTTATTTGTGTACACTAGGTAAAGAAAGAAAAGAAAGAAAGACTAATTCTAGCTAAAATGTGGGATGTATACATTTTTAAGATCCCACTTTTAAGATCATAAAACAACTGCAACTTCTGAAATATTAAAATGGGAAAAATCTAAAATTATCAGCAAATAATTGAATTATAAGCCTAAGACCGTCTACCTGCTGGATTCTCAATGCTGCCTGAATTCTCTTTTGCCCAGTTCTAAAAGTAAAGCCTACCACAGGCTTAGTGCTATGACTACTCATTTCAGACTTATGCCTTATGCCTTTATTAATCTAAACACTCGTTCCAGCTCTCTGCTTCTCAATTTGGGTATTGCTCTCTGCTATCTTTCTTCTTTTATTCTTTCATTTTCTGTATGCTTGAGAAATACATGTAATTTGGAAGGACTGGGGTCAAGATGAGGGAATAGATATAAATAAGCTGGATAAATATAAATAAGTTTAACTAAAAAAATTTACCTCTTAGGATCCACCTCCAGTTTATTTTTTAATTGTTATTTTTTAGGATAAAAACTGAATAGTCATAAGTTGTGTAAAGATTTGTCATTCTGTGGATACTTAACTTAAAAATGTCAAATATTAAGATAGAGAGCAACCAAAAATACAAATTAACAGGCCATTATCCATCCGAGGAATAAATTTAACACAAAAAACGATCTTAGTTCGTTCAAATGTACACTCCATTTTATCATTCAAGTATCATCATTCATTACAAACATACTTACTGAGCACCTATTATATGCCAGCAGTCGTTCTAGGCACCACGGATACAGTGGTTTGGGGGCTTTTTTTAAATACAGGCAAAATTCTCTGATTCGTAATATTAACGTTCCACTTGGAGAGACAGAAAATAAATTATATAAACATGGCAAATCCACAGACATAAGGGGTGAGTGCTAAGAAAAAAAAAATAAAGCAGAGAGATGTAACACAAAGGATGAATATGTGAAATTTTAGATATAGTGGCCAGGGAAGGCCTCGCCAATAGCATAACTTTTAAATAAACATCAGAAGACTATGAGGGAACCAGCCATAGAGATATCCGGGGAAGGGGCTTTCCAGGAAGAGTGAACAGCCAGTATAAAGGCCCTGAGGCCGGTTTGCCCAGCATGTTTAAGAATCAGTGAGGAAGCAAGTGTGCCTAAAGTGGAGTGAAAGAGGGGACATGTAATGAGACATGAGGGCAGAAAATATGAGAAGCAACTCTTATAAGGCCTCGCAATCAAGAGTTAGCATTTTGGCTTTCACTCTGAGTGAGATGTGACTATCATTGGAAGTTTCTGAAAAAGGAGTGAATGACATGATCTGATTTATGTTCAGATATCATCATTATCATTTTTTACTTTTTTTCAGAAAGACTTTAACAGAACATATTGAGCACGTATTAATGGAAATGCTTTTGGACACAAGATTTTGTCTCGGAAAACACTTGTTTTTAGACACGAGTTAAAATTTCAACCACAAGTACCCTTAAGCTATGGCTGCCACTGGCAGCCTCTGGATGTGGGCTAGGAATAGATTCTTCTGCCAATAGTAAATTCCTTTCCCATTATGTGCCAAATGATCAGAAAAATATGGAGTAAAAAAGGGGTGAGACAGGAAGTAGAAATAACCTAAGGAATATGCTAGAGAATATCTAATTTTAGGGCATGAAGCAATTCCTCAAAGAAATCAGCAAGCCTGGATCCTTAAGTCTCTAGAGGAGAAACCTGCAGAGCAAATACAAAGTATAATAACAAGGCATCATGTATTACAAAAATTAACTTCAACTGCTGAGGCTGTGTAGCTGCACCACCACTAAAACATGATCATACTTTTTGCACCCAGAAACAAAGAGGCATACTGACTAGGAACATAAGAACATTCAGCTTGGGACTGGCTGAGAGTACCAATATTTGTGTCACATTATGTGAACATGTTTTAGCTGTAGGATATAGTATTCAGGTTCCCAAAGCAAATAGCTTCCATTTCTACCACAGATCCAAAAATAGACCTTAATTCTTTCATGCAATTTTCATTAGTTTTTATATAAACACAATTAATTCATATGCTTATTGATATATCTTCCTGAAAACTGAGTATCTTTTAAAGACTTACCAAATAACACCTTTTCTATCTTCTCCTTTGAATTTGTTTTTGTGATATTCCATAGATTTTATGGATTTGACATGTATTAAAACCGTGGTATTTACCACTGTGTTCAGGGAAAGGGCAGATCTGCCATGATATTAATTTTTGAGAAGGATACCTAGAAAGAGACCTCACTGTTCAGTGAATAAGAACATCATTTAAAACCCAAGTTAACTCACACATTAGAATTGAAGAGATCTCCACAAACCACTAAATGGCATATCAAATACTACTACAAACCTACCTTGTTTTTAGAAGGGTCTATTCACTGCACTGCCTATTTAGAATCGCCATTGGGTCTTTTTGCAGTAAACTGCTCACTATTACCAAGAGAGCATCTATTATGTGCAAGGTTCTTTCTCTTATAGGACTATTTGTTCTAAGCCACAGTAGGTCATTCAGGTACAATCTAAAAGCTAGTCCACTTTCTAAAGAATAATCAGGTGACCTGCTGGGACTCAAGAAATGTATAATAACAGCACTTTTTTAAAAAATGATTCTTAGGGTCAAAATGGAATTGAGATCCATTAAGGACAAAGCTGTTCTCTATAATTATTTTTTTTCTTATTCTAATGGGCTATTCTATATTCTAAATTTTGGAACAAGTAACAAAAGAGTCACAGCATGGGACAGGTGACATGCAGACATCTACCATCTGACTCTGAAGCCATTCGATGAGCATTTCTGCTGTTGAATCTGGGATCTGACATCTCAAGCCTTCCTTCTCATCGGTTTCCATCATCTCTAACAATCCACGCAGGTCTTCCACAAGGTGCAGGGCTCGCAAGCTTCCCATGAATGGGGAGGTGGGAGACTGGCAATCAAAAATCCCATTGGAATATTCCAGGGCCTTAGAACCTAAGTTTAAAAAAATCACAGAGAAAGCAAGAGGATTTATATCAGATAACACAAAGCTGAAGGTGGCAAGCAAGTTCAGTCACAGTTAAGCAATAGCCATAACAAGAAAACTGTGAAAGGATAATTCAATCACGTATCTCTCCAACGCAGAGTTATTTGATTCAAAAATAAAAACCATATAATTGATGGTAAACATCAGTGGTCAAATACCTAACAGGGAGGCCAATTGTCTGCTATAGTATGAGTATGGTCGTTTTTGTTTTAAGATATGTTGACCTTGCAGAAATGAAGGATAAAATGGTAGTAGATCAGTTTGGGTGGAGCCACACATTCCAAAAACCACAAATTTTAGGGGCCATAAAGTCTTTAAATTTCCTATAAGTTACACAATGAAGTGGAAATTGCATAGCATAACTTTGAAGGTAAGAGGGCCAGCTCCTAGTTAACTTACCAGAATTTAATCTCTGAATAAGTTTGGTGAATTACATGTGCACATTTGATTATGTATGCAGAGCATGTGTAAATAAATATTCTCCCCCATGATTGTTTGCAGCCTAGCATAAATGCTCTCTTCTTAATTTTAGGTTTACAAACAGGTTTTATAGACATTTTTGTTTTCTATTATTCTATTATAAGAGAAAACATTCTACTACTTAAATACACACAACTGACTCACAGCCAACCTCTTTATTACTTAGATTTTTATTTTTTGTTTGGCTAAACATACCTACTATGAAATATAAATACTAACCTTATACTTAAATATCAACACTTATGATAATTAGGCTATCACTTCATAAATCTGAAGGTGTTACAATTGGGTGAGACCTGTGAACCAACATGTAAGTTCTCTGTCCAGCTGGCCATATGGCTTGATAAATTCTAACAATGGAGAGAGGAATTCTCTTTCAGCTATTTCATTCCATTGACATTCCTAATACTGGACCAAATGATCTGGATCCAAATCTGCCAAACTATTATAATGGCACCCACTGATATGCTAGGCACAGTGCGAAATGCTTCACATAACCCTCTGAATTAATCCCCTCGGGAATCCCGTAAAACTGAGATGAGGAATCAGAAAAATATAAATTGAGGAGAGTATGTTGGGCAGTGGGGAGGAGGTGGGTGGGAAGAGCATTAAAAACCAGACAGGCTTTAATGTCCTATTCCAGTAGTTTTAAGCATTAGGATCACCTAATGATATTACTAAAAATATATGAGCCCATGGTAACCTTCTATTTTGTTAAGTCCCTGTCATAAAACACGGTGGAGACAGAGGAGAGATGTGTATTTAGAAAAATTACCCAAATGTTCATAGTCATTTCTCCTCTTCTCCCTCTTACCTCAGTTGGAGGCATTAACAGATGCATATTTAACATATAAATCCAGATCCTACCCACAATGTTGTTGACTAACTTAACTTGAGGAGGGACCTGAGGAATCTTGCTTTTCTTAGTAACTCTAATGCTGATCCAGGGCTAAGGAATAAATATACTAGTCTAGTGGAATATATAAAATGCAAATTCTTCAACTACTGTTCCAGAAATATCACTTCTCTCAACTACAGTTTCACTACTAGTGTAAAGTTATAACCTCTGGTAAGAGCCTAGAATTGGTTCTAGTTATATTTTCTGAAATTGTGACAGTAAGTCCAATCTCTTTCCCACATAACAGTCCTTCAACTATTGGAAAGCACAAAGCATGTTGCGAGCAACAATACTTTTCTAGGTTAAACATAATCAATTCCTTACCAGATGTGCTTGTTAAACTCTTCACCTTCATGCTAACCTCCTCTAGATAAGTTTTAGTTTTCCAATGACCCTTTGACAATGATATTCCAAGAACTGAATACTGTACTTGGAGTACGGTCTAATACACAAAGGAGATCAAATTGAAGTCAGGTCTCCAGCACATGTAAGTATAGCAAAGGAGACCAAACCATGACATGTCGCTTCTCTCAAGAGAACTTTCTGAAAAGGAAAACACCTTTGGTTTCTTCAAACAACCAAAATAGAGTAGGGTCAAATTTATGACCAAAAAAGATTAGCAGCTGGGGGCAGGACAACTAGAATCAGGAGTGATAGAGGCCAACTGTATCCTGACCCTGAGCACCAGGTGTGTGCACGACAACCCCACCCAATAGCCCATCCTACCCTCTCCTCTTGTAATGCATTCCTAAATACACAGAAGTACTTATGTTGAGACAAAATACAAAATGTGACATGAGACCTTAGGTAGTCACCACTCCTGGGAGACTGCAAGGGAGTGAACAGGCATAACTACTTACTAGTCGGTCCCCTCAGCCATGATGGGAAAACAAGGAGATAATGGCCTATTGCTTTTGCTCAGCTTCCATAATAGAGAACTGCTGAAGATTCTTAATAAGGAAATAATATGATGAGATCTGTGTTTTAGAAAGGTGATTCTGGTGGTCCAGAGAAAGATGTACTAGAGCAAGAAAGCAAGAGTATCAGGAACATCGAATAAGAGGGTTACTTAGAAAGAGCAAGACAATGGTAGCACAGACAGGGCAGATTTCAAAGAGAGAAAATGGGACTGGTAGACTACGGTAGGAGGTAGAAATGATAGAACTTGATTAACTAAGCTTTGTGACTTAAATTTCTGTTTAGGAAACTGTGTGGATGAAGGGCTATGAAATTACCAAAGACTACTAGAGGGGTTTCTGAGGAAAGATAATGAATGACCTCAGTGTTTTAAATAATAACAGTGATTTGTCTGTATGGGACATGGAAGATATCTAATTGGCAGATAGAGATAGAGACCTGAAGCTTACCAAAGAACTGGAAAAATAAATACGTGTGAGATTCATTGGTGGAAAAGCAAATGCTGAATTCAAGAGAACAGATCAGAACATTCATGGATATTGGGTAGAGTATCCCTCAAAGTGTGGTCCACAGACTACTGGCACCAGAATCACCTGAGAAACAGATTCTTTATCCTTGATCAGAAGCCTAGGATAGTCCTGGAATTTGTGACATTTTAAAATAAAATTTTAAAATGATTCTGGTAGAAAATGGAGAAGAAGGACAAAGATAATAATACCACAAGGGAACCTATAGGCATTGGAGAGAGCTAATAAATGAAAATAAGAAAGTGGAAAGGAAAAGAGTTGTAATGAAAAAGCCAAAATATCAGAGTAAATGGCATGATTCTATCTTTTAGAGGATACAGATTACCTGCTATAATACCATCCATTTGCTCCAATGCTGCAGCCAGCATGTCACTTGCATCACTCATCATTTTGTTTTTGTCAAGGGTAAATTCCAAACTGGATCTGAAAAAATAACGATGTTATCATTATAGCTTCTAAATGACACACACTTCCTGGCAGTTTTAATAATTCAACTTCAAATTATAACTCCATCTAGTAGGCAAATATGGAGAATTTCTGAAGTAGTAGAGCTGAATTAATTGAACCATTTAACAAGCTGTGGCCAATAATCAGCTACTCTACTGCAAGATGATATGCAATATCTGTGTCAGTTAATAAAGATTCAGTTCTTGTACTCAAGGTGTTTAAAATCCAGTAGAATGGTTTCCATGCTGTACTCTGTAAAGTGCTAGGTCTCTGTGAAGGGCCTAGAGGATGGCTGTGGAACCTTGCTGAGGGCCGTGAGGCATGCTGGGTAGACAAGACTTCTTTCTCCCTGCACTAGCTCTACACATCTCTGCTCTCCTAAGTTTGCCTTTCTTTTTTTCTGTATAAAGAATTACCGTAAGACTTGCCTAAGAAAATGGTTCATGAACATATATATTAAACACATATAAATCTACCGGTATTTTATAATGTAACATTAGCTATCACATATTGAGTGCCTACAGTGGTCCCTATAAATTTACATAAATTTTCCATAATCCTTAATCATGACAACAACCCTATATGTTGGATAAATTCATCTTCGTTTTGTAAATGAGACCAAAGATGTTTGTTGATTTTTGCATGGAAACACAGCAAGTAAAGCCAAAAACAGTTTTTAACCTAGGTCTGTCTACTTTCCACTAAATTTCTTTTACTTGAGCCTATCTGAAAGATAGGTTAGCACTAAAATTGTGTCACAATCTACTCACTCTTTTTTTTACCTGTTAAAAAATTGAAATTATCCTTGCAAAAACATTAGTCGTTAACAGGAAAAAAATCAAAGTATGTGATTTTCAATATTAATTAATACATTTCAGGTACCAGACTAAGCACCCATATAAATTCTCCTAGCAGGTCTAAATAAGGCTCTTGCTACTTTGCAGATACTGTGGTATAGCAAATACCTGAGAAATAAAGGGTATGCTGTTTAACAGAAACTTTTATCTTGTCTCCAAGCAGCCAGATTTCACTTACCACTTTATTTTTACAAACATATTTATAGTTCTGATAAACAGCTTCTTGGGTCAGTTCTCTACTACTTATTCTGATAAAATGCCATTTAATCAATGTGAAATATTACTTCAATTTTATAGATTTCATCTAAGAATTTCCCACAACTTCACTCACTTCAGAAGGTAAAAATATCAACTATGTTATGTGCAAATATTACAGCACAAAACCACCTGAAGCACGTGTTTATGGTTACCCAGAAATCAGACGGTTAACAAGCTAGGTTATGAACCTACGTAGTTCTCAAAAATTTACTTGCACATTTAGCTAGTGCACAGTCCAGACAGGTGGGGCATCAATTTAATAATCACACTTCAGGCAGAAAACTTAAAATGTGAAAGTCGAGAACATAAAGAACTAAGCTGAATAGCGTACAGTCCTTGACTTTCATATAATTAAGCGGCTTACATTCCCTTTCATTTTAAAAGTTGCACTTCAAAGAGCTCTAGATACTATGAGATTTATACACACACACACACACACACACACACACACATGTATATATATAAACATATATATATAAAAGACACATGTCAGGTTCAGCTATAAACATGGGAAATGCTAATAAAACAGAATGATGCTCACATTGAAAAAACTCTCACTGCCTCACTAAATTAGAAAAAATAAATATTTGTCTTTACTAGCAATTATATTTATTAGCAATTATATTTATATTTCTTCTCTGTTCTGTTCACAGAGCCTTTCAAACCCTATGGCATGGAGGTATGAGAACTTAGGCCATATTTTGCAAAATGGTGACAAACCAGTTTTTTAAAAAATTTCCAATTCTTTAGAGATCAATCCCTCGTTTAATGTCATAAAAATATGACGTTATTTTTTAAAAAATTTTATAAATGTTGCTATTGATCTCCATACTGATCACATAAGTCTGCATGTAACAATAAGATGACAAACAGTAAACACTACTAATAAATCTGTGTATAATATGGCAAAAGTGGTAGGTGCTAAGGGTTAAAAGTGGAGCAGGATAAGGGGGTCAGGAGTTTGGAGGGGTTTGCAAATTAAATAAGGTAGTCAGGGAGAATGACAGATTTAAAAGCCAAAAGTTCAGTGGTATTTCAAATATAGAACTCATATAAATTGATAAAAAAAAATAGGAAGAGTGATAGTATTAACAGACATATAACAGAAGAGGAAAATATGAAAATATAAAAATATAAAGAGATGCTTAATGTATTAATAACCAAGGAATTCAAGACAATAATGCAATACTGTTTTATATCCAGTCAATTGGCAAAAAGAAAAAAAAATTAACACTACCAAGTATTGCAGAGGATGTGGGTTCACAGAATCTCTTCTAGAATGGTGGTAGAAATGTAAAATGGGCTAACATTAAACATTCACATTCATTTTTCAATCTAGCAATATTCACTCCAAGGTATATAATCATGAGCAATGCACAAATGTTCATCATAGGACTCTTAACAAGAATAAAAATGTGGAAATGACCCAAATGTCCATCAACACGAGAAGAGATGAAACAACTGATTTATTCACACAACAGCATTGCATACCGTTGTCAAAACTAAAGCAATATGTGTATAATATGGACAAATCTATGCAATATAATAGCAAATAAAAAAGTCTGGTAAATTCAGTAAGACTTAATAATTAAATACAAACATACATATGTGTGTGTATATATATATATTTGTATCTCATATATATATATAATATATATATATGAAATACACATAGACTCACTGTAAGTATACACAAAGAAAAACGGGAATGATGCATGCAATTCAGGATGATGGCTACCTCAAGCCAGGGACATGGGAGACAGAATTAAAAAAAAAAAGTTATACAGGTAAATGAAGGTTAGTGTCAAGTTTTTGAGTTAGGTAATGAATTCAAAAGTGCCTATTGCATTATTAAAAATGACAAAATGGAAATTCCACTTCTAATAACAGTAGAATATATTTTATTGGACAAACTGTCTCACGAATAGCAATATAAAACAATGGATAAAATATAAAAACAATTTTTGAAGGAATTAGAGCCGCACCAAAAACAGGTAGAAACTGGAGGGAATTCAGTTCTTGAGTAAAGGGAACCATATGAATGAGATTCACATTTACACATCTTTTCACCTGTGGACGCCTCCCAGTCCACGTGATGCAGAGCGGCAAGGACTCATGAAAAAAATCTCAATCTTATTGATTCAAAGGATAAAAGGGGGTACAGTTTTTAACATTATGTGCAAAGATGTTTAATACCAATTCAGGGTAGACTGTGTTAAGTTAAGAATAGATAACATAATCTGTTAAAACTATAAAATAAAGAGATCAGTAAAAAGCCAATTAGGTCTATGAAATGGAATACTAACAAAATCCTCAATCCAAAAGAAGGAAAGATGGTAGATTTAACCTCACTTGTATAAATAATTACATTAAATATAAATGGAATAAACACTATTAAAAGTCAGACTGGCTTTTAAAAAAAACAGATTTAACTATATCCTATTAATAAAGGACTATAAAAGAATGAAAAATGAGATATCATGTATATAGTAAGCCTAGGAAAGCAGGAGTGGCTATACTGATAATAAAAATGACTCCCGATCAAGACGTATTATTGGAAAGAGAGACATTTTCTGATGATAGCAGTCAATTCACCAGGAAGTCATAACAATTACAACTTTTTTTTGGCAATTAATAACAGAGCTTCCAAATACATGAGGCAAAAAACAATGCAATTGAGGGATAATTATACAAATTAAGTTCATTCATATTTAATGTAATTGTTGACATGGTTATATTTAAGTTTACTGTCCTGCTAATTTTTTTTTTCTGTTTGTCCCATCTGCCATTTGTTCCTCCTTTTCAAACTTCTTTTGGAATGGTAGACAAACAAGGTAAGGAAAAATTCCAATAATGATATAGAAGATTTGAACAATACCATCGACCTTGACTTAATTTAATTTATAGAACAAAACACTCATATGCAGAATGTACATTCTTTTCAAGTCCACATTATATCCACCATGATAGGCCATGTGTGTAAAGTCACAAAATAAGTCTCAATAAATTCCAAATGGGTTTTAAAGACTACACAGAGAATAAGAAAAACAACCTGAAGTGGTAAAATACTAAGACTAAGAATAGAATTTCCACATATATTAAAATTCTGACACGCCCTTGGCTCGAGTTATTTTAGAGGCAGCCTAATTTAGTGAGCATCTGTGTTGATAAAGCTATGTCAACTATCATGACTGGGTCAAAGTATTTTTAAAAATAGAAAAACTACACTAAAAGGCTTCAAAAAAATCCCAAGCTCTTAAGAAGATTTTCCTATATCCTCAAAAACATTTCTGAGAGAATGATCCCTCTGGGTGTCCTCACATACTTAATACAATGGAATGTTATTCCAATACAGTGGAATATTACTCCACAATAAAAAAAGACTAAACTACTGGTACATGCTATATTATGTTGAGCAAAAGAAGCCTGACATAAACAACTATGTACTGTATGATTCCTTCTATATGAAATTCAAGAACAGGCAATATGGTGATATAAAGTAGGACAACAGTTACCTGTAGGAAGTGGCAAATAATTAAAGGAGATACTGAGGGATTTCCTCTTCAATATGTTGATTGAGGTGTTGGTTATATAAGTTTATAGATCTGTCAAAACTCATCAAACTACATTTAAGATGTGTATATTTCACTGTACATAATTTTCACCTGAGATTTTAAAAAGTAGGAATGAAGATGACTGAGAAATTAAAATATTTTAAAATGAACTAATAAGTGGATTAATATAAATGGGAAATGCATGGACTTATAGTGGCAATATGTCATGAATCAAGGATAACAAATAATTCAATTACATATCTGAGGTCAAAAAATGAAAGACAGCATATCCAGATCCCTTTGTTCTAATTCTTTGCTTACCCACATATCTGCTGGTTTTCATTTGGTCATTTGGATGAACAATCCATTTAGAAAATTAAAACTTCAACATCTAATGATTCTCACATGATAGCAAATACATTTCTGGATTTTAAATAGTATATATATATATATATATATATACACACACACACATATACATATATATATATACATATATATATATATATATATATATACACACACACACACACACACACACACACACACACACATATACATATATATATATATATAATATTTTTTTTTTGGATGACTTGCCGAAGGAAAAGTTACCAAGAAGTACAACGACTACAACAACGGGTTCAAAGTCATAGTTCAAACTGGAGAAACCCCTTACTTGCCGGATGAGGTAGACAAAGAAGATTAGCTCTGTTTGCAGGAGTCCTCAACCTAGTAGTTTTCTATTCCAATGGCTTAATAAAAATAAGTTTAGAAAAGCCTTAGAAAAGCAATCTACTGGGGAAAATATTCATATATTAGAGTAAGGAACAAAGAAAAACCTAACAGAAGCATGTTTGGGGTATATTTCAAGTTTGGTCAGGACCCATTTAGAGTAGATTTGAATGGGGTAAAATATCAGGGAAAGTTCCAGCAATGGGTGTGGTGGCTAAAAGGTTGGCAGAAGACTAAAACTTTTTGCAGGGTTGCTGACTAACTGGTGTTTTAGGTCAGGCTAGCTGCCCAGTTTCCCTGTGAAGAAAGAAAGGCTGTATGAAAATTACAAAGTTTGTTTTAAACTTTGGTGAGAATGACATCTGTCCTAGTCTTGCAGATTTCCTTAGGTAAAATGTTTAGGTTTGAAAGAGAACTTCTAACTTTGTGCCCAGATGAGTACAGCTCACTGGCTGGTGGAGTGCCATATTATTTATTATATGGTTATTATGAGAACAATATATTTTCATATAAATTATCCACATATTTCTCACAACTTTTTCCCCCAAAGCTGCTTGTAGGTGTGTTAATCAATTATACAATGATTTTTCAATGTATGCTGCAATACAATCATGGGAAAGATAAAATGTGTAAAAATGGAAAGACCAAAAGGGAGTAGGAAAGACTATCAGTGGTTATCAGGCTGTGGTTCCTGGACCAGTAGCAGCAGCAGCAGCTGCAGCATCACCTGGGAGTTAGTTAAAATGTAAATTCTTGGGCCCTAAGACCTACTGAATCAGAAACTGCAGGGGCAGAGCCCAGAAACCTGGGTTTTTACAAGCTGCCCATGTGATTCTCATGCACACTAGATCACGGTACTAGAGTGTAAGAGGCCTCCATTCCCTCTTGGGACAACAAGCCCCACCCAGATGAGGCTGGAACTGGCTACCAAGGTAAACAAGGGCAGAGCTCCTCTCCCCAGTCCCTGATCCTTACTTCTGACCCAAAAACAACAGCTCTGAAGAAGCAATTATGTTTTAATCCAAAAAATCTCCTCCTTTAAACTTCAACTACTAAGTCTTCATGTCTGTAACATGTTAAGATTCTTAAGCAATCTTCCTTACTTTCTAGTTCTCTGCTATGTATCTGTCATCACATACTTTCTCCTCCCCACTGTATT
>CM053503.1:30459713-30475806 GCA_028627145.1 Eidolon dupreanum | reverse complement strand
ATTGATGAGTGGTAAAAACTGTGGACTAGGGAACAGTTTTGTGGAGGAATAAGATTTTATAATAATTTTAAAAACTAAACTGTCTAGTGGGTAATTTCTGTTATTTTCTTGTTCAACTGGGTATTAGTTACACTCTTGGCTATATATATAGTAAATAAAATGTCAACATTTTTTTCTTTTATAGCATATGTGCTTCTGGCCATAGTCAGTAGTAGAGATATGTTTTTGGCTGTTGGAGGAAAAAAATCAAAACCAGAACCCTGAAATTATACAGTTGAAAGTATAAATATATTCTTACAATTGTTATTCACTATTAAAATATTAAAAGTAATATGGAAATTCTGTATAATTAACAAATACTGAACCAAGTGATAATGGGTAATACAATCTTTTCGAGTTATTTGTATTTCAGTCCTGAATGACTGGCACTCAGTGCCGCAGTAGATGTCCTTAAGGGAGGGGTAATGAGAACCAGGAGAGCAAAGCCAAAAATTATTTCCCAACTCAGGTGTTGGCAAACTTCAGCCCATAATCCAAATCTGGCCCACTGCCTGTTTTGTAAATAAAGTTTCATTAGCACACAGTCACACTCGTTCGTTTATGTGGCTGTTCTCATGCTACAGCAGCAGAGTCGAGTAGTTGTAGCCCACAAAACCCAAAGTATTTACGATCTGGCCCTTTACAGAAAAAGTTTGCCAACCTCTGCCCCAACCCATCCCACAGCCTCCTGAAGTACAAAGACCCTTCTCCTATTCACTTATTCACCAACTGATTGAACAATATTTACTGAGTATCTATTATATATCAGGCGCTACTTGAACTGATGAGGATATAACAGTAAAGGAAAAAGAAATGGAAAAGTAAGTTATTGCTCTAATATCAAGAAATCATAAACAAATAAATACATTTAAATGTGCAGTAGATGAGATGGTGATAAATAATATGGGAATACAAAGCAAAGAAAGAGGATAAAGATAACATTGGCTTACTTCGTACTATGTACTGTTTTAAGTGATTTTCATGTATTAATTCATTGAATCCTCATAATAACCCTATTGACACAATATTTATTCCTACTTTATAGGTGATAAAACTGAGGCACAGAAAGGGCCCTCAAGTCATACAACTGGAAAATGGGTCTGAAGCCAGATAGTCCGCCTCCAAAGCCCACACTCTTAATTATACATTGTGCTAGCTCTTTATGCAGAAAGGGAATGGTAGGAAATTACAATTTTAATATGATAATTGGGGAAGGCCCCGCTGATAAAGAGACATTGAGCAAAGCCCTAAAAGAGGCGAGGGAGAAAGTCGGGTGATTATACAGGGAGGGATTCCAGGTAGAAAAAAGAGCCAGTACAAAGGCTGGGAGGATGGAGAGCTTCATCTACTTGGTACTGAGAGAGGGAGGAAGAACAAGAGAGAAGGGGAGAATTTACATAGAGTGAAATGTACAGGTCTTAATTGCACAGTTTGCTGAGTTCTGAGGAATGCGTACATCTATGTAGCATATCAACATTCTCGTGTACATTTTGATGGAAAAACTAATAAAATTTGATACAGTGTTTGGGGAAAGGAAATGACTTGGGGGCTGTGGCCTACTCCATAGAAGAATGAAGTAGCCATTTACTGAGGCAACTGACTGCCCACTCCCAGCCCCAAGCATAACAGGTACTTCTTCCATCCACCAAAGGAAACAAGAAGGACTATAAAATTATCATCCATGGAGAGTCGGCACCCACCATCCTTTACACTAAAGCCTAATGAAATAGCTGGATCTTGTACATGGAAGTTACATGTAATAGCAGAACACCCAAGCAAAACCTACGACCACAGACAGCATCAAGCACTCTCATGGTACTCTTTCTTCTTAAAACCTCTACTACCAATTACCATGTGGGACCTCTGGTTACCTCTACTAGATACTATACTTGGCTAGGGAAAAGGTGTGTCTCTGGCAGGTGGGCTCACTTAACTAGGCCCATGGAATGTTGTCTCTATCAGACTGAGCTTTTTAAGAACAAAGGTCCCGCTTTTAATACTTTCTATGCCAAGCTTAGCTCAGGACATGATGCTCAGTAAAGGTTTAGTGAATAAATGAATAACCATTTATATCCATCAACAAAATTACTCATTAATCACCACCAAACACGCTACAGAGAACTGCATATGAAAGAATGGTACATTAATGGGTTTGGCTCCTTTAGGTCTTAGATCATCGACCTAGATTCCATTTTCACTTTAATAAAAGTTCTGTTATCCCATAGGTTATCCATCAACAGGAGAGGGAATGAAAGAGGCAGAGAAGAAAAGCAGAGTAAATATATTGAGTTGTTTGGACACAAATTTGAAAGCTTGCTTTTACTACAGCTACATGTTGAATGACTAGAGCAGAGCTATCAAACGACCAATATGACCAGGACTTTCCATATTTTATTATATTTGGTAGGACTAGTGCTTCAAAATGACATGGATAAATTTATACATTCATTCATGTACATATATATGTTTATTCAAAGAATATTTATCATTCGCCCACCATGTGCTAAAAACTGTTCCAGGCACTGAGGAGTTCTCATTTAAGTGACCATCCCCCAGTTTCTGCATTTGCTTTCCAATAAAGTCCATCTCACGGACCTGATTAAGTGAGCCCACCTGCCAGAGGCATAACTCTTCCCTAGCCAAGCATAGCATCTGTCTTGTTTTTAAGTGGCAACTCCAAAGCTAGATATTCTAAGTGATTGGGGGTACACAGTCTACTTAACATAGTGCTTGCTTGAGCTTAAAAACAAGGCAAGGAACAATATACTTGTTTTTTACATTTTTTGCTATTTATATCAGGTGTATTGAATGTCCTTGAATTATCTTAATCTCAGGATGTCTCAAGTCTTGCCTTCTGTTAAAAAAATAACATAGTATGAAAAATATATTTTTCCTTATGAAACTCCTTGTTGTGTCTTGATGTAGCTGTACCAAGTACTGCTAGAGAAAATCAGGTTGGCTCCACTTCGAATGTCTACAATCTAATCTTGACTGGACACTTAATGTCACTCAACAATCCTTTTATTCATCGCTAGTTCCCTCCCTATTACATTCCTCATAATGACTATCTCTAAAAATTCCTACAAAACCCTCCCCTAATATATTCGTATTCCTGCTCACCATAATCTCAGTAGATTAATTCATAGCCTACCCTACAGAGAATCCTGGGAAACTCTCCTCTAAAATTTCTATGTATACTTTCTTGTTTATTCCTGGTTCACAGTCTTCTGTCATGGGAAAACTATCCGCCCTTATTCTTAATCTCATTCTGACCTTTTAGACAATTACTCGTCCCATTCTTAAATATCTTCAATCTTTTCTATTCCTCAATTTCCTTCTGCTCAAACAATAAAATGTTGAAAATCTTCTGGACCTAAAAATTGCAGCCCCTCCCCCCCAAAAAATCCCAAAACTCCCAAATCCCTCTTTTCACCCATCATAAGTTACAGATCCAGCTCTGACTCTACAATTATACAATTATAACCTCTCCATACTACAATTTGGCTGCTGCCTAGCATCACCAAAAAAAAAAAATGCCATCAAAGATCATTATCATCATCACTTGAAGAGATCACATAGCTGCAAAATGGCAGAGAAGGGATTCAAACAAAAACAACACTATGGTAACACCCTAAATGTTAATCGATGGGGTTCTCAATATGTACTTGTGGAATTCAGAAAATTTTGGAAAGAAAGCAAAAAGAAATAAGTGGGACTATCTCAAACTAAAAAGCTTCTGCACAGCAAAGGAAACTATCAACAAAATGAAAAGGCAACCTATTGAACAGAACCTACTGAACCTATTCAACCTACTGAAAATCACATATCTAATAAAGGGTTAACATCTAAGAATACATAAAGAACTCATACAACTCAATAGCAAAAAAAAAAAAAAAAATCCAAACCACCCAGCTAAAAATTGGGCAGTGGATCTGAACAGACATTTTTCCAACAAGCAGGACATATAGATGGCCAACCAGTACATGAAAAGATGCTCGACATCACTAATCATCAAGGAAATGCAAATCAAAACCACAATGGGATATCACCTCACACCTATGAGAATAATTATTATCAAAAAGACAAAAAATAACAAGTTTGATGAGGATGCGGAGAAAAGTGAACCTTTGTGCACTGTGTAGAAATGCAAACTGGTGCAGCCGCTACGTAAAACAACATGGAGGTTCCTCAAAAAATTAAAAGCAGAACTACCATATGATCCAGCAATGCCACTTTTGAGTATTCATCTGAAAAACAAAAACACTACCTCAAAAAGATATATGCACCCCTATGCTCATTGTAGCATTATTTACCATAGCTAATATATGGAAATAACCTAAGTGTCCAGTGACGGATGGATAAAGAAAATGTGGTGTACATTTGTGATGGAATGTTATTTAGCCATAAAAAAGAATGAAATCTTGCCATTCGTAACAAAGGACAAATGTCAAGGGTCAAAGAACTTTAGCTGAGCCTGATACTTCAGGTCTCTGGGTGAGATATTTAAAAGATCCTCATACCTAAGCTCTGAAGGAAGAGCTCCCCTGGAGAGTGTATTCTAGTCAATTTGGAAATTGGAATTCACATGGGATGCCCTAAGCCTCTCTTCTTTGGAGAGGTCAAATGCCACCAGGTTACTAGGTGGATGCTGAGAAGTATGGGCTCTTCCCTGGAGCTTCTTGGGAGCTTCTGTTGTCCTCTGGGATTTTCTCCTAGAGGAAGCCAGGCATGGTGATCAGGAAACATCTATTGCAGCTTAAGTAGGGGTTTTGGTCCTTAGCACTGGAATGATCCAGATCTAGGAGACCCTCTCAAGCTACCTGGTTACTTCTGGAGAGATGGGGACCCAAGCCCTCCTCTTAGGTACAATCAATAGCTCCAGGCTCCATAAACAAAAAGAACCCCGTCAGAGACAGAACTTATGGGGTAGAAACCTACATTTTAAAGGCTACCTGAGATGGTCAATATCCTTATTGTTTATTAGTTTTGTTAAAAATGTAGCCCACAGCCTTGGGGTTGGCTAGCAAGTGGCAGAAAAGCCTGTTTTAACCAAGCAATCCCTCTCACAGGAGGGTGGCAAAGAAAATGATTCTCATTTATTAAATCATTTTGAATACCTAGAGGTCAGGTGGAGGAAGGATATGCATGCTCATTCAATTCCATGTGAGAATTCCTCAAGAGGCTCATTTCTTAAAGAGATGTGGCAGGAGCAGAGTGAAATCCCTAGCTAACCATGGACCTTCACCGACTAGACACTCCTCCTTTGGAGGGTATTCAGTTAGGGAGGGCAGGAAGGAGGGAGAGTTGGTTCTTTAATGATGGAACAGAGAACTGACCTTTTGTCTCATAGAAATTTATATATACATATATATTTCTTATTTAGTAAAAATTTTATAATATTCTACTTCATCTTAATAGTAAAGATTACTAGGGCCTTTCACACAGACAGAAAGGACCCTTGACCTTGGTCTCCTTCCACATTGCTACAAACTCATAGAGGCATGGATGATGAGGATGCTATGCAGTATATAACCAGCCGTAAATGGTATTTCCAGCAAGGATGGTAGTTTTATTAATAGATTGCTGATATTTTAGAATATACTTGGGGGGGGGGGACCTGATTCATACAGTAGAGAGGGGCAAAAAAATTTCATTCATCCAGGTCTCTTAAGGCCAGAACAAACAAAATATGGATTGTGCCTCAATACCCAGAAGCCTAAGAAGGTACATACCAGTCACATGAACACATGACACACTTGGGAACAGGGAGGTCAGCTTTAAAAACCAGGTAAGGGCATACAAGTATGACAGGAGCCAGGGGTCTGCAGGGAAGGCCCAGAGGAGAAAAAGAAGACATCCTTCTGCTCAAGAACCTACAGCTCTGGAGGAGTCACTGGAGAGTATCACAATGACCTGCCAGAAAGTTCAGCTGCAAACTCACAGCTCTCCAATGCTTTAGACTGACTGGAATAAACAGTCAGTCTAAAGCATTGGAGAGCTGTGAGTTTCAAACCGCTCAGCTAAACAAGGCTTATGTGGAAAATAAAGGATGTGCAAGAATGGTGTAACTAAAGCAAGTGTCAAGTAAAAACATGCTACAGATCAGCATGTTATATTTTAAATCCTCAGAACTTGGAATGGGTTAGACATTTTAAAGGGCATGAACTTGGATGGAAGGGAGTGGCTGAAGCCCCCTTATTAAAGGTGCTGCTCTCATATCTGTTTTCATTTATTTAACACTTTTGGGCCTAGTGACTCATAAAATGAATTAGGGAGAGAATGCTGTTATCTGCAGAACCAACATTACCAACACTGATGTGCTCAGTTGGGTCAGGAAAAGAGGTGAAAATTCAGCTAATTTACAGATTTCTTTTGGTGATTTACAGAAGACTCCAAAATAAATATTACTAGATTTCTGGGGCTAATTTGTATCGAAGCTCAACTACAGGTAGATGATGAGTTTAAATGCATCTCCCCCAAAACCTGTATGTTGAAGTCCCAATCCCCACAACCTCCAAACATTACCTTATTAGGAGATAGGGTCTTTCACAAAGGTAATAAAGTTAAAAATGGGATGACTAGGGTGAACTATTCCAACATAACGGAGGTCCTTGTAAAAAGGGAAATCTAGACACAGAAACATGCATAGAAGGACAATAATGTGAAAACAAAAGACAGCCAGTTACAAGCCAAGGAGAGAAGCCTGGAACAGATCCACCCCTCACAGCCCTCAGAAGGCTCCAGCCCCGTCGACACTTTGATTTTGGACTTCCAGTCTCCAGAGCTGAGAATACATTCCTGTTGCTTAAGCCACCCTGTTTGTGGCACTTTGTTATGGCTGCCCTAGCAAACCAACACAGGTGGCGAGATGCTGAGTTGTGGCAGCAGCGGACTGACCAACTGCCCAGAGGAAGATGACCCATAATTACAAAGGTACAGGGCATCCTGTGAGGCAGAGTTTAGAGTATGACTGGCCTGAAAAACCCAACTGCTGGTCTATATAAAAGAACACGTTTCAGAGGCAATGATCTGCTGGCCATGTCATATTCTTTTCAGTGACAACTTTCAACAATTGCCTTTTATATCCCCACTAACGAAATGATACACTAATTCCATTAGATACAGAAATATTCGGCGATTTCAGCATCAAAACATTTTTATTCCTATTGAATGACCTCCAGAGAGTACTGCATATGTGTGGTTGTATTTTATACTTTATTATACTCCTTTATGGCACATCTATAAATCTGAAAAAAGACAAAAAAAATTGAATATTCAACACTGAATTTAAAAACGAGAAACAAAATCACCCTCAAATCAAAGACAAAATTATCACAACAATATTTATTCAGTGTTTGTTCAGGGAGAGATATGCTAGGATCCTGGGAGAGGACAGGTAGATATATAACATGTGCATCAAAGCAATCTAGGTTTGATGAATAGTTTTGTACCAACAATGAAACTGCTTAATTAAATGTTCGATTTAAAGTTTTACAAGATGACTCATGCCTACCAAGAATTAGGTCTCCTCCCATATCTTCTGCCAGGTCTCAAATACTTTAAGACATTTTCACAAGAACAAACATGTCACATGGAAGAACAAGGAGGCCCTCCTTCCCATAGTAAAAGCACAGTAGTCTTCGGGCTGTAATTGTTCAGTTCTAAACTTAGATGCTAGCAGATAGAAACATTCTAGATCATAAATCACTCCTGATCTTCAACTATGAGATGTGGCAGCACAGATATATTTTCAAGCACCATGCTGGCTTGGAAAAGCATATACATGTTATGTTATCCTCATCGAGCAAAGAATAATTTCTACAGCTTCATGGGAGAAGCCTTTTCATCGTTACAATTATTACTCCATCACCAAATTATCAGGGATTACCAGAAGTTGTCCAGTATTCTGCTTTTAAAAAGGACAAACAGACCTATTTTAATTTGGTGGCAAACCACCTGACACCTCAAGTCAGGGTCACCCTTCTGGCTGTGCAGGTTATGAACTGCACAGTGTGTCCTGCCCTGGCAAGAGGAGATTGAGATCCAGCCTGTTCCAGCCCAGGAGCTGCATCTGCCTGGAGGCTCCCATTTTCTAATTGCACAAAAGATCTCTAAGGTCTAGTAATATATTCCCCTCCTTCTCTGTGGATACCCTTGGTATAGAAGTCTACAATCACCTTAGCAAAGGGCATGGTTTTAAACCTGTTTAGCTCAGGAAGTGAAATAGGCCATGGGACTGGAGTTCAAGGAACAAAAGGGGAGTGGCTCAAAAAGCCTGGAGATGTTGACAGGGATCCTGTCATGCAGGGCCCAGGTGAATCATTTTGAGAATTGAAAGATTATCTTACATACAGAGGGATGCCATTGAAGGGTCTTAAGCACAGGGGTGACCTGATATGATTCATGTTTCTTTAAAAAATCTGTCTGGCTCCTATGTAGATGATGAATCAGAAGGAAGCCAGAGAAGATGTGGGAGGGTCCAGGTGGGAGTGGTAGATAGATAAAATGATGGCAGGAAAGTGGAGAGCATATACTAGAAAACAGAGTTGGATGGGCTTTGTGAATGATCAGATGCAGGGAAGGAAGCATGAGACAGAAGGAATGAAGTCCAGGATGATGCTCAGCTTGTGCCACAATCAGCTGAACAGAAAATGATGAATTTTATAAGGCACACTGGAGGGGGAGCAAGTTTGAGGGGTTAAAGTCATGAATCAGTTTTAGAGTTGAGACTTCCATAAAGCACTGGGTTAATAATATGCCTTCCAGTAAATGTTGCTACTAAAATGTGATATGCCATTCTTACATTTTTCTTTGTAAAATCTGGGAAATACACTTTTGACCAGAGTTTTAGAAGTACTGTGGGTATATGCTGAATACAAGATTTATAGTACTCAAATTATTCTCCATAACCATATTCTTGTCCCTACTCCTAGAGTGTTGTCGGTTGGACCAATTGCCCTGAGAATAAAAAAATCTCAGAAGGAAGAAAAGATGGCCCATGTGATGGGAGTTCTAGGTCACATAACACCCCAATGACCATCCCGTTCTTCACTGTGCCCCCACAATTTGTTCCAATCCTTATTTATAGATTTTTGATAAATCAAGACAGCAAATTCATTAAGAGCAATGAGTCTCAGAGTACGTTCCCCAGATCAAGCAGCATCAGCAGAACTTGGGAACTCGTTAGAAATGAAATTCTTAGCCCCGTCCCCAGACCTACTGAATCAGAAATTCTAAGGGTAGGAATCAGCAATCTGTGCTTTAACAAGTCCTCCAGGTGATGCTAAGGCACACTCAAGTTTAAGAACCACTGACAATTGGATCTCCTTCACATCTGCTTCCTAATTTCCATATTTCTTTTGGCCTGTTAAAATTTCCTCAGTGCTTCAAAATTGCAATCAATATCTAAGTAAAGCTCCTTCCCCAGATGATGCCATATTCCCTCATGGATCTCACAGTATCTTCCACAAGATGCCCAGACACCCAGTTTCGGCTCCACTAACTTGAATCCTACACATATCTTTGAGTCACGTGTTGGTGGCATGGCCCTCGGGCTCTGAGCTCCTTCATCGCACACCAACTGTCCCACTAAGAAATCCTGCCTTGTGTTGTAAGCTCTGTTAGCATGTTCACAAGAAGGATTCTGCCTTTTATTTGAATTCATCGCAGTGTCTAATACATAGAGAAAACCTAGTAAAAGTCTAACTGGTTGTTCTAGGTCAGTACTTCTCAAGGTGGAGTCTACTGGCAAGTACATGTCCAGAGAGCAGATTCTAGGCTCCATTCCTAGGCTATTACTCTAGAAATGTCTCCGAACAGGGATCTGCATTTTCAATACACACTGAAATTTGATCACCCCTGAGTCAGATGAAAGTCGCCTTAAAAACAACCAACTTGGATCAATTGCTTAAACACAGAATACTCAACTAAGCCCTGAACTAAGAAGAAACAAAATGAGAAGAGATTACCTTCTTCCTAACCTGGGGTCTACCTCTTCTCCCTACCACCCCCCACCCAAGTATAGAGTACATTGGTTAGACATGTATACAGTTTATAAAACAATCCCCCTAATTGCTCTTTTTGTCCTCTGGCTCTCCACCTAGCCATCATATTAATGCTAACTGCATTCTTAAATGTATTCTGCAGCTTCTCAAGTTTTAAAACAATGACATCACACTTTGTGCTCTATGAATGTTGTGGGATAATTTCCTATCAGTGTGTCTTCCCCAGCCTGCATTTATGGAATTGGTTTTCCAGCCCCAAAGAATTTTATCTTATTTTCAGTCCAGGAATTTGGGCTTTAAGTCTATTTAGAAGGTATCTTTTTCACCTATTTCTCCTAGACTTATTCATCTGTAAATTGTCAATGCTTATACTAGCTTCAACAAAATTCAAACATGGATTTTTTTAGGTGCAAAAAGAAAACACCAAAATAGCTGCCAAATGGCAAATGACATTATTTATAACTAGTGACATGTTATTCCACAGCCAAAAATATTTCCTGGCTTTCGTTATGAAGTTAGGCTTACTCCCCCACAACCAACTGCTCCACAACCTCCTCCTATCAAGTAGGTACATGAGCTCTACCCGCCCCGCACACCCCAAACATGCCCACAGACAGAAGGATCCACTGTCAAAATAGTTACTACACAGCACGTTATATAACAGAAGGAGAAAGAAGTCCAGAAACAAGTGATTTTTTAATATTATTGCAAGAGAAGTAGTTATGAAATAGAAATGACCAGCTCTTTCCTAGAATTAGCATTGGGTCTGTCTCAAAATAAGTTGTGCTCATCTTTATCTTATCAAACACGTGCAAATCCTTTTTTTTTTAAACTGCACTGTCTAGTTAAATTTTTACCAGTTCTTTTTAAACTAAGCTGTGTAATGGAAAAACAGACACAAACATATCTGAAGTCTACAAAAATTACTAGACACGGATCATTCTAATGTATGCTCTTGTTTTTACTTCAATTGCCAAATTCTACTTCTGAGATTCAATTGAAGAAGATAATTCTAATAAGTGTTCATGGAAAGCATCCATATCAGCTCATTCTGGCTAGCAGAAAAATGTGTGTTTTTTTAAAATTAAGGTATAATTTACATATAGTAAAAATTACCCATTTTTAGGTGTACAATTTGATCAGTTTTGATAAATGTACAGTCATGTAACCACCACAAAATTGGAAAATAAAAAGTTACTGGCTGCATTTGTGTCTTGAATTACATTTTTTATAGTATAGTGCTGATAGAGGTTATTTCTAGTCCCTCTTGCCCCTTTGCAGCAGAAACCACTTCCCCATCCCTAGCTCCTGGCACCCAGTTACCTGATTTCTACCCCTAAAGTTTTGTTTTCCATAGGCTTTTAAAAATATTTTCTTTTTGTCTTGTATCTTCTATTTTTCCATAATCATCTGGCATTGTTTTTGCAGTTTAAACAAAGTTATTTAACCTCAAAATATTTTAAAAAGGTTTGCCTGATCATTTCCTATAGTTTTCACTAACCAATGTCATTTTCAGTAATTGATATAACTTTCATTAACCAGTTCATAAGTGATATAGGCTACCGCAAACGCATTTTGAGTAACAAACTATCTTCCAAAAGGAGGCATTGCACGAGTGGTTCATAATTGAATAGAGACCATTGTGCAGACACACAAGAGCATCTATTCACAGATGTTGGGGGAGATCTGAGCCAGAGGTGGGGAACTTCCTGTGGCTTAATTTTGTTTAGCCTCAGGCATGTAGAGAGAAAGCTTTATCTGTGCTAAGAAAAGGTTGGATGGAAATGTGAAGCACTGCATTGGTAAATCATTTAAAGTTGAGGATGTGCATAGAGCAGAGAGGAGATTTTGGGTCACAGGCAGTGTCTACTTGTGGGAACTCTGCAACGGCTGATGATAAATGGCCAGAGAGATGCAAAGTGATATCCGACCTGCATCTTGCCCCAGCTCCCACACCAGGCTTACCTTTTCCCATTATGCTTTTCTTCTAGTTCCCTTCTAATTAAACTGAATTATTCTTTATAATGGGTATTTGCATTTCCTGCTCCTATTTACATTCATTCTTCAGATACCATATACCACCTTTCTGATTTTCCAGAATATAAGAAAAACATTATAGGCCACTTTCTATCTGTATTTTCTCCCAGTGGGTTAGTTTGGAAGCTGCATGCCAGTCTATCTGCCTCTGAATTCTTGGGGTCCTTCGGGTAATCAACCTTGAGCACAATTCCTTATATTTCTAGCCCTCACTCCCACCTCTGCCCCTCCCTTTGCAGTCTCCTAGAAAACTGAAAAAAAAAAAGGTCTTCGCCTTTTGAGCACTTTACTACTACTACTCTCTAAAGGAAAGGTATTAAAATGCCAACTAGGCATTTTGGTCTGAGGTCTCCTGTTTCCTGTGATATAACTAAAAGCAGCTGAAAAGTCTGTATCGTCCCTATTCTTCCCCCAAACACTTCTCGAGGAAAACTTTTTCCACCGAGAGGATTATCTACCCAATTGAGAATAGTGACAAAGGGAGAACTGTTGGTCTCAAACAATGGGCATTTAAAGATATGTGAACGTCCAGGTACAGACCTCTGCTTAGCCCCAAAAGGATCCCTTCTGGGCATTTCCACCCCAACTTGAGAATACACCTGAAAGGGAAAAGTCTCTAGTGCGGCTCCCATGTAAGTGACACAGCGAGAATGGATGCTAACTCTGGTGGTTCCCCATGACCTACAGAAACCCGGAGGGGTTGCTGATCAGGCGCCCTGCCAGTGGATGTATACACTACCTAGAACATGGTTCTGCCTTTCTCTGCCTTTTTCCACCAGTCCTGCTTCTAGAGGCTTTGGGTGAAATGTTGTCACCTGATCCCAACAAAAACATTTGCTAAATCTCGATGTTAGACTATTATCCTATCTGCCTCTTTATAAAATTTCTTGTGCTCAGAGTGCCACCCAAATGCAGAGAACATAGGGACCTTCTAGAGCAACTCTAACAGAACTTTCCGCGATGATGGAAATGTTTTGTCTGCCTTATACAATAAGGTGGCCACTAGTTACAGGTGGTCACTAAGAACTCAAAATGTGGCTAGTGGCTCCCCCGTTGGACAGCACAGTCCGGAGCTTACAAAACAAGGCTGTTCGTTGTTTTTGTGCCTGCTTGCCATTAAATGCTTGTATGTGCGGCAGAATTTGGTCTATGAATTGCTTTCATGGCAATACAGGGTGGTGAAGCTGTCGAAGAGGAGACCTAGAGTTCTCACCTACTGCCACTGCTAACGAATATATCAACCCGTGAGGCTGGTTCCCAGCAGCAGCAGCCCAGCTCCAGGAGGCCCTGGACTCCAGAGGCAGATCTGGGTCCTCTGAGCTGTACGAGTGAAGACAGGGGTGAAAACACACATACAACTCAGATGGTTGTCATGAAAATTAAATGACCAAACATGTAAAAGCACCTAGCAGAGTGTGTGGTGTCTGGTAGAAGCTTGATAACATTTAACTTGCTTACACCAAAACACTCTATTTTAACCATCATTATCCTTAAATTAAGTATATGAGCTTTGATAAAGTTTTGTCTGTTTGGAAATGAACATATGGAGTGTAGGAAATTGTACCTGTCCTCTCTCCACTCCTAAAATTAAATACTGTAAATATTTCAGTTATGAATTTGGTTGGAAAAAAAGATATCCTGCTATAGTAATTATCATAAAACAAAACAAGCTGTGAGAATAAGAGGCTTCCTCTTTTCTAAAGAGCATCACAAATAGTCCATTTACACTGGGTTTTTTCCTTCAGTTTTTATTGTGGTAAAAAAACACAGCATAAATTTTACCATCTTATCCTTTTTTAGGTATACCATTAAATGGTATTAAGCATATTCATATTTACATTGGTTATGCCTCCAAAGGTAAGACAATATATTAATACGCAAAATGGCATTCAAGCATACGTTAGAGAAATTAACATCAAATTTAGGATAGTGATGGTGGCAGAAGTAGGGAACGAAAGGCATCAGGGATGGAGTACAAGAGGGCCTAAGTTTTATCTAGAATGTTTTATTTCTTTTCAAAATATCATAGATCAACTATGGCATAATGTTAAGACTCGACTAAACTGAGTTATAAATATATATAGGTCTTTGTTACATAATTTACTATACTTTTATGTATTCTTTTTAAAGTTTTTTATTCTGTCCTAATTTTAGACTTATGGAGAACTTGCAACAGTATGCTTACATTCCCTTACCCAACTCCCCCCCTAATGTTAGCATTTTAGTACAAAAATGAATAGACCAGGAAATTAACTTTACTATAATACTATGAACTGAAATAAAGAGCATACTGAAATCTACGCATGTTTTCCACTAATGTCATTGATCTATTCTATGATCCTATCTAGAATCCCACAGTGCTTTTAGTTATTTCTCCTTAGTCTTCTGCAGTCTCTGACATTTTCTCAGTCTTTCCTTGCCTTTTATGATCTTGACACTTGTCAGTTATTTGTTGAATGTCTTACAGTTGGGGTTTGTCTAATAATGTCTCACTATTAGGCTGAGATTATGCATTATTGGCAAGACTACCACAGAAATGATGTTGTATCCTCAGTGTATCGTACCACATGGCCCACAATGTCACTTTTTGTATTGTTAAAATATTTCATAATTTCAAAAAGTGAAAAATAAGTAGCTATATTTAATCTATGTCCTCCAGAGAAACAACCAATAGTACATATATGTATTTGAATGTAGATATACATGCATATAAATACACATACATACATACATACACATATATGGATGAAAAAAAAAGTAGTTTATTATAAGGAATTGCCTCACACAGTTATAGAGGCTGAAAAGTCCCAAGAGGTGCCATCTGCAAGTCAGAGACCAGAGAGAGCCAGTGGTACCATTCCAGTAAGAGTCTACTGGCCTAAGAACCAGGAGAGCTGACAAGGTCAAATCCAGTCTGAATCCACAGACAGGGAAAGACCAATGTTCCAACTCAAAGACAGTCAAGGGAGAGTGAATTCTCCCTTCCTCAGTTTTTGTTCTATTCAGGTCTTCAAAGAATTGGATGAGGTCCACCCACACTGGGGAGGACCATCTGCTTCACTCAGTCTACGGATTCAAATGTTCATCTCTTCCAGGAACACCCTCATACACACACCCAGAATAAAGTTTGACCAAATATCTGAGTGCCCTGTGGCCCGGTCAAGTTAACCCACAAAATTAACCATAACAGCTGCTTAACTTATAAAATATAAGCTTCTTAATCGAGATATTCAGGTTCCAAATCCCATCAAGTCATGGATTTTAGAAAGTGTTCCAATTTTTAGATTTAGCATTATTACTGGCTCCAGGCCTACAATTCATGACATATTCATGACATATTATTATTTACAAACCTCAAGAGGCTTTATTATGGATGATTGTGCTTCAAGAGAAAAGGTAAGGATGAGCCAGCTCATACTGTTTAGATAATAAGACTGTGATCCCTGAGAAGCTTGACCAGCAAGTCAAATTAAGGCCTTAAAGAATTTAACACAAGTGTTTTTGTTAATGAAAACCAAAATCCCCTGAGCTGTGATTAGAGGTGAAAGCTAAGCTGTCTTTTAAAATTGACTAAACTCCTCAGCATGGCATCCTAAGGATGATGTGTGTCATTGCTACCTCCATGATGTCTTGCCAAAAAAGATCTTAGTGCATTAACATAGATCAAACTACTAACAGTGATTATCCTTTTTTCTGGGGCAGGAAAGAAGGGTAGTTTCAGAGGCTTTTGCTGTTCTAGTTGTATATATTTTTTTCGAGTTGTATATTTTAAATGAAATGTGTGTGTGTAATTTTATACATTTACATGTATATAAATACAGAGGTGGGGAAGGGGAGGGAGGGAAAGAGATATGGATGTTATAATAATAAATATAAATAAACAAAAAATAGAGTTTTCTCTGAGGCTGTCCCAGTTTGAAGCTCTTCTATCTTAAAGATCACTCTAAACTTTAGTAATTTAGGCTGGAAAACAATTTTTTCCTTCTTAAATGTTATATTTATTTCAAGGTGTT
>CM053503.1:30392564-30459213 GCA_028627145.1 Eidolon dupreanum | reverse complement strand
CCAACCCTCATCAGTCTCCTTGCCAGAAATTACATGAGCAAGGTTTAGATAACTTCACATATGTCCAGACCTCTTAGACAGGAGTGAGGAAAGAGAAAGTCAGTGGAAGAGTTCAAAGAAAAAAATATATCTATGCTCTATAAGACCCAATTCAAAATGACATGTAAAAGTAGAAAACAATTTTTTTTTACAGTATTATAACAAAGTATACTGCCTGAACTTGCTCCAGAGGAATTTCTTTAACTAGCAGGCATTGAGTATATTCATCCCTTAGCACAGAGCTCTGATTATTTGGCCCAACCAGGACTGAATACATAAAAACATTTATAAACATGAACCATTAGATTTTTTGAGTTTCCACCATAAGCCTTATTTAAGTAAGTCAAAGATGTCCTTTGTTACAATTTTGATCAAATGAAAGAGACTTTAGTCATTTCCTCAGAAAGACGTAAAATATAAATAGTCACTCACCAAAAGGCTCGTTGACAAGTTTCAAAACAAGAGCACATTATTAAACTGAAAAATAAGCTATAAAAAAATCCAAACCCATGCAAACAACATTCCTAGTAGAACCCAGTGTAATGACAAAGATAATTACATAGTTTTTTTATTTGACTCACAAACTGTTCCTATACAGAAATGACAAAAATCAAAACAAAAAAGTCTGTATTTGTGTTCACTTAATAAAACAAACACTTAACATCCTGCCCAAACCTCAGATTTCAAATTCCAAGAATATCCTCCAGACCATTAAATGACTTCTGTATATGCCTTTGAAATAGAAAACACATTTATTACTATTGCTTATTTTCTAAATCCCTTTGATATTCTAAACAATGACCATCATAACTGAGAGTAACACGTAAGATATAATCATTAAAAAGTTACTGTTCATTATAATAATGCCATATTTCATACTGTAAAACTAAATCAAATCCCAAGTCTCTATTTAGAGCTGACTTAAGTATCTAAATCAGGAAGGAGTCTGTACACAGGGCGAATACAGCCTGACACTTGTTTTTGTAAATAAAGTTTTATTGGAACACAGTCATGACCATTCATTTACATATTCTTTATGGCTACTTTTGCAAGACACAATGAGAGTTGAGTTGTTGCAACAGAGACTATAAGACTTGCAAAGTATAAAATATTTATTATCTGATCTGACCCTTTAAGGAAAGGTTTGCTAACCAACCTCTGGTCTAAGAAACAGTTACCTCAGTGAACTAAATCTTGAAATAAGAAACACTAATCCTGGTTTATTCATCTTACAAAAGGGATAACTACCTAAGTCATTTAACCTTTATCTACTTTAATCTTCTTATTTATAATACAATAGATAATTATTGGGAACTCATGTACCAGGCACTATTCTAAGGGCTTTACTATTAGTAAATTAACAACGAATTCATTTATTTAATTCTGGCAAACACCCTGTGAGGAAAGTAAATGATTATCCCCATCTCACAGATGAGGAAACCGAGGCAGAAGGATTAACTTGCTCAAGGTCACACTGTTGTCAAGTCAAAAAATTAGGATCAGAACTCTGGCAACCAGGGTCCAGGGCTGGTATTATTAATCTCTGCATTAAACTGATAATAATTTTTTTAAAAGCTACAGATAATAAACAGAAATCTCAAAAGGTCTGTTACTTAGAAATGTTAGATAAAGAAAGTAAAGTACACCTCTGTATGATTTAGGATAAGATACCCAAAATAATACAAATGGACTTATATAGACTGTTTTCTTCCTTCCTTCCTTCCTTCCTTCCTTCCTTCCTTCCTTCCTTTTTAACTTTCATAAACTTTTAAGACCCTTCTGATTCTAAGATTAGAGCTAACCTTGGAGTATTGGGACTATAAAAACCCATAATACTTCTTATGTTTTTTTTTTCTTTTAACCATGAGTAATCAAAGAGTTAAACTAACCTACATGTATCTTTCCTTCGGTAAATAAGGCCTCTCTGGGCAGTTCAGGCCCTTCAGAAAGCCTTCGGGATACCAGATACGCTCTAAATCTTCCAAATTTTATCCCGTATCATTTTATCCTCTGCCTAGTTTCCATTTGGGAAAAGGCTGAACAAATACCAACAAAAGTTATGGAAAGACTGTTAATAGCTTGGCAAGAAGAGCTCTATCCAGATATCAACAATCACATGGTTCAGAAAGATGGCCCCTGGCTGAATCATCCCCACCACTTCTTAAAGTTCTCCAGATGTTTGGAGGAAATCTGTCACGTAAAGGTGACCTAGCGCTGTTTTGTACTAAATGATAGGTTTATATTGTCCAAATAAAATAAGGGAAAATATACTGCTAAATTACTTATCGCCAATTTCACATTTAGAGATAGTCTCAACTTTTTAATAAGACTAGTCTTTAACCAGCTTCAATGTCTGCAGAGTGAAGTCCAAATCCTTGAGTTTGATGTTGAAGACGCTCCTCATCTTACCCCTTACCTACTTTTCCAATCTTACTTTTTTCTGTTTTTAGTCATTTACAGAACCAGAATGGCCTGTTTTTTCTTCCGCACATCATCTCTATACCTGCTTTTGAGGCCATACTCATTCTGTACTCCCCTATTTTCTCTTCTACTATCAATATTACATCCAGTAGCAGCCCCATCTCTGTACTAAATAATGTGGGATATAATTTGTATTTCCTGTGAGGACTGGATCTTCACAATCTAATGTGAGAAACTGTACATGAAAGACTACAGCTGATTATTAAAGGTTAAAAGTTCTTATTAGGGGATCTAAAATGACGTTAGGGAAAGGCCATCACTGAGCTGTACTTTGAAGGAAGGGAGGAAACTGATAGAGTGCTTCAGTTCATAAAGTTGTGGGGTATCCAGATAGTTTACAACACAAACTTCAGAGCTAGATTAGACCTAGGTCCAATATCCTGCTTCTCTTTGGAAATAGGGATTGTAGGAGTTACAATCAAATAACCATGCTCGAAATCATATTTGTGGCCAGTTTTCATGTCTTATTCAAATAATAAAGCCTTTCATATTATATCTTTAGATAGTCCTCCCCTTCTCTTATTGCCAACAGTATTTTGACCCATTCATTCATTTGGGCATTTAATCACATATTGGGTTTCACTTTCTAAATATGCCGGAAGTATGTTTTGTACTCCCCTCAATAAGTCTTTGTTATCAAAGAATAGATTCTTTCAAATAAACCCTTAGCATTTTCAAATTTTAGGTTCAAGGTCAATGATAAATAGTGCTAGTTTAGCTAAGAAGCAAATTTAAATAACAAAGTTGAATTGTTTAGCTAGTTACATGACGTCCAGCCCACCATAAACATCTGTCAATACAGCTTTGTTTTTTGCCTATCCAGTAACTCACAGGAACAAACTTAAAACTTATTTTCTTGTGGAATGGTCAGAAAAAAGCTAACGGCCAGGGCTAGTGATAGAAGGAAAGATCAAGTTAAGCAGAACAAGAAAGTGATGGCTCTTAGCCAAAAAGTGGATATTAAAGAGTTGAAGAAATTACATGTTACAGTAGATCTGAGAATCTAAGGGTGGACAAAGGGCTTGGAATTTATTCCTTATGCTTTCAATAGGTTGAGTGTGCAGGTTTTTCTGTGTTCCCATAATACCAAGCACCATGCTGTAAATACTAGCTTAATGAAAAACCTGATAATTCCTGATGTTCTATTTTTCATGCCTAAATCAAATCCAATAGTCAAATTTCCCTCAAAGTTACAAAATTTTAGTATTTGCAGTGTCTACTGACACATTACATCAAATAAGGCCTACATGTTTTTAAGTTAACATGTTACTTCTCAATCCTATTTATAGTGTTTAGTAATAACTTGCCTTCTTTTTAATTCTAAAGTTTTCATGCATAGCTTTCTTTGCCAATACTGACAAATTACTTTTTATTTCCCATAAAAAGATTTTAACTCAAAGATTCTAAGCAAGTTTGGAATTCAAAAGTTATTTTCTGAAAGTTTTGACTGAGTTGATTAAAATGATTAAAATTTGTCATAAAATTTGATATAAAAATAAACATATGTATGGTTGCATGTGATGTGGAGCGGTATATTAGGGTGGGAGTTCGAGAAGGAACATGGCTCAGCTTCTGGCACACCAATTTTTCTTTCTGGCAAATACTTTATACTTTATTTTTCATGACAAATATCATGAACTACAGTGAAAATTTTACATAACAATGTATTAAAACTTTATACAAAATATTACGGACTATAATGTAAAATTTAACCTAACGATATAGTTAAATAGTGGATTTCAATTAAATTTGGGGCAAGAACTTTAGAGTAGACGTTCTCATTATTTGCACACTTCTTGAAGCATAGGTTTAGTTTGGCAGAAATTGGAGATTACAGACAATAGTCAATCATGTCCTCAGAGGAAAAATTTCTATAAATATTCTGAAATATGTTCTATGCCTATTAAAAAGTAGCAAGAACACTACCTTGAAAATTCTAGCCCCATATCCAAGAAATCCTATAGAATCAAGTCTTTCCACCAATATCATTAACTGATGTGTTATTGCAAATATCACCCCAAAAAATA
Source organism: Eidolon dupreanum (assembly GCA_028627145.1). Taxonomy (NCBI): domain Eukaryota; kingdom Metazoa; phylum Chordata; class Mammalia; order Chiroptera; family Pteropodidae; genus Eidolon; species Eidolon dupreanum. The sequence continues at coordinate 30,454,666 of CM053503.1, read as the reverse complement.
CGAAGTCAAACCACTTTACTCTCACAAGTATTCTGAAAGAGCATTTTGAATTAATGTGAAATTTGTAGAGTAATTGTTTGAATCAAAACAATGACTGCAGCCTACTGGCATAAAACACTTTATCATGCCAGTAGGACTCTGAGAACCAGCATACTCGTAAGGTCAAAAAGTGGAAAGTGTGTTGGCCCCTTATGAACTCTTATCACATTGCTGACCCAGAAGGTACCATAAGGACTGACTCTTCCCCTTAAATTGCCCCACATAGAACAGATGTATTTTCATTGTCAAACTAGGAACTGAATTATAAAGAACTGAATACTATATATATATAGGCTTATAACAGGACCTTCAAAACAATACAAAACTATCTTATAATATAGATGTGCCCAAGAGTTATATCCGAAGTTCAGAGTTTTCTGCCTAAAATAGGCCTTACTCAGCTACCTCCTGATAGAAACCCTGTCAACCAACACAAGAACTTGGAGTTTTATAGACCTATTTAAACTAGAATAGGATATATTCCTTTAGGAAAACTAAAGCTAAAATACCCGATTATTTGATTTTCAGCTTCCATAGTCAGAAAGACACGCTGAACTATAAATTTTCTAAATCTCAAAAGATAATCCACTGCAATTCTAAAAAAAGAATTAGGATGAGATAGTTAATGCTTTGCTACGCGCGTACCCCTAACTAGTGATAAGGAAAAAAATACAGGGACAAAATGCAGCTCACTTCTTTCATGAAAGGTTTTATCCCACTAAAAGGCAACCCCATTTTCTTTTAAACCATACCATCCAAGGCTAACATCCTAGCTTTTCTTATCCATTTTATCCCATTAAGAAATTGTTTGCTCTCTTTCTCTTTCCTTCCCCCTCTTCCTCACCCAAATGATAGGTGACTTTTTCAAGGGTATACTGTCAACTGGCAATGGTTATCAAAAACCCTAAAAATGTAACCACCTTTGCCCCAGCATTCCACATTTATTAAGCTAAAGTAAATAAATGGACAAATGAGCAAAACGTTTTGTATATAATTTCGCAACAATGCTATTTATAAGGAACAACGGAAATAATCTAAGTGTGTTTAACAATAGCTATGCCAAGGTATACTCATTAGACAGAACATTAAGCAGACCAAGGTTGCAGGAGGTAGTTACCAGTGGTTAATGACACAGAAGGCTGTTCATGATATATTAACTGATTTTTGCAAATATGCATATAAGGTAAAAAGTCAAGAAGGATAACCATCTATGGTTTTTAATACCTTCTTCTTCCTCTTCACGGAGCTCGTAGAAGTCCACTACCAGTCACATATTTAGAGAGGAATGGGGGGGTGAGGAAATGAAGGAAGAGATGCATGTGTGTTCTTTGAAAATCTCTCGGGCTCCCAGAGTCTGAGGTCAGTCTTCTGCCTCGCTCTGACATATGCTGTCATGCCCCAGCATGCTGACAGTGGCTATCTCTGCGTGGTGGAATATCAGATGAATGTGACTTTATGTTTCTTTTTGCTTATCTGTATTCCAAAATTTTACAGTAAAGATTATGTATTATTTCTGTTAAAAGAAGCAGAGCAGCATGATGACTAAGAATGTAGAATTTGGAATTGATCAGCCTGGGTTTTAATTTTGTAAAACCATAACACTTCAGGCACATGATCTCTGTCAAGTTAACCTCTGTAAGCCTCAAGTTTCCTCATTCAGTGAATGGGAAGAATGTTATAGGTATCTTTTCATTAGAGGAGGTAATAGAAACTCCATATTGGATAACAGAACTTATTACTTTATACCATATAAAATACAACTTTATTTAACTGTTTATACTTTTAGGGGAAAAAAAATCTAAACTTCAGTCTCAAAGGAAAACGTGTGTGTGTGTGTGTGTGTGTGTGTGTGTGTGTATAAACAAAGCAAATTTTCTTCGCAATGGTAACCAGAAATGTATATTAAGCAGGCCTGAGTTACCATTTCATATACCAAAAGAAACAAAAAAATCCGAACACGGTTTGTGTTGTAGTGAAATTAGTGGTCATTCATTGTTAGCAGCACTGCATTAAATACTTTTGGACTTTAGGAAAACATTAATGCTCTGTTGCAGTAAGAGTAATTCCATTCCAATGCATTTATCTTAGGAAATAATTTTCCTAAAACAAAAATTAATGCAAAGATGTTCATTACAGAATTCTAAATAACAATAAGTAACTGGAAATATCTGAATATCCATTGTTAGAAGGATGGTGAATGGTTTAATTGATACTGGCATGTCAAAACAATAAAATTAGGAAACCACTCAAGTTGTCAAATTGAAGACATGGAGAAACAAAATAGTTTGATATACAGTATCTTATCTATAAAAGATGTGTTCCAAGACCCCTTATTGATGCCTGAAAATATAGACAGTACTAAATCCTATATATACTATGTTTTTTCCTATACATACATACCTTTTCACTTTAAGGAAGCACTTCACAGCTTCTCTTTGGCGTAACCAAATTGCCACGACACACTACTCTTGAGCTTTGGGACCATTATTAAGTAAAATAAGGGTTACGAGAACACAAGCCCTGCAACACCATGTCAGTGGATCTGATAACTAAGACAGCTTCTAAGTGACCAACAGGCAGAGAGCATTTATAGACTGTGGAGGTGCTGGACAAAGAGATGATTCATGCAAGATGCCATGAGATTTCACCCCACTACCCAGAAAGGTGCACAATTTACAACTTACAAATTGTTTATTTCTAGAATTTTTCATTGGTATTTTCAGACTGTAGCTGACCACAAGTAAGTGAAACTGCAGAAAGCAAAATTGCAAGTGGAGGGGCGAGGGTAAGAATGACTGTACTTTTAAGTGAAAACAACAGAATCCAAAATATCTACACGCTGACTGCCACCATATAAAACGTACAGACCTGTGCATGGGAATAACTGAGGTGCGGAGAAGCATGCAAGGGGATGGGAAGGGCAGCTTTTTCAACAGAGGGGCAATGAATATGAAAGGAGAGGGGTGGGTCAGCATGGTGCCCTCAACAGCTGTACCAGAAGACACTGGCCCTGTCGCATGGAAGACAATGCCAGGCTTTCATGAAGAGAGAGAGGAAACGTAGGAGGGAATGGGAAAGGGAGGCAGGCAAACAAAATATTACTAACATTTCATGAATGAATTGCCACTGACACCTTCTCTCAGTCCAGATGCCAGCTGGTCACACAAGAGAAAAGAGATCCCTGAAGGAAGACTGGGAGTTCCACAGCCATGAGTTGCTCTCATTCTTATGTTCTTCTGTGGACGGCAAGGTGTTAGAGTTTATGTGTACCCAGGTAAATGAAGGAGGTAGTTATAAATCATCATAATTTAACCGAACTGACCCCACCCCATGAAATTAACAAGTGGCTTAAAGTAACTATGGATGGATGACAACATCATTAATGTAAGCACAAGTGAATCTGACACCTCTACTTGTTCGAATTGCTCAACCCGTACCAGGGCCCTAGTTCCTCTAAAGATGACACTGTCACAGTGAGAAAGGTTTCTGAAAGAAACACGTGCATTTTGAAAATAAAAATCTGAAAATATTTCCATCAAGCCATTTTTTTGCCCAAATAATGTCACATCCATAAAATCTCTACCATCTCTACTCTCTAAAACTATGAACACAGAATTTTTAACCTGTCTTAAAATATACAAAATTAAGAGTTTAAGTTTTTAAAGCCCTATTAAAAATAGGCAAAAGCTACATGTTCCCATTTTTTTAAAAGAATTAACATTAAAGAAAAAAATACTTGTCATTAATTATAAAATAATTATATAAATAAATTGAACTTAGAAACATCTTTAAATTACTGTATCGCAAAGTGGGAATAGATTTTTTAAAATAAGGAAGCATATGAAATTACATTTCATTACTCCTACTAAAATTATTATTGATTGGGGGGGAGCCAAAAATTTTAAAAATGGAGACTATTAATTTTTTTGTACCATTAATAAATATGAAATTATTTCAACTAAAAAGAACATTTACTATGTCCTTTTAATTCCTACTTTGGTGTGTTTATAATATCTAACATATTAGTGCTAATGCGTGTATTATTTATAATAAATATATATAGCCGAAAGAGATGCTCACAAATTTAATGACAGCACCACCCTAATAGAAAGTTTTAGAGACCACTGCAGAAGGCTTTACAGCAGGAGAAAAACATAACCAAATCTGCATTTCAAAAAGATCATTCTGGGGACAATATCGGAAGATGAATTTGGAAGCAGGGAATGCAATTATGGTTTCTGAAGACCTGAACTAGCAGTGAGAATGGAGAGAAGACTAAGAAAAGCTTTAAGAGATTTACCAAGGCATAAAGGAGCAGAAGTCAATGATGACTCTATGACTCCACAGTTTCTGACTTACAGTGGCATGGCAGAGAATTCAGAAGAGAATATAAAATAAACTGGGGGGGAGGGAGGAGGGAGGGTGATAATTAAATTATGATCACATTGAGATTGCAATGACTGTGGAACCACAGGGTAAATGCATACCATGTAGTTGGAAAAACAGGTCTGGGGAGCTCAGGGCTCATTTGTAGTTGAGCTTCATCAGTTTCCAAGTAGTCATTGACAAGATGGATTTTGACAAGTGCCCTGGGGGAGAATACCTAAAGACAGAAGGGCACCAACACAAAGAATGGGTTAAGGTGACAAAGCCATTAAAGAATTTTAGGAAGGAAGGATGGGCCTGGCGGATGGGAGAGACCCAGGAGAGGGTGGAATGAGAAGGCTAAAGAACTGTGACATGAACACTGGCAAGGGAAAGGCTGCATGGCTAAGTGACCAACCACACCTCCGACGCCATCAGTGATGGGAGAAAGTCCTGGCATTACATCTACTTCTAAAGCAAAGGAGGGGCCCTCACTTCCACACTTCATCTCATCCTTACACATTAGGAAGTTGAAAGAGATGAACGTGGTAAAGAAAGGCATAGTACTGGCAGCCTTATAGTCTAAAGGCATAGTTAATGGTTAGGATTAAGCTGTCCATAAACAACTTAGTGTATCAAGTCACTACTAGAAAAATAACATTTTTCCTATAAATCTTGATTTTTTAAATAGTCCACTACTTAAAATATATAATTTTATATGTGTGTGTGTGTGTGTGTGTGTGTGTACACACACACACAGTGCTGAGATTAAGAGCAAAACCTATGACTCAGAAAACATGAAAAAAATAACTCCTGATACTACTCATGCTATATTTGCTTGACTGCCTGACCAAGAGTAACTGATGATTCCTCTTTCTCATCAGACCCTAACGACTCTCTTCCTTCATGATGTAAAAGTGAGTTTTGGCTTTTTGAGGCAACTGCTTTTCAGTACCTCTCTTAAGAGGAAATAAAAGCTAGATTAAAGGCAAATTTTACTATTTTTTCAATGCCTTAAATTTTTTTTTAATCTGAATTTCTCTACCATAATAGATAGAAATTTTATCTTGGGTTTGAATCAGTGTCCTGGCCACATCTACTTGGTCTAAATATTAGGCCAGGATAAAACTTCATGGAAGCTAAACAATCCTCTCAGACTTAAAAATGGTACCATAAATTGAATTTACCAACTTTTTTCCCAAAAATTTTTCATAATGGAAAATTGCAAAGATATACAAACATAAATGGATTAATACAATGAGCGACATGCACCCATCACCAATTTCAACGTTCACTACACATGGCCAAATTTGTTCCAGCTACACTCTTTCCCACCCACTTACCCCTATATTACCTTGAAGCAAGACCCAGAAATTATATCATTTTTCCATGAATATTTCAGTAAATCTCTCTAAAAGATAACTGTAAGACTATTATCATATTCCCCCAAATTAGTCATAATTCTTATTGCTAGGAAGAGTAATTTCTATTTCAATACGATCACATTTCCAGTCAATAATCACATCTCCCCTTTTATTTGTTTGCATAAGGACCTCATAGGCGTCCACCACTGTGGTCCGTTGAGAGGTCTGTTAAGAATTTTTAAGCTATAGGATCCATCCTTCATCTCTTTTCTTTCTCCTAACAAGTTATTTATTGAAGAAACCGGGTTGCTGGTCCTATAGAGTATCCCCAGTCTGACTGCATTCCCAGGTACACTTTAACAGGTATCGGCTCACCTTCAAAACTCAGGTTGGTTGATTCTTTTCCTGTCCTTGGTAGATCGATAGGTAGGTAGGTAGGTAGGTAGGTAGATAGACAGACAGGCAGACAGACAGAGATATCCCACAGTACACTGAACAAAAGCAGCACACTTTTCTATTCTGCTGACATTAAGTAACGTGGAAAAGAAACTGAGAGACAATTTTCAAGAATGCCATAAAATTATCTTTGAGGCAAGAACAGAAGCTTTTAAAGCAGTATTTGAATCTAAGGAACAGGGATAGAAAACATATCTTCCAAACCATCCTTTCCTTCCCTTCCCACTCCCTCTGACATTATAGAGAGGGCAGGGTGTGCTCTAGAGCAAGCAGTGTGAGTTGAATCCAGGCTCTACCACTCTCCAGCTATGTGGCCTTCAACAAGCTTACTCAACCTCTCTGTGCTTCAGAGTCCCTATCCATAAAATGGAATTAATACATTTCACAACTACTGTATGAAAATTCAGTGAGATAATGCAGAAAAAAGCTTTGTTCTCAAAAAAAAGGGGGGGGGCATCATTATTACCCTTTTTAACCATTATTATCCTTAAAGTAGAAATCTCCTCAAAATTAAATCTCAATTTTAGGGTGCCACCTCTTTTCATTCCCCACTAAGTGACTACACTAAATTGAATTTTACCCTAAAGGCTTTTGCCCTATTTGCATTGCCAATTCTTGTATGTAATGGCACTTCTGAACAAAAACTACCCCTGCTGTTTGATAATATACCTTCCAAATTTTGCAAACAGCAGGCAGAATCAGCTATCCTTGAACAGTTCACAGAACTAATCTTCTTGGATGTTTGGTAAACATTCAAGTGAGAGACAGAGATATTTTATTCCCTTTGACTAAAAGCCTGTCATGTGCCAAGCATGGTATTTAGTACTAGAAACTTCATAAATTATAATTTGGGGTTTGGAGGGAGTAGGAGGGGAATCCAATGGCCTTATGTTTTAATTATTAATAACCTGAGAGTTCTCATTTAAAATATGTATTCATTACCTACCACTAGGCTATATGCTGTAGGGGGTGAAAATTAATAATAAGGCACAGTTTCTGGAGGAAAAAAAGGTCTATAGTCCTTTAGAAGAGAAGGTATAATAATAATCCATAATATAATGTAACATAACATGAGGCAGTCAAATGGAAGTGCTAGAAAAAAAATCAGGTGGGAAAAATAACTTATAGTTAAGGGTAATTATGGAGGCTATTTAAAAAAGATGATGAGTACAATGACAGTGTGAACAATGTACACATTTCAATAGATCAAAGGAAGAGTTGAAAGAAGAAAGAAAGAATTTCAGACAGAGAAAACAGGAAGATTGGGGCTGAAGTAGAGGGGGTGGTCAGGGAACAGCAATAGTTCTGACTGGATGGAGCACGGGATGTGTAAAGGGACAACGAGAGGCAGTTATATCCTAAAAGACCTGCATGAGTAGTGGTAAGGCTGGACTAGATTTAGTAAATACTTGAGAGGTTTTGAGGTTTTCTGAGCCAGTAAGCAGTATGGTCAGAGTTGTGTTTTACGTAAATTAATATGGATACATGAAGGTGGAAGGAGACCACCTGTATCCTAATTCAGAAGTCAAAGTCAAGAAGATAGGGAGATACAAATAACAGCTATATTTTGGATGGAAAAAATATGACTTGGTGACTGAAATGAGAGAAGAGGTTAAGAAGAACTAAAATATGGCTCCAAAGTTTTGAACCTAAATGTCTGGGGAAAAAAATACTGGTGCCATTAACAAAAATATAAGTCAGTTAAAAGATCTAGGGTTGAGAGAGAAGTGATATAATGAATCCCATTTGAATATGTTGAATTTGATATACCAGCAGAACATAGACAATGGGTCATCACAATGAACAGGAAAAGTGAAGAGAGGGCCAGTGACAAAACCTTGAAGAAATGTTTAGGATTTAGCAAGGTGAGCAAGGGAAAACAGACTGAGATGTAGTAATGCCCAGAGAAGAACATTCAGGTTAGTACAAATCATAGGATCCAAAGAATAAAAGAGCTTCCAAGGAGAGTCATGAAGACAAAAGACATATTTCAGACTTCAATGGAATAAATGAAGATGTAAAAGCAATGAAAGAAGTTACCTTGTTTAATAAATTCAATATAATATAACAAAAACATGGAATATTAGGGACATAGGCAAGAGCACTGAAGAAAAGGAAGAAAGGAAAGGGGATACTCTGAATGCTTTTGTGCAGATAAAAGGTGGTCGAGAGGAAACAACTGAATACCTGAGACAGGAAAGAAGACGAGAGACCAAAAAAACGGAGGCAGATGAAAATACAGAAATATGTTAGAATGAAAAATAAAAGTGAAGCTTGAGAATTAAGATAACTAGCTCTAGAGCGGTCTTATTGCCTACAGGGATTTTCAAAAATTGTGACTTGAACTTGGAGAGGTTTCACATAGAACCCTAGATATTTGATTTTTCTAGAGAAAACAAAAAATTGGGCAACACCAGGCCCAAGCTTCCTCAGGACAACAATCGCTGCTATCCCCACCTTAGACATGGCTGGCACCCTGCAGTTTACCGCAGTCCCCACCTATCACCTCATTCATTTTGGTAGTTTCAATAGCCTTGTTGCCAATTTAGTTTGTGACCCTGGCCTAGATCTTTTCAATAAAAGAAGGAGATATGTCATCTTTAGAGAGCGCAGGCTGTAGACCAAGACTGGAAAACTGAAAAAAATTCATGAAAAGAAATAGTTTGGGAAGTCAATAAGAGATGAATAATCAAAGGACTGCTGTCTGTTAGTCTGCTGCAGAGAGCAGTGATTCATTACTGCCTGGCAGTGCTCTACAGCCTGGAAGCAGAGGTCACAGGACAGTTAGGACATGAGACAGGATGACAAGGGGTTCCAGGGCGCTAGTGGGGACCTAAATGAGGAGGCTGGCCAGCACTTTCCCTTGACAGGCAGTGTGAAGGAGGTAGTGGCCTGGGAGAATGAAAAAGAAGAGACATCATAAGAGCAAAGAACAGATCCCAGGGGTGGCGGGAAGTGGGAGGAAGGGGGGCCTAGAAGGCAAGATTAAAAAGGTTTTTCCTGGCATTTTTCTGGCAAGAACTTGAAAGTGTCATCTGTATAAAAATATTAGAGGACAGACATACATCAAAGGCTAAGTGAAAGAACTGGGTGACATTGGGAGGAAAGTAAAAGAAATTATAATTAGTATAAAAGGGAAAAGTTATTTCTGCAAAAATTCACCGTTAGTGTATCTTCACTCCCTACTATTCAACTCCCAGAAAAAAACTAGAACAGATTTTCTTCTACAAAAAAAAAAAAAACAGTGAAAACATGACTAGACTTGGTAAGTCATAATGAAAAAAGTTCAGAGAATTATATTTTTGTGAAATGAGCCATGTGAACATTAAAGAAGACTATTTTCAAACTATGCACTTGACTTCTTTTCAAATATCCTTAAACATGATATCGAAGATAAAAAATACACTCATTCTTTGTTCTTCTATGCAGACGGCTGTATATATTAGCTCAAGTTTTGAAAAAAGGAGATCAAAAGTTCAAAGTTAAGTAAGTTCTCAATGTCTCACATGGCAAGTACATGTAAAAAGAGAAGAAACCCACACTGTTCGTAGCCAACTTGCCCAATGTCTGACCCTCTGAGGTCTGTATATTTCCTAAGCCCCTTTATGTTTAAAAGAAACACACACACACACACACACACACACAAAACACGTGTTAAATGCAAAGAATAATTCTACAAGGTTACACCCAGCCTGGCAGCCTGACAGCTCTGAGGAGAGAACAGCAATGGGTGGTAGCGACGTGAGGGAGTAGAAATGAGGGAATTTAGGCTTTATCTTTGATGCTTGAGTTATTTGTTTTTACAACAAGAATGTATCTGTAAATTTAAAAATTTTTTAATTAAACTTTAATAAAATGAAGTTAAAATAACAATCTAATAATCAAAGAAATGTAAATCAAAAGGAGACCCATTGTTTCATATTCTACAAAGACTGGTAAGACACAATATCTGTAAAGTTGTGGAAAAACAGGAAGTCTAATACAGTCTTGTTGCTGTTGTTGTGTTTCATGACACAAAATTTTAAAGGTACAGAAGGACTCGTTCTAAAAATTAAGATTCCTTCCCTCTGCTCCCGACACCCAGTTCTTCTCCTTGGAATCAACTACTCTTAAGAGTTTCTTGGGTATCCTTCAGAGAATCTACTAAATCATAAGAGGGAGTGTAAATTGATAACTTTATTGAATGACGGTATAGCAGCATCTATCAGTATTTTAAATACATGTACCATATTACCCAGCATTCCATTTTTAAGACTCTACAAAAAAAAAAAAAAATCTGTGTACCTATATGCTCAATGCAACATTTTAGAAATAACTGGAAACTATCTAAACATAAATATAGTATATCCATCCAATGAAATACTATTTAATCATTATGAAACACAAGAGAGCTATATATACACACAAAAAGATGTTTCATGACACATTAGGGAGGAAAAAAAGAAAGCTGCAAAACAACATAACAGATTGATAGCATTTTATAAACCAACAAAAACTTCTGGATATGCATATATGTGTATATATCTGAGATGACATTCAATTTTTAATTTGTTAATTATAGAGGACTGGAAATGGGAAAGGAGTAGGGGAAAAGAGGTGGAGAAGATTTCCATTTTTAATACTATGATATTCTTAGAATGTTGCAATGAGCACAAATTGCTTGGGTAACTTAAGAGTTTAAGAATTAAGTTTAAAAAATAAAGCTAAGAGAATCAGTATTACATGGATGAAAATAGCCATTTGTAAAACATTTTGCACATATGTTATTAAAAAGATGAAGATATGGTAGGTGTAGACTTAACATTCACATGCTCTCCCAAAGGCCCAGGCATGAACCAATGCACAATTATACTGAAGATTATTAAGCTGTTATGCTGAGGACTGTTAGGCACAGAAGTCCCAGAGCTAATGAGGGAAAGGAGAATGGACCAGCCATCCACAAAACGCAAGTTTCTTTCTCTTCTTATGGACCCAAACTCGATAATTCTCATGACATGACTGAAAATACTGCAGATAAACAAAGAAGGTGATGGTGATGGACATGGAAAGAAGATCTAATAAAGATATTCCTGAAGCTAGGAATTCCAGAAGCTCTCCAGGAATATTAAGGACCGTCCACTTTCTAAATTTTAGCCAGAAACCCAAACTTCTTTCCTGAAAAGGTGGACATCGACTGTAAAAGACAGACTATAACCCAAGAACATATAATACATTTGTCATGACGAAATGCTGCAATGGAAAACTTGCTAAAAAAGGAGACTATCGGAAGGCATTAGAGTCCCTCTACCCCCAGCACCGATCAAGGGAAAGGATGCATTCACTGGCTCCATGGACGTTTCCCAGTCTTTCCACAGACAAAAGCCTGGAAAGGAGAATGCTCCATGAGGCAACATTCATTCAGAAACATGACAGCTGAAGATCAATACATGTCTTTTACAGCAGCTAAGCCCAAACATCCTCCCAATATTGGTCTTATTTCTCAAACTCAACTCACTCTATTAGTTTTTCTATTACTGCCATAACAAATAACCACAAATTTAGCAGCCTAAAACAGTACCTATTTATTATCCCACAGTTTCCGTAGATCAGACGTCTGGGCAGAGTATGGTTTAGCTGGCTATCTGCTCCAGTTTTCACAGGAAGAAATCATTGTCGCAGCAGAGCTGTGTTCCTTTCTGGAGTCTCTGGGGATGAGTTCACTCAGATTTGTTGGCAAAATTAGTAATTCCATGTGGCTATAGCATTGAGGTTTCCATTTCCTTGCTGGCTGTGAATCAGGGGTTGTTCTCAATTTATAGAGACCACTTGGCTTGTAGCCTCCTTCAAAGTCGGTGATAGCAGGTCAAGTCCCTCTCACTCTTTGAGTCTAACTTTCTTTTCCGCCTCATCTCTCAGCTGCCTCCCTCTCTGTCCCATCTCTTAGATTGCGTCTTGGCTTTTAAAGACTTAGATAATTACTCACAATGGGCCCGTCTGGATAACTGAGGTGGCCTCCCTATCTTAAGGTCAGCTGATTACTGACCTTAATCCCATCTGCAAAGTTCCTGCACAGCACTGCCTAGATACTGTGTTTGATTGAACAATAGAAGATAGGAATCCTGGGGGCATCTTTAGAATTATGCCTTCCACATTCATTTATATATAGAAGTGGGAAAAAAAAAAAACTAACCCAAGGATTCCAATCTGCCTGAATTTTTAAAAGTATATTAAAGAGTAAAGAGCTAGCATTTCTTTCACATGACTTATTCTGATTAAATCCACAAATGACTCCAGGAAATAAATATTATCACAACCATCTTTACGATCAACAAAACTACTTGCTCAGAAGTTAACTTGCCTGAGAACACAAGAGCTGGAAGTGAGAGAATCAGAATTAAACTCAGTCTGAGCAGTCTAAAAAGCTCATTTATTTTAATATTTCTGAAAACATGGCATAATTATGACTTTAAAAAGAAGAACAAGTTAGTACTATGGGAATAAGGAAGGTTGATGTAAAGTGGAGGGAGAGGCCACCCAAAAAGACTTAGTAGAGTTAGTAACTATTTGGTTCTATAAATAAAGGTGAAAGAAAAATGAAATCGAAACTAATTGCCATTTGAAAGACAAACTGAGGTTAACAAATCATGTAGGTCCAATGAAACCTCAATAACTTCTACCAAGAGGGTGGGGAAGACAATTGATGTTATCAAAAGTCTTAATAGTTAAAAATTATAAAATAGCCATATGGTGGTTATTAACTAATGTCACCTCAATAAATTTAATAAAATATTTAAAAAATAAAAGACATATAATGGAATACTAAACCTAATGCTACGCAGGCTACAAAACACCATGTATAAGATTGTGCATGTATATGTGTGCACATGTGCGCACATTTGCACACACATTTTCATTTATTTTATTAAACAAATATTAATGGAGCATCTCTTATGTGCCAGACACTTATCTAGTTGCTGAGGATATAGCAATAAACAAAACAATGTCCCTGCCTAGAAACAGCAAATAAATAAATAAACAAGTAAAAATATAAGCGCAAGTGATAATACCATGGAGAGAATAGAGCAGTGTAAGGAAACAGGGAACTCAGAGAGGAGGGTTGTCATTTTATATAAGCTGGTCAGGGAGGGTCACATGATGTGGTGACATCAGAACACAGTCCCGAAGGAAATGAGTGTGTGCCATGCATTTTTCTCTGGAGGAAAGTATTCCAAGCAGAGGGAATGACAAGTGCAAATGCCCTGGGGCAGGAGTGTGTTTGGACAACTAGAGCAACAGAAAGGAGGCAGTTGTAGCTGGAGCAAAGCAAAGAAAGTGGGAAGGAGCAGGAGGAAAGATCCAAGAAGTCAGAGAAGCTGGAGGCGGGAATGATGCAGGACTTTTGTGTCATTTTAAAGACTCTGGATGCGATTTCCTTCTGAGGAAAATGAGAAGCCATCAGAAGGTTCTGTATACAAAAAAAAAAAAAAAGCATGGAGGGGTGGAGAAATAAGGCTAATGTTAAAGAGTACAAACTGGCAGCAAGTAGTAAATAAGCCATAGACGTCTAATGCACAGTAATAATGAATACAGACAACAATATTGTACTGTAATCATCAAATCTGCTGAGACTAAAACTTAATTATCCCAACCACTAAAAAGAAAGGATAATTATGTAATGTGATAGAGATGCTAAATATTACTACAATGGCAATGATATTACAATACATAAATTTATCAAATTAACATACTGTACAACTCAAATTTACACAATGTTATATGTCAAATACATTCAATAAAAAAAAGAAAAATGGCATAGTTTATCTATAAATAATTAAAGTTGCAGAACACCGAATCTAGCAATTACTTCTTCATGATGAGATCATTTATGAACTTTTGTTTTCCAATTTTACTTATTTATTAGTTAAAAGAAAAGATTTGGTGCATAGATATCAAGTTACTTTTCAAGTGCACAGAAGTGAACCTAACAGTGGTTCCAGAGGGACAGAATGGTTAGGTTCACAAGCTATGGATCAGGAAGGCTGGATCTGGTTGCTGACTTTGTACCCATTCCAGTTGCTCAATGCCTGTCAACCTCGGCATACTCACCTTAAAATGGAGGTAATAATTCCCATCTCATCTGGCTGTTTCGATGTAAGTAAAGCCTTTGCACAGCTCTGAGCTCATAGTAAGAGCCCAAAAAGTGGTATCTGTCAGTATTACCTCCAAACACAGATCAGGCCAGGTCTGCTTTAAGGAACAGCTAAAATGCACTGGTAATTTGTAGAAAGTATTAAATGCAGATCATGTGCTAACCTGGGCTTCTTCCTTTGTGTACCCTCTGCGAGGCTCTCTCAAATCTACTCAATTACCAGTCCAATACAAGTAATTACCATAACCCAAAGTGATAGAATCTAGAAGGTCTTGCAGCAAAGGAAAACAAACCCAAACCAGCAAAACAAATAGACTTATTTTGCATTTAATTCACTCCGGAGGGTTTTTGAATTCATCTGTCCTCAGGAAAATCCCTGATCCTTTATTCCTCTCAAGCTTTTTGGTCAAGGTCTAAATGAGCTCATAATTCAAATTCAAAATAAAGGATTATTGACTACTGTTTGAGAATAAAGGAAAAATCCTTGGATTTTCAAAGATTAAAAAAATAATATATTTTACACAAGGACAAATTTCCTTGTGCAAATTTTGAAAACATTCAAATATGTAAAGTTTTCTATATGTAATATTTACCTGTTAACATAAATTCTCTCCACAGATAAAGAAGAATATTACATAGACTTTATCATTAAGGAAAGCCTCAGCCACTTGCATTGGACATTCTACCTTAAATGACAATTATAGTGTTTTGTTTTCTGAGGGGGAGGAATGAATAAACAACTTTACCATCTCCTAGTCCATGTATCCTCTCTAGGATGTCACCTTGGCCCAGTTACATTTATTTTTCATGTAGGAAAATAGCAGGGTTTTTTCCACATTGGTGCTGTGTATGTGAATAGAAATTTCACTATTTAATTTTTGTGTCTGGAAGGAGAGGAGCTTATAATTACTCCATGAAGTATAACTATAATTAGGTTTTCAAATACCATAGGTATCCCTATGATCCAATTGCAAAATAACAGAGTTCTGGTACTGTGTTATTGAGTTGACTTTTTTCCGCCTTAAACCATCACATTCCTCAAACCTTAGGAGGCATGAGAAAATCTTACAGTTAAAAAGTTTGTTTGTTTAAATAAAGAAACTAAGCTAATACAACTCTTATTAGTATTTAGCATTGATGAGAATTTTACACATACCTGTTGATGCTTAAAAAATTACTGTTATGGCTGAGAATTATGACCAGCAAAATAGGTAATTTTAGGTTAAGTTTTAACCTTATAACTTATGGTGATGCTATTAAGACTTGAAAATAACACAACTTCCTAATCGAGGCCATAAAGTGCACTTTATACATGCTCCTTTATGCTTCTATTTTGTAAAAGATTATACACATATACAATGGGTAGGTATTACTCAAGTCTAAGCAACATGTCTGTGTTTGTGAGAGTGTGGGAGGCGGGGAGGAGTGCTCATATACTGAAACTCGTTTCCCCAACCACCCTCAAAAAGTATGTAAGATATTTCTTAACCTATATGATATGTAATAATGTAATATCCTATATATTTACATATTCCCACTTTTCTGTACTGCTCCCACTCTGGGAAGGAGGGAGATAAAATGAAAAGCATTCTCAATTCTTGGCTGTATGATCTCATTACTGGAAGTAGCCCTGTTCATCTAAAATCACAGACAGTTTCTAAACACCAAATAATCTTGGAAAGACCCAGAAAGTCTCTAGAGAAAAGACAAAGGTATGAGAAACAGAATATGTGAACACGCTAATACAGCATCTGTAAAACAGAAAATGTCTAATAATTTTATTCCAAGTATTTCAAGAGCTGACTTCCACTCAAACATACCCCTTGCATTACTTAAAAAAAAAAAAGTCCTGTGGAGTATGGTAGGGCTATGTTTAAGAGAAGAACTGACTCCAGGAAATAAAGGAATAGAGCTTCAACTAAAATGGGATCCCTTAAACAACTGAGTGATTCTCAGATCCCAGGATTATAAGAAAACAAACAAAATTAAAGAATCTATTTAGAATATGTAAGAAAAAGAGAACTTTCTTGAGTACTTGGAAATGTTGAGAAAGAAGTTCACATTCCAGTTAATAATACTAGGTTTGTCCTCAGTAAAATCCTCATCATTCATCTCTCATACAAACCTGTAAGGAGGCACTTAGCACTTAAACAAAATATGTCTACAATGTTGGAAATTAGGATCCAACCTAACAGTAAAAATAATACAAGAAACTAATATTAAAAAGACAGAGCTCTTATAAGTAGTAAAGTTTCCCATGTAAACATCTATATCAAGTATCATTCTACAGACTTTTTAGGTACTTACTAAATACCTCACATTTTTAATTTTTCAGATTATTCCCTTTTCTCGCATAAAAGTATTGTTACCATGATGTTACTTCTAAACTTTAATTTGTTACAAAAAAAATAAAAAATAAAGTTAGCAAGAGGAGAGAAAATTTATTCCTTCAATAATTTAAAAATAAATTATAAGAGATTTCTAAATCTAACTCTCATCTTTTTCCTACAACATACATGAAACCAATCATGGAGGTTATCAAATAAGAAAACTCAATGCAATTTCAGATTTTGAAAGTAAACAAAAAATAAATCCAAGCCATTTGAACAAATTAGTAAACTCTGTCTCAAAGTTGTTTTTTTGTGGGGGGAGAAGATCCTAAAGATTTTAAGACACTTAGACCCTTTCTCCATTATACCACAGCAAATGTAAAATAATTACTCCTAGAAATGCAGAATGCAGGTCTTAGCCTCCGACAATTCAACAGCTCCAAAAAGTAACCAGTTTGAAATCTGAAGCAGAGAGGTTAGATGATTTATTAGTAATCCTGTGAGTCATTCTTCCAACTTGTTCTTTCCTGGTCAATGCTGGATGTTATGGTTGTACTTCCCTATAAGAAAACTCTCTAAAACAAGACAAATCCAGACTACCAACAGCAAAGCACAATGGAAATTTCCTATTCCTTCAGTAAATGACAAAAATCCTAATGTAGATTGCATTCAATTCTTGGGACAGAAAAACAATAAACATGAGACTCCATTTTGAATTCCTACCTGTTGTACACCTAACTTCATATCGAAGCTTTTGCAAAATCTGTATAGCTAGTAATGCAAGCTAAGCCCACAACAGCTAGTCTTTCACCAATTTTCTGGGCATTACCATGATAACTTCTCTTTGGTGATATCCCAAAACTGGTTTTTCACTTTGTGATGATAAATGTTATCATTGGCAAAGAATGGAAACATTGTTCAAGATTCAAGTCTCATACAATTTTATTTTTTTCTGAATTTATATGCTTCATTAAAATACGGAAATGAATGTTGATGCACTTGTTACTCCCAGGTAGCCATGAGAATGGCCATATTAGCCATCTACATGTCACAAACCTTATAGTTAGGCATGTAGGAAATCGAAAGCTCCACTGGACCTGTGATTGCTCCCACAGATCTTAGAATTAGCATATCAACCACAGCAAGATGACTCAGAACCAGCATGTTATTGTGCCATAAAATACTACAAAAGCAGTAGATGTATTTAGAAAGCAGTTTTATTTAGTGGGCTAATTGCTCATTTCAAAACACTCTGTATACATTACTCATAATTCAACTTAAATTTCACAATTTAAGTTCTAAACACTGAACATTAAGTTTAATGTTGACAAGTAGTTTTTTTATAATGCACAACTTCTTTGGACCATAATGCTAATATTTAAGTAGGCTATTCACAATTTTATGTAAAATGGTGCCCAACATGCTTAAAAGAATAAAGATACTTGCCAATAGGATCAGGACAATTAACATGAAAAAAGAGACATTTTTTCCCTCAAAATAATATTTCTTAAAAGGATCTGAGTTAATGAAAATACAAGCTTGATAATAGATAAAAGGCTTTAAAGCTTTAATTCTGCTTTTGCAATCCTATATCATTCCAAGCGATTGTTACTCCTTAGAGAAAGAAGGAAGAGTTGGGTTAAAATATCTTTTCCCTTCAATCCTGATTTATGATTTCCTCCAAAGAAAAGCACAATTTCTGCCAAGAGGAGGAAAACAAGGCTTAGCTTTCACATGAAGAAAAAAAATAGTAGCAATCTTTTTTACATATAATAATCACTGTTATTTAACCTACTCAAATAAAAAACAAAACCAAAGAAAAAAATAAGGAATCTATAGTCTTGACAGGATCTGAAGAAAAAAAGAAACATGAAAAGCCCTGTACAGAGAAATTTCCAGAACTTATTCAGCCCTCATCAGAAACAGTTACTGCATTTTCTATTTCCTGTCCCATAGGAAAGAAATGTCTTTCTCCCTCTGTTCTATCTGTCTGAATAAAATAATTTTTAAAAATAACTGAGAGAAGCTGGCTATTTTACAAAACCGCAGGATCTTCTTGTTGAAGAGACCTAAGCCAACATGTAGATTCAAGCACTCTCTCAAAGCCTGAATATTTTCCCATGCATCTAGATGAATTCTGCCACCTCCCCTAAATGGCTAGACCTATTAGGTTACTGGAAGGGCCTGCCTCCCCTGAGTCAGACTGCCGTTCCTACTCCAGTCTGATCACCAGTTGAGGACTGTCCTCAGGGATAAAACACAAGCTTATTCCCCCTTCTGCTTGGCAACCAGACAAAAGTTTTCTGACAGTGGTCCTGTCCCCTTTCATTTCCTAGGATATTGAGCTCCAGTTCTTTAACCCACTCCTAATAGGACACAATTTCCAGACCTCTGGTCTCACTATTTGTACACTCCCACGCCAGAAACCTTTCAATCTGGCAGCATTCCTCTTTAAATGGAGTGTACGGAGTCCAGCACAAGAATCTCCAACACAGAGAAAGAAAGCGGCCATTATCTCCAAGAAACAGGACACTAACGTGCATTAAATCTGCTAACCGTGGTTAGGTCAACTTTCCATGAACAGAACATCATATTTGTGCTCAACTACAACCCCCCCCCCCCGCCAGGAAGCTTTTGTCAAAACATGTCATCTCCATTTTTAGCTGACTTTTTAAAAATGTTAATTCACATGACAAACAGCCCCATTAATTAAAATGTCCCCAGCTTCACTTTACCATGTCAACTTGTACGAATTATTTTCTGAATTTTGACTGTCATCAGTTGTCTCTCCCAGCTTTGTTTCAACCACAACCCCTAATCCCTGATAAAAATGCTGAATAAGAACCCAGTGGTGAGTGCTTCTAAATTCCAAATCATTTCCTCTGGGTATACATCTTTTTTTGACCAAAGAAAATACAAATTTTCATTACGTAATCATTTTAAATAGAAAGCACAGTTTCACTAGGCTGAGAAATCTGGTGAATGCCAACATAAAATAATTGGTTAAGAACAGTTCTGTTGGAATGCATGTGATAGCCATCTACCAGCACTGATATCTCTGCTACCATTATCTTGATTACACGTGGCTATGTGTGTTATGTCCAGGACTTAATGGGAGTCTTAAAAGGAATGCCAGCTAATGTCTACAGGTTGCAATTTTAAGTCATTTACCATAATATACACCTAAGCACTCGATGTTAACCAGATGGGTATTGTTAAGCAGCCCCTGACGTCAAATTAAATTTTGTCGAAACACTGCCATTCCCAAAAGATGCCTTTTTCTGCCCTGCTCAATTTTGTGAGACAGAAGGTTTATCCAAGACACTTAGCAAGAGCAGCTTGCAAACTGCCTCTTTAATTAGTTATTTAAATAACACATAATTCAGAAAGTATTCTAGTTATTCAGTTTAAAAGACCTGGAGGAGGGAAGAAAAGTAGGAACCATTTGATCAGTGGCTGCAGCCAGCTCCATGTTCTAACAGAGGACACCAGAAAATGTTCTCAAAGGTATGGAGAATTACTAAGGGAATCAAATGCTGGCTAGCAATATAAAAGATGTGAATGGCACCCGCTGGAGTTGTCCCTGGTTATAAGGCTCAAAGTGATCGGCCAACTTTTTTAGGGACCTTTTCCTTATCGCCCACAAACTTTGTAGATAAGAATTATTTTTTATTTAATTCATAGGTTGCCAATCCATAGGGAATCAACTTTCCCTAGAGAGTTAGCTACAGAACACAAAAGCCGCTGACTGAGAACTCATGAGGCACCGGGGCCTTCTCCAACAGGTGTCATACAGCTTATCGGTCTCGTAATATGTTGGGCACTCTTAGCGTCTGCATTCTTGCAGAAAGAGATTATTTGGCACTCTTGGTTTCTGCAGGGCACGTCAAGTAGATGGGTTACCTAGCAGGGCAGCCAAAGGCCTGCAGCCTCCAAACAATTAAGAGAGCAAAGGGGGCACCTATCTGTGAGCCAGAAAGGGCTACAGAATGCAACACAGCAGGGCACAAAACAGCATTCACACACAGGTCTGATGAGCACAATCCCCAGCCCAGCTGGACTGAGTGATGACAGAGGCAGCATTGTTAAAGGCCTGCAGGAGAGATCAGACTTGTCAGTCACCAATTTGAAGAAATAGCACTCTCTTCATATCACTGTAAGCCTAAGTTCGTCTTTATTGTCAATTGTCCCCGACACCTCTCTACTCAGGGCAGTGAGCAGAGTCATGCCACAGTACTTCAAGTTCAGTGTTACCAAATAGCCCTGAACTACAGGATCCGAAAAGAAGCTTTTTCCTGTTTGAGACATGGACTTGGAATCACCACTCTAGAATCCCACTTGGAGTACAGTGGACTGAATATGAATGTATTTTTTCTCTCCCATCCTCAGCCCCATCTGTCCCTTAGTCCCAACCCCGATGTTCCATTGCACAGCTGGGCCTCTCTCTGCTCCAGGCACCCCTTCAATAAACCTACACACAGTGTCAGTGTTCCTGACTGCAGTTCAGGAAGGCTCAGCTAGACACTGGCTCTGGGATTATTGCAGCAAAAGGGCATCTTGTCCCCGCAAAACCTACTGCTGCTCAATTCTCTTCATCAATAAGTCTCTCTTTTGAAAAGATGTGGAAGAAAAATATCCACAATACTTTCCCTCTGAAATGCAAACTGCAGGTGATCAGAATATAAAATATGGCATCCATATCAATTCACTGACAACTGAAGTCAGAGACCAACAAATTCAACATTTGGTGATAGGCCCCCTGGTGAATTAGTCATAAAAAAAAAAAAAAAAGTGAGTTAGAATTCATTAGAAATGTTTGAGTCAAAAGAGATTTAGAGCCTGAGATGTTTGCCAATATCGAACCCGCACCATCATTTTAAAGATAAGGAAACTGGGGGTAAGAGGTTCCTAGTGGGGCAAACACATGCCTGGAACACAGTCTACTACTCAGCAATTAGGATCCTATATTCTGCAGCCTCTTTCAGACTCTTTTAATATCTCTGTGTACTTATCGATGACAGGTTATCAAAATTTTCAATGACAGAAAACCTATTTATTTAAAAATATTCCGCTTTATTTCTAGATGGCAGCTCGACACACAATATTCACATTATTTAGTAACACAATAACTTGAATTAAAAATCACTAATTCCGTAAAAACAGAAAAATGAAAAGCCAAGCAGTTGAATTGCCACAGAAACTGGCCTGATGGTGTGAGAGAGCAGATGGGGCTCGCAGGACCTAAGAAGGTAAGACATAACATAAAAGTTATAGAAAGAATACTTGGTCACTCATCTGACTTAAATTACACAATGACATCAAATAGGTGTTTGGGTTTTTTATCTTATTTTTCTGGATTTACAAGACCTTCCATACAGCCATCTTTCTAGGTCTCAAACAATTATCTAACTTATAATGATTCTTTTGAATCATGTCAATTGCTCTTTGGAAATGGAAAGGATATAAATTATAAATAAAGTTGTTTCTTATAACTACCACCAGGTTAAAAAAATGTACCAGCAGAGGCCTGTAACCTAGGGTAACCATGATTATTTTTAGCATCAGAGTGGCTGGGGATGGAAAGATGGACATTCTTCTCCTAGTTTGGGTGTCACCCCCTTTGGGGTTTCTTCCTGACCCCAGAGGTGGAACACAAGCTTTAAAATCAGACAAGAATGGGGTAGCATGCAGCCTTTACTATTTACTACTGTTCAATAAAAAGTTTTATTCACTTTAATATCACAGAAATTAGAATATTTTACAATTAATGGCATCTTACATTCACTTGTGTATTTATCTCTAATCTTGAACAAGTTATTTAATCTCTGTAAAACTGGTGATAGTACTCTCCTCTCCTAGAGTTGCCTGCAGTAAGGCACGAATAATACAATCAGGCAAACCCCTCACACACTACCATTACATTCTGCACCCTTATGTGTGTCCTGTTTATAGGAGATGCTTAGGAGGCAAATAATATTTGTATGTTTTTAATGGAGCAACCCATTATCCATGGAAATTTCAAAATAGCGTGTGGACCCATTTCCAAGCTAATGTGTATGGATGTCCCTGCTGGAGCAGCCTGCAGAAAAGATCAGGGGCATCAAGTACAGAAACTGTCAGGAGGGGCAATGTGTGGACACTGAGGGCCCTTCGCAAGGGCCTGCAGCTGCTTTAAGCAACCCACCCAGAGCCTTGGATCTTAGATTACCATCCAGTTCCCATACGAGGCCATTTACAGAGTCAGCCTCCTTGCTGAGACTGAGCTCAGGTTCAAAGTTTGGATGGTGGAGCCAGAGAGTATAGGAGGTTGCTTGTTACAAATCCAGTTATAGCTCTCGGCATATAATAACAGTTGCCCAGTTTTGAGCACTTCATTATACTCCGCTAAACCCTTCACAATAACCTTATGAAATATGACCAACCTCATCAGCATTCCTGGTTTTATGAGGCCCAGCATTTAAGTCACACCTTAATTAGTGGCAGAATTCTGCCTGGTTCCAAAGCCTGTATCCTTCACCACTGTGTCCTCTCTCAGAGAGGTTATGAAACACCAGCTGGAAAAGGAAACATAGATTTCTCACGCTTCAAGGTCTCACCTTCAAAACAGCCAAACAGCATCCTCTTGAGAAATGTGTCAGATCCTCCTGTTCCAGGTAAATGGAGGCAAAAGGGGGTAGGCAGATATGGCAGTTCTGTGTGGAGTGAGTGTTTCAATGAGTTCCAAGCCCAGCTGGTGCTGCCTGTGTTCCCAGACCCTGGCCAGCCCTAACAGGTAATGTTTTTGATTTGACCTTTTCCCATTTCTCTTCTTCACGATTTATTTCCCACAGCTCCAGGCAATACCCTGCAGATTACTTCTGGTTTTTCCTTTTCTTGATAGGCTTTCTCCATCTTTTTCTTTTATTTTTTTTTTTAAAGTTCTGGTTCTTCAAAAGCTTCTCTCCTTTTAACAATTTCTCTTTACATAGTTCTGCACTTCCTGGCCAAGAAACTCTCTATTCTTCCTTCACAGATGTGAGTCACAATGAAAAGTCATAGTTGAAGGTTCTTCATCTGAACTTTCCAGAACACCAGTGACTAATGCACATGTGCAGACACATCAGAAAGAAAGAAAAGCCAGAGGAAGACATGCACAATGTTATGACTTTCCTTGTCCCCAATTAGGATGTCTCCTCCTGGCATGACCAGATCACCTGAGACTCTAAGGTCACACAGAGAAAGATCACCCAAGTGGAGAGTTCAAGACAGCAAAGGGCACATGTTCAACAGTCTCACTTTCAACCTTTCCTCTACAGCAGAGTCTATGCTACATGAATTTCCTTCTCATCTGCCATCTCCCATTTCCAGACAATACAATAAACCAGCTGACAGATTATCTACTTCACATGTAATCACCAAATCATCACATCTCCCCACAAGGTTCAGATAGGTGTGTTTTTAATATAAAACCTATAACCATAGCAGCTGGAGTTGTTCGGTTTCTACATAAGGAACAAGTGACCTATTAATCTCTCCCTCAGTGGAAATAGGTTAGTAACATCTTCTGTGACTTGGCACTACAGAGCTCCTGGATAGCAAAGCAGATCAAGGCAAAGACCATAAGGGTTGTGTAGGACTTTGTGGGAAATGAAATCCATTGGTCAGAATACACACTCCACCTCCTTTGCTGTATGCCAGGCCTACATCATCAGACTTCCCTACCTCCAGTCCCCACAAGACACCCAAACTGTTGAGAGATGGGTCAGCAGAATACACTGTCTCCTTTAATTACTAGAAGATAAAAAAATATGAAGAACCAAAGATATGAGTTAATCTGCAGTTGAGAAAGACATTATGTATGACTCTGGCCATGTTTACTCATGCCACAAACCATGCCAGACAGTTTCAGACATTTGCTGAATACAACTGTCTTTTATAAGTGCCAAAAAACTGATTCATTTATTCAAAGCATATTAACTTGTCCTTTGGCAGTATAACTCCTAAATCGTTATACTCAACCATGACTAAAATACCGTATCAAGTGATTGAAACTTCCATAGATGCTATATTCTCCCATATTTGCCCTCCATCCCTAGGATCCCCAGGAAAATTCTGGGTTTGATGGTTTGTGTGCCTTACCTGCTTGCCCACCTTCTGTGGTGGTGACCTGCCAAGTCTATAAACTCAACATGAGTTAAATATTGCAAGAACAGCTGCATTATATACATGTGATTAACATTCTAAACATGCAACAATTCATGCTTGGGAAAAATTATTCGATTATGGTCATCCATTTCACAGGGAGAGAAGCTGGCCCCTGCTACATCATAATCAGGTATAAATATTATCCAAGGATCTCATAAACTTTTGAGAGGCTAAAGATCTGTTTGATTTATCATTAACAAAAAGGTATGAACTCTTCCTTCAGTGTTGCTAAGGGATCCAAACTTTCTAAATTTGCAGATAAAGGGACTTACCATACACTGGGATTTGGGTGCTACCTTATTGTTTGTTGCTTTTTTAAGGGTTAAGTTCTTTGGGACAGGGTAGATGACACAGGTGTGTTCCACCCAGATCCAATTTTCGAGGGTCAATGCACACATCTCTGGCTGCTGATGGCTCACAGGGAAGGTCCTCAGCTACCTGCAGGACACTGCTTCACCTGAAGTTATGGCCCCAGAAGGGGTTTCTATCTGCCAATAACTAGGATTCAGGGATACAAAGGTCTAACCCCTTGCCTACACTGCGGACAACTCAGAAGGGCCATCCCAGCTCCAGAGCTCCCCATAAGGAAAGCTGAGACCTCAGATGCAAGTGCATCACTGGTCAGTTTCCCCTCTGCCCAACCCCGCCACCCTCTTTTCCTCACCCCTAAAATCCTTCAGTACCCAACTCCCAGTCTCAGTGTGCTTCCAGCAAACCCAGTCAAACACAGGCAGTTTTCCAAGTGCAGAAAGTTATTGTTTAAATTGTTCTGAGGAAGTTACAGGCCCCAAAGGGACATGTTCTATCAGAAGTCCTATGAAGGCCGAAAACAGTTTTTGAAAAATACTGTGATTCAGTTTAAAAATTGCAAACTTTTGATAATCTATCCAGATCTCTTTCTGAACACCAACCCAATATAGTCAACAGGAACAGGAGATAAATGATGTCCCGGAATTTCTCAGGTTCACAAATAAGGGAGGTGAGACATTGCCAGGCTAGTGATTTACACATCACATCATGTGGCATTGAAAACTGACATCAGAGCACGGGATGCCAGAGCTGGGGTTTTCAACCTTAACCATTAGAGTACGCCCCTCTCCACCTAAGATATACATGCTTTATAACCTCAACGCTTAGCAAATCTTTATTCTACAGCTATTGGAAAATAACAGTCCTATATATAAATATGAAAATGAGTCCTGAACACTTTTTTCCCAACGTTTCACACTTTTAATAACAAGGAACAGTTCCTGGAGCTGAGAGATTATTGATGACTTTGTAGGAATTTACTATACCCTCAAGAAAGCAGCTGGCAGACAGGCCTGAGCAGGAATCAAGAGCTACTACTACCGCATTGCCCAGGACACAGCCTCATCTTCTAAAAAATTTTGAGGAACCACCTAGTAGTCATCCAAGCTCTAGTCAATTTTAGGGCCCGGGGATGGGTTAGGGATTTCATAGGACTACAAGTCAGAGGAAAAGCAGGGACTTGCATAGTGTCTATATCTTATTACCAGAGATTTGGGTTCAGAATGTTAAAAATGTAGATAATGTACTTTATATAAAAAACTCGACTTAAAATCATCTACTGCTTAATGTCTTATAGCTTTTTACACTTTGTCTCATTTGACCCTCACAGCCCTCCCTGTGAGGGCTAGCCTAGTATTATTATCTCAATTGTGTGACTGATTAAGTGACTTGCATAGGATCGCACAACTGATCAATGTTAGGATCAGATTGTCAGGTTCTTGGTTCAGGGTTCTTTCCTATAAAATTCTGTCAATTTGCAATTTTTCTATATATTTCTCCAGGTTTGTGTGCAAAGCTCCAAAACTTTGTCTCCTTCCTTCTCCTTTTCTGGCTCCCACCTTCATACTCCAGATCTATATTTGATAGGAACAAGGACTATCAGTAGTCCTAAAAGGGCCACAAACCACAATCAAAGGTGCCCCTATCTCCCTCTCTTCCTCCCTCCCTCTCTCTCCTAGTGACTAAAAACAATCCAGACTCTGTTAATACAGACCACAACTTATGAAGTTGTGGCAGACAAGAAGCTAAGGGCATCAAATTTTACGACTACTGGTATTCAATATCTGTGACAAACCTAGCTCATGTCAGTCACATACACAAGGGAGGGTTGGGAGCTTTAAACAGCTCACTGATTTCTTAGACAGTGTCATTGTTCTTGGGAAAAAGCCTTTCACCCTGGTCAGTAGTTTTTGCTACTGTTATCTGACACACTCGGTGGGTTTCGCTCTTGCCAAGTTGGCATTCCATTTCTGCAATGAGAAAATGCATGGACAGAAGACATCGGATGGGCATTTTCATGGTGTCAGTAACAGAAGCAAGCATCTCTCTGCCTCAGGTGGATGCATTACAGCTTGTAGGAGTGTTAATGAGAGCTAATTACTCCATTTACTCCATAAGCCAACCAGCCAGCAACAAGAAATGCCTGGTAAAACTTTCTGGGTTCTCAGGCTTTGTTTCGAAAGGCTGTTGCCAAAATGATTTGGCTGAAGTGATGGGTACAGGGCTGCTCAACTGGATTGTTATCTCAGGATCACAAAACATAGACTTTACTCCTTTGTATCCTGTAAATCAATAGTCAAGTCAGCACCAATTTTATTCTTCCAGACTTAATCTACTCTCTTTACCATTATCGCTACCACCTCTGCCCTCAAATATCCAGGTTGGCTGTAAATTTAAAAATCAAACAACAGGCCTGGAATTTTAGGAAAACAACTGCCTACTGACTGTTAAACTGGGTGTGACATTTTACAATGCCCTACACTCAGTTTGCAATAGTCACAAGATTTGGCCAAGTTTACTCACTTTGATCCTTGAACTCTAGACAGAAGAAATTTAGAAACCATGTAAATTTCACTTACTCACTGATATTTAACTGTATCTATGTTTTATGCAAAGCACATATACATATGGCATGAAGTATATAAAAAGGCAACTAATTTATGAATGTACATAAATTATATTTTATAAGGCTTTCCCATCCTTGTCTCTCCATTCCTACCAAAGGGTTGGGGAAGGTGAAAAACCATAGGCAACAGATCTAAATTTCCCACAATAGGATCGAGGTTAGTTATTAACCCAATAAAGCCCCATCCACATTAACCTTTCCCATATTCCAATTTACTAAGATGGTATCTTGTTGAAAATACAACCCTGGCTTTGCGGACAAAAAAAGAAGGTCCAAGATATTATCTTAAAGAAGATTCCCAAAAGGTGTTATCTTTAACTCCACAAAAAGAAAACTCTATTGGATTATGATATAATTCAAAGATAACAGCATTTATAATTACTTGTCTCAATTTAATAAAATGGAAAAGCCTGAGTAAACATACAGTAGATGTGAAATTGCAAGGCAGCTTTCATATTGAAATTCTGTAGACAGAAATAATATCAATGGACTTCTTTTTATGTGGTTAACAAGGTCTAGCATAAGACCCATCAAATCTAACCCAACTTGTATGTGGTATAAAGAAAACAAAAATTTACTCCAACAACTTTCCTCCTGAGTTAATTAACAACTTTGTCTTTTTTCATGATCTTCTACAACCTTTTTGTTGTTGTTGTTAAAGACTGTTCTGATACCTGAATGTTTGATATATTGACAAGTAACAACTCCATAAATGATGCCAAAAATCTTAACTACCTCTAAAAAAATGACTGGGTTATGGCTCTTCCAAAGAGCTGTCTGTGCTTTTTACACAAACGCACATACAAAACGTTTTATTTTAGCTGTGAGAACAGTCCTAAGCTCAGGATCATCACAAAATTCTCCAAGCAGAAGGATTTTAGATAAGCAGGTGACACCCACAACAGGAAAGAAAAACTACTGAACAGGAAAATAAGGTCAGATAAAAAAATATTTCTTACACTTAAATACTAAAATTTCACAAGTCTAAGCAGATTTAGCAGTTATTCTACAATTTTTAAACAAAAAAGAACTAGCTGTGAAACTAGGAAATAATTGTTACTGAGCTCCTACAATGAACAAGTACTGTGCTAGGCATCTTGAATATATTATCTCAATTTAATCTTTCCAGTATTCTTACAAGGTAGACACTGTTGTTCCCATCTTACAGATGAGAAAACTGGGCTCAGGTAGGGAAAGTAATAAAGTCATGATTTTAAAACATGACTACGTTGGGATACCATCCAAGATATGTCTGCCTGCAAAACCTAAAACATTTGCTGCTACCCTCTGCCCAATAGCACCACCAAGAAATTACAACCAAAAACTACTATGATAGAATTATTTCATAAGTAGAGAGGATCAGCTCTGTAGTCAGACGCTCCAGATTTTAATTATATATCTATTGAGTGATGGTTTCCTCCAAATTAATGGAGATGAAAATAATATTTAACCTCATAAGGTTGAGGTGAGAAGCATATAAAAAGGCTTCAGTGAAAGAGCTTTGCAAAACAGATAAGCTCTAGTAGTTATTGTTACCTTCCTATTCAATCTTCTTGGCTAATGCAGCAGGAGAACTACAACATGGCTGTGAGCTTGTGAGCCCACCCAACAGGGCAGGGAGTTACCTTGACCAGGCTGAGCAAGACAGAGGCGGGAGCCCAAAAGAAAAAACAAGGGGTGACGACTGGTGGGGACTTGGACACAGTCTCTGCTCAGTCTACCTTCTCATGCACTAAACAAATTTTAAAAAATGTAGAACAGCTGCTGGTCCCAGATACTGGGGCTCTTTGGGAATCTATGGAAGGCCCCTGCCCTTAATAAGTTAATTTCCATCCTGAGGGAAAGTAAATACAAAACCAAACCAAAGGAGCCTTGGCCAAACAAGTCTCATCCTTTTCCCTTTTTCATCATTTCCTCTTATTTTCTCTCTTATTTTCTCTCTTTCTCTTTCTCTCTCTCTCTCTCTCTCTTTCTCTCTCTCTCTCTCTCTCTGTCCCTCTCTCTCTGTCTCTCTCTGTCTTTCTCTCTCTCTGTCCCTCTCTCTCTCTCTCTTTCTCTCTCTCTCTCTCTCTGTGTGTGTGTGTGTGTGTGTGTGTGTGTGTGTGTGTGTGTAGCAGGAATATGGACCATGGTAAACACCCATATTAGAATAAGTGCCTGAGGCCTATTTATCCTCAAAACTCTATAGTGATCACTTTTGGATAGAATTTTAAGCACTAATGGCACAGTATATTGACAGAGCAGAAAGCGTTCATTTCAGTATAGACAAAAGAAGGTTGAATACAAAAGAAGGTGGAAAAGACAATCAATAGTTTTAAGTGCATAAAAAATTTGAGCTTCCACATGACATGACTAAAAACAAAATTAAAAGACAAACAAAAAAAATTAGAAAAAAAACTAGGTGAAAATATTTGCAGTAATTATGAGAGGGTTAATAAAGGCAAGTAAAGTAAAATACATAAACTAGAATTTATGATAAATAAGAAAAATACTAATGCCCAATAGATAAAATAGGCAAAGTACATAGTTTGTTAAATAGGAAATATAGCCAATATTCATATAAACATGTTTGATCCCATTAATATAAAAGAAAAAAGAAAAGAAAAACAAAATAGCCCTAGAAAATCATCAAATATTATTAAAATGAGATTAGAACTCTGCTACTGGCAGCAAAAACTAGTAGAAACTTTTAGCAATTGACAGCAATATTGATCGAGATGTCCATACACATCCACACACTTGGTTCTACTTCTGATCATCCATTGTAAAGATAATATACAGAAAATGTTGACTGCATAAAGATAATCATCAAATATTGAAAACAGGCTATATGTTCTGCAGTGGGGTTAAATAAATCATGAAATACCGATAGAACATTTTACAGTCCTTAGAAAAAATATTCATAGATATTACAGTAGTATGGGGAAGGCAAATAAAATAGGTTAAGAAAAAAAAAGGACACAAAATCATATACTCAGAATATTTCAAATATGGAAAAAAATGTATGAAGGGAAAAAGAGAAAAGAAACAGAATTGTGTGGTAGAATTACTGATGACTTTTTTTTAACTGTGTCTTTCTGGTTTTTTCTCTACTACTCAAATCTTCATATATTACTTTTATAATAACAAAAATTTAAATAATCTCAACTGCGAATCTACAATAAACAATAGGTGGAAATCCAACAGCTCTCTAAGCCACTCTCACAAATACCAAACACTGTGCAACAAGCAAGTGAAGTAGTAAACAAGGGGAAAGGTGGCTTTGTTTTAAATCTAGGGCTAGAAAAACATTAGTTTCTTGATATAAAAACAAAAAACTTCATGTCTCCTTATCAAAACATTTATTTATTTATTTTTGAAATTCACTAACCAAAACATTCTCTACCAGATTTAAACCCACACAGCAAAATTATCTCCACAGAACAAACTAGCTAATAAGCAAGCAGGAAGTTTACCAGGAACACCCTAAAAATTAATAATTGTTTTTACAGCTCTGATAAATCCATGCCAGCTCATGTTAGTACACAGTGTAATACACAATCTCAGTGAGTCTGTCATCACTTCTAAATAGGAGAGCATGAAATCCTTAGCATAAGGCTCTTCCTTGGCAAGTATCACAGATGTTGCTGAAATTAAGCCTTTTGGGGTTCACCCTCTCGAAAGCAGATTTTGCAATCTTTGAGCAGGTTTTCTTAAAGTAACAGTTAACTAGGCCAAATTCATTGCATTCATTATCTTGTTTCATTTTCACAACCCTATAAGGCAGGGCTTCTCAACTTTGGCACTATTGACTGTTTGAGCTGGGTAATCCTTTGTTATTGGGGGCTGTCCTGTATATTGGAGGGTGTCTAGCATCCCTGTATTCTACTCACTAAATGTCAGTTTTCCCTCCACCCCGAGTTGTGACACCAACAAATATTTCCTGCCGTTGGCAAATAACCCTTCCAGGGCTAAATCACCCTGGTCAAAAATCATGCTACAAAGTATGTACTATTATTGGTCTCATTTTACAAGTAAAGAAACTGATGCACAACTATAGGCGCATCTAACTCCAAAGCTCAACTCAAGATCCAAAACTCTTTATTGTAATTGTGCACAGGTAGTATAAATATAGTATAAATGATACACACCTATCTTTTCTACTTGAGTCTCTTGCATCCCTAGAGCCTCATCTAGGCCTCAATACATATTGATCGACTGAACCATTACTCTCATCATGTACACATTATTGAGTCCCTGCTGGGTAACAGGACTTGGCAACAAAAACACAATCGTGTTTGTAATCTATTTTGTAATCTATTTTGTAATCAAGTTTGTAATCTATTTGAAGAAATAAGACATAAGGAAAGATAATCCATTTAGAGTGTCAATTTTGGAAAAAACTCTGTTTCCTCATCTGCAAAATGGAGGTACTGCTAGTGCTCCCCTCATAATTTACTGAGATAGTGCAAGCAAAATTCCCTTCCCAAAGTACAATTTCAAAGACCAACGACAAACCAAATGCATGGCAATAAATAGGCACAGGCGTTGGAAGAATCATAGCATCCTGGAATCACTAGGCTAGAAGGAATCTTCGAAAATGGCCTGAACTCAGCGCTGACCTGGTACTGAGCATTTAAAAATCCACAAATTCCATTACCCGCTTCCAGCGGAGTCTGGAGTCTGGAGTTCGTGGGCTGAGCTCTGACTGAGGCTTTCATCTCAGCAAAGGTTTCCTGAACTGCTTTAAGAGGGCCTGGAGGAAAAAGGAGGGTTTAAGCAAAGAGCAAAACAAAAGGGAAAGTAAAAAGGTTGAGTGGATGGACTTAAAGCACTCCGGGGGTGCAGAGCCTTGTCTGAGCACAGGGAATGAGGAAAGTCAAACTTGGAGAAAGAGGTCAAGCACAGAAGTGGTCACCAAGTGACCTCAGGGTGACCAATGGTTACACTGGCCAAGTGAGACTTAAGAAATATTTCTCCTAAAACAGCAACCAAGGGCTGCTGCAAAGCATACAATCGATTTACATTAGGAAGGTGGAGAACTTCTCAGACTAAAAGATCAGCGTTGGAATTGCTTCACAGCATTCCCTAAAAACAACAGGCAGATACTGGCTTTAAATTTACATAAGTGAAAGTAATTTTGCCAGGAAAGAGTCAATCTGCCCTAAAAGCAAACCCAAATTATTTGTCCCCCAAGTCAAGTACCCCTTCCTGTTCTCTAGGATACCAGCTCAGCACAAGGAAACAAGAGCCCAGAGTAGCCAGATCTTCTCTTTGTAAAATCTGAATTTCAATAGGTGAAATCTCCCAAACTTTAAGCATGGCTTAAATTTCTTAAAATATATGCTGCGTAGGTCAAACCAAAATTTTCTCCATTCAGTCTGCACACTAGGACTGTGCTATAAGCTAGAGTTCATGGGAGATCAAAAAAAGCTTTGCAGCAGGCAAGGTGGCCTCACACCAAAGTTTTATTTGAAAGATTTGTTTGGCCATGAGGTGTAAAATACAGGGATAAAACTAACTGCAGGGGTCCAGGAAGAAGACAATTATAGTGTCTACATCAGAGATGACAGGATGTGACCCAAGGCTATCGTAGAGGCAATGGAGTTATTAAAAAATATTTGAATGGCAAAAATGACAGTGCTCATGGCCAAAAGAAGGTCCCCTACAATCCTGAACACAAACCTGCTTGATTACTAACTTTGATAACGAAGATGAGTCTTTAAGACTAGAGGAAAACTCAGTCTTAAAAGTTAGCTCTTCTGAGAACAGGGCTACCTTCATGGATTAGTGACTTTGTAGTCACACAGAACCCCATGCTTAGAAAGGCTCCACAGTTGGTTTAATGCTCTGCTGTCATCATCTTGAGATTCTTAAGAATTTTAACTTTGAACTTGTGTTTGTGAATGAGGTCTAATGGGAAAATGAGCACACGTGTGAGCAGAGACGATCCCATTTAACATATGTAGCCACACCATTCCTTGTAGCCCCATTCATAATATTTGCAATGCCTCATGAGCAGAGAACTTCTGTGGATTCACGATGCGTGGGAGTTCAGCAAGACTAATTCAAATAAATGTGTTACAAATACAACTGAGTGAGCAGGTGAATAGGTGCTGACAGCTCCAAGAAGCCATGCTTTCCATCTGAACCAGAAATTGCTGTGCATGCAGAAACAAGGCAATGTCTTTCTAAGAAACACAAACAACCAAGGAATCCTATCATATCCTCTTTACTCCTGTCATCTCCCTGTATGAGCCACAAACTTGTGCTGAAAATGATGGCACAGAATGAAAAGGTAGAGAAACCCATAGTCCTTTTTCCTTTCAGTCCTCCCTTACACCAGTCCTACCTTCTATAAACCGAAGACTGAGAATGTGCACAAATCAAAAATAAAAGTAATGAGTTAGTTTTGTGCAATGTTTCTACTGTTTTGGTAATAACAGTATACCTATCCATGGCAAATTACAAAATACGAAGTGTGTGATTTCAGTAATTCTGCATACAAGTGAAAAGCTCTTATATTTGCATTTAAAACTGGCATTGGACAACATAAACATAAAATTCATGCTAATAATTTTTTCTTCACTTAGTATGACATTTATTAGTAAATCAACACCATGATGAGTCAAGCAGACAAAAAGAGAAAGGTTGTAATGTCAGTATCTTTACTTTTTTTTTTTTTAATGCCTACGGCACCTGGTATTTCTAGGTGGCCTCCCATTCAAGTACTAACCAGGCCCGACCCTGCTTAGCTTCTAAGATCAAATGAGATTGGGCTCATTCAGGGTGGCATAGCTGTAGACTGTTAGTATCTTTAATGGCACTTTTTTCCTGCTTTCTGAACAAGGGGTCGGACACACATTTTCATTTTACACTGGGCTCCACAATTATGTAGCTGGCCCCATGAAGAACCATTAAACTCAAGAACATGCTGCCTATCTAAATATGCTACACGCACTTGAATAAGGTTTTACAGATGTCTTTCAAAGAAACCCTTAAGAGACCCAGCTATGGATTGATGGGAGTGGTGCTGATTTTAGTACCAGGCTGTTAATTACTGAATTGCTTCGGTCCTTTTCTTCCATGCCCCTAATGTCATCACAACAACAAATCTGCCGAAACATCTCAACCCAACATCTTTCCAACTAAAGATCTCTTTAGAAATAATTAGCTGAACTGAAGACTAAAGAAAAACTTACCAGCAGTAGCATTTAACATAGAGGTCTCTGCTGGACCACTCTCTTCCTTAAAGTATTCCTGGGGCTTTAGTGGTTCGGGCTGTTTCTCACCATTCAGAGTGCTCAGGTTTTCCTTGGGAACTGGTTCTGCAAACCATTAGGTCTGGTTGTCTAAAGATTCCTCCTTTATATACAGTCAGGTATTCCTTTGTCTCATTTCATTCTCCTCTTCCTTTTCCTACTGCTACTTTCCACCTCAATAAATTAATTTCCTGCCTGGAGACACATCCTGGCAAATGTGTCAGTTTGTGTTGTTTAGATGAGACACTTCTGCCATTCTTTCAAATTTTTCGTCTGTACCAATAACCCCAAGAGCCAGCCTCACAGGAGCCTGAATTACTTGTCTATAAATTCCGTTTCACTGCCTCCCATTAAACTGAAAAAAATGCAGACCGCCTAAGGTAAACTTATTCAATTTATCTCTTCTAATCACAGTTTTTCCATTTCCCCCTATCCTTTCTTCCACTCCATCTGAAGAACGGTTCTTATGCATTTCAAGGTTAACCTGCCACTCTCTGCTTGATTTTGAATCTATCCCTGTCCTTCTCCCTCAGACTTTGTACCCATCCATTCCCGCCTTTCTTTCAGATCATCCTCTCTACGTGTACCTGCCTCAAACCCAAGCTACGATAGCATGGCTCTCCTTGTTCAATTCCTTGAAAGACTGAGCTAACGAGGCCACTTGTAATTCACCATCTGCCATGCATTTCTCAAATTTTTGGCACTCTGGATTTCACCTCTATTGTACTACTGAAACTGATCTCCAAGTTCACAAATGAGCTGGCAGCTGCACTTGGGCAGTTTCTCAGACCCGTTCTTGTAAGAGGTCTGCAGCACTGGATGGCACGGAATATCCACTTCTGTTGGGTGTGCTTCTTCCCTTTGCCACAATCATCTTCCACTTCTCTAGTCATTCCTGCTCTATCTCCTGTAATAACTTTGCTTTGGCCTGACCATATCTGAATGTCAAGAATTCCCTGAAGGCTATATGCAGTAAGTCCTCACTTAACATCGTCAGCAGGTTCTCAGAAACTGCAACTTTAAGCAATATGACATATAAGGAAACCAATTTTACCACAAGCTAATGGATACAAACAAGAGTTAAGTTTCTATGGCTTATTTCTGGTCACGAAACATCACTTAATTAAACAAAGACCTAAACACTTCTAATATTAAACAGTGAAATAAATGTGAGCTATACATACATTTAGGAAAGATCAATAAAAACAAGTAAGATTATTATTTCCAACCCACTTACTCCAGTTCAGGGTCCAGGTGGCTAGAGCCTGTTCTAGCAACTCAGGGAGCCAGGCAGAAACCAACCAGGGACAGGACGCCCTCCCATCACAGGGCACACTCACACACACACTGACACTCAGACTGAGACAATGTGGACACACCAGTTTACCTCATGTACACATCTTTGTGATGTGGGAAGAAACCAGAGTAGCAGAGAAAACACACACAGACATGGGGAGAACATGAGAACTCCACACAGACTGTGACCCTGGCTGGGAAGCAACTTTTTTTTTTTCGAAGTTGTAACAAAATGTTATTTAGGACCTGCTGTACTTACTTTTTATTCTACATCCTCTTCTTCGGCAAGTTCACTTACTCTCATTCTTTATGGACATGATCCATCAATCTAGGTTCTGCCTAAACTCCAAACCTAAATTTCTAATTCTGAACACTGTCATGTGGATAAGATCAACCAGCTATTTAATAGCTTTTAACATGCCAACTGCAGAACTAAGCCAGAGGCAGAAATATGAAGAGGCTGAGGATGGTGACCCTGGAGACTGTACCCACCTGCATTTAAATCGTGAGTCCAACACCTACAATCCGTGCGACCTGGGAAACTCAATTAGCCTCTCTGTGCCTCGGATTCTGCATCTGTAATATAGAAATAATAATAAAGGTACTTTTTCTTAGGGCTGAAATAGGGATTAAATCTAAGTTAAAATATGTAAGGTGTTTAGAACTGTGCATGGTACAGACCAAGTGCTATGTAAGCATTAGCTATTATAATTGGTTATTCTCCTAAAACCCTGAGACAAGTACTATTATTTTATCCTTTTGCACATTGAGAAAACACAGGTAGGTTATTGTGGGTCATAACGGATCTCAAACTCTAGATGTTCAGATATTAATTCATGTTTCCCATTAAAATTCAACTTTTGCTTGTGTGCCTTTCTTGATTAAGGATGTTCTATCCATTCCCACTCCCTTTGCCACATACACCTAACTAACTCCAACATACTATTTCCAGAGTCATCTTTATAAAATAATAGTTCTCATATCCCACCTGACCTTATACCAAAAAAAATCTCATTGTAAAGCATAATCTTATCACTCTCTTTAAAACCCTCTAAGATCTGGCTCCAGTATATTTTATCTGTTTTAATAATATTGATCTTTCTACCTTATCTTTCTCTAAAACTAATCTCACTATATTCTACATTCTGCTCCCAATTCAAGTTTGTTCATCTCCCCGCACTATCTCCTCAAAATCTCCTACTCAGCCTTCAAAGGCCATTCAAATCTCACCTCCTCTAGTGGGACCCCACTAAACTTAATCCTTTGCTCAAGTGACTAATCTAGTTCATAGCAAGATCTTCCTCCACCTATCTCCAAAGGCCCAACAAACTGATTTTTTTAAACCTTAATACTTTTTATATTTCCAGAGTAATGTATGACCGTTGTAAAACAGATATTAATATGCTGTTAAAAGAACAACAACTAACGCCCCCTTCGTCTTCCCTGACATCCTAATCCCATCCCTCACAAATCACCCCATTTAGCAATTTTTCATGCACTGACAAATATAAACTATGTATGTGTGCCTGCTTACTTTTTTCTCAAAATATTTATCACAGACATTTATATAAGTCAGCATATTTTTGCAACTTTTTAACAGCTAAATGGTATTCTAAATCTGTCTTTTATTACAATTTTGTAAAAGGATCATCCTCTTTCTGCCCCATCTCCTGCATATGAATAGTCTCAAGGGTAAATATCATTTTTGTTTGTCCTTACATCTCCAAGAGGACCTCCTACCAAAGCCAAGAGTTGCTTAACAAATGTTCAATGAAATACTAACAACATCTGTCATCAACGCAGTGCTCATTGTGCATCAAGAAAACAGCTGTTAGTGCTCCACGTACATTAGCATATTTAATTCCCATAACCATGCAGATATTCCCATTTCAGAGAAGGCAAAATCACACAGCTAGTAAGGACAAAAGATTCTAAACTATCTTTGTCTGACTCTGGAACCCACTCCCTTCATCTCTATGTCATACCTAAAAAATTTTCATAGGGACATCCTTTGCCTTTTCAGCCAAAGTTGAAGAACAGAAGAGCTCCAAATATTCTGGTTTAGGCAGGTGAGACTTAGAGATGGCTGCGGCTTTAAAGCTAAACTACCATTTAGCCATTCAATCAATGTTTACTGAGAACCTACTAGAAGTTGAATTACTAGCCTCCCCCTCTTCAGGCTCCCCACTACGCTCTCCTTCAGTAACAGCTGCCACCATTTATCTGTCATTATTATTTCTATTAGTAATTTCTAATTATTTCTAATACTGACAAAAACGCTATGAGATAAAAAATCAGTACCACTATTTTATAGATGATAAAACTGATACCCAGAGAAGTTGAATCACTTGCCAATATTAGACTTAATAAACAGCAAAGCCTGGATGCAGGTTGAGGGTCTGTAGGGCTCCAAAGTCCAACCACCCTTTTTTTTTTTTTTGTCATACGGAATGCTGCCTTTTAATTCTTAGAGAAAAGATGAACTATGACTTTTTAAAAATTTAAACTCAGTTAAGATCATATCTGACCTCACTTCTGTGGTTTAATCAAATTTCCTTTTTCTCACAAAAAGTCAAGAGACAGGCAGAAGAGGTCTGGTACGGCAGTTTCAGAATGCCATAAGCTTCTCAGCCTGCTTACCCCTCAAGTTTCTTGTATTTGGGCACAAGATGGCTTCTCCACTTAGAAAACAGCATCCATGTTCCAGGGAGGAAGAAGTACAAAGAACAGAAGGCCTAAAGAGTGGATGCAACGAGGTCATCCCTTATAAGAGCTTTTAGGGGGAGCCCCACCCAGCTACTTACATCTCATTGGCCAGGGCTATGTCCCTTAGACATTCCCCAACTGCAAGAGATTCTAGAAAATCAAGTTTTTTGTTTCTTAATGGGCCAGGTTGGCCAATCAAACGAAACGGCTTCAGCTGTTGTGAAGAAGTAGGTGGAATGAGTATGAGTTGGACATCTAGCTGTGTCTGCCCCACAGGGTGATAAAAGTGCAAGTCATCCTAGAGAATCAAGGACCCCCGAGGAGAGAAAAGCAACAAAAGAACCTTAAGTCGGTGTTGAAAATCCCTCTTGGTTGTACAAAGTCACACACTGATGGGCGTAGAGGCTAAAGAATGTGGAAATTTTACCAAAAAAATCCAAGCAGCTGATCCTGAGGAAAAACGGAGTCCCAGGTGACTTCGCACAAATCATCCCGGCAGACTCACAGGTTCGACCAGAGTGTTTCCTCCGAGTTGTCACTGTTTTCCTCCCTCCCGCTCACTCATCTCCCATGGTTAATGTACATGAGAACCTGCAAGCTCATTTGACTCTCCTATCACTCACAAGAAAAAAGTAGAGCTTGTTCAAATTCCGGTTCAAACAAAACAAAATTCTCTACTATGTGTTGTTATGAGAAACAACATCTTTAGAAAAAAATACACATTGCAGGGACATTATTTAGGAAACTGCAGTCACACGATCAAGTTATATTAAGAAAGTAGGAATGGAGTTTTAGCCTTGTATTCACTTTCTTCCAGATAAATTCAATAAACTTTCCTAATGAAAAGTTTGTGGTGGCAAGATGACACTCGTGTAAAGTATTGTAAATGAAGAAGGGTGACAGAAAGCCAGCAAAAGGACTTCTTTGAGTTAGATCCTAGGCACAGAAATACAAGATAACGTAGGCATATTCAGTGATATGGTACAGTATTACATTCATAGCATGGAATAGTTAATATACTTCCCAATGGGCCCATCTGCTTCTTTCCAAGAACTGCCCTGCTTGCCTAAAGAATTTGGCCACTAATTTATGAATGGACTTGCCACTGAAAATGGCATCCTTAGTCTCTCCTTGACCAGGTAAAATTACATTTTCCCTTGTTAACAAAGACGTACACACTAGGAATGATCACATCTGCTCCACTGAACATGCATCTGTTTTTACGTCAAATGCTTGACTTCCCTAAACAAGAGATGAAAATACCCAGCCTTACTCTGGAGTTCATAGGGAGTCCATGAAACCTACGGCTAGGTCCAAACATTATAGTCCTTCATATTCTTCCTCCATGATCCATATTTGAGATATGAGCCTTAGCCAGATTGACTGCTATTCAATGCAATCAGAGTTTGTAAAATTTCTTCAAGTTATGGACATTTTTAGGTGCCACTGTACAGAAACCACTAAATGATCCTTCTATTCTGAACTCATTCTACTTGCCAACAGAAACAAGGATGTGTGTGTGGCCCAGTCAAAATGTGAATCACGCCAAGTTCCAGGAAGACATACAACCAAAGTTCAATCACAAACTGTGACAACACACCCACCTGGACCACTGACTCCAAACCTGTATTTCACAAATAGAAGCTCTTCAAAGGGTACAGACTGCCACACGTTTCACTCAGACCCTTTTCTTCCCTCAACACTGCTTAACAGGTCTACAAACCAAAAACTCCTGGAAGTGCCCATTTTTTAAATCTAAAATCCAGTTGTGTGGTATTCCAGATCCTTCAAAATGGGGGAAAAAGATTAAAGTAAAAGAAATCCTCTCCACTTGGCTTTTGAAACGTTAACAACTAACATCAAACTAGCATCAATAATGATTATATTTAAAATGAAGAGTATACAAGAAATAGAAGGGTCTTTGTATTTTGTAGGGAGGGTTAGTTCAGTTTAGTTTTTTTTTAATCCATTAGCTCTACGTAATAGAGCATCACTCTTTGTGGTGGTGATATATGTGACAAAAGCTGTAGGCTTTTTGCCTAGTGAAAAGGTTCTGACATGCACTGCAATGAATTTGAGAAACAAATGACATAATACACTACAGATGCAAGAAACTGCACAAGCCCTGAGCAATTTTGGATAGTGTCAACTTTGGGACAGTGATGACTGATTTAATTATGAAATTATCAACCTTTAGTAGAAGGGAAATGCTGGCTGGAGGACAGACTCCTTGTTTCCTGCATCTCCAAGCAACATGCAGCTTCCCGAACCTTAACGCTTTGAATCTCACACTTAAACCCATCTGTTTGACCATGGCTAAAATAATAATCATAATCATGGGTCTCTGAAAGATTCACAATTGGCCACTCAACTGTGATTTATTTTTCTCAACTTCAGAATGAATATGACTTTCTAGGGAAATCTCTGGAAATAAAAAAGTCATCATACCGCAATTATCTCTTGCCTATGTTTTTACCTTGAAGCGACGTTTCTTTTTTCATTATATGTGCTGCCAAAGCGAGCATGAAGCAATGTTTCTTTAATAAAGAATCAAGACACAGATCCAAATGTGAATGTATATTCATTCATTAATTTACTCATTCACTCATTGTTTTGAAAAGGTAATTCAAATCAGGCCAGAAACATGTAATATCTTTGAAAAGACAGAATAATGAATGAGGTCTTTTAGTTAACAATTTGAAAAATGTGCTATTTGGGTTATAGGTACTTTTAAAAATGAGAGATGAAACTCAAAAAGCTAATTTTAATGTAACGAATCACTAATATAATCAAATTAACTACAAAAATGAAAATATTTCATGAATATGAAAAACAAGTTTTAAAAAGAAGTGAGCTCGTCATTAACCGAGGGAAAAATGACCTTGTTCTGATTTATCTCATGCTGGTACAGTGAGTGACAAAAGGACTACATAAACAGTAAACAAACTCTCACTCACTGAACTAGTTTCCTAAAAAGTGGCTATGATGCCCTTAAAATTATGTACTATTGATCTGGAACTACAGTGTGCCCTGGATTTCAAGTCAACATTTGTCCACAAAGGCGAGATTATCTTTTCTTTGTTAAGAAGCTATCTGAACTATGATAGTTGCTGGTCAAAGGTAATTTAACCAAAACCTAAGCCTATCTTTCTCAATAACAAACATCTTTATTAAAGTTTTGTCCTTTGAAAGTATTGTGTTTTACTATACCACATCTGCCTCATAAACACAGACCAAGAATGAGAAATACTGGTTAAAACTAACTGTGTAAAATTACTGTATGTAACATTACTGTTATTATTCAAAAAACTGTTAATGAAATGTAAAGCTTTGGCATATTCAAGTCCCTAGGCCAGGACTAGTTTCTTGGAAAGAAAGCATAAATCTGAATTTGGCGCACCAGGATAACATCCTAAAGATATTCTTTACTTGACTGGTTTTTGCAACTCCATCTCTGAGTATTACAAACTGCAGTTTGAACACTCCATCAGCCAAGGGTCCAGTGATTTTACATTAGTGCACAGGAATTCCACATCACCTCCTTCTCTTTCCTACTGGAAAACACAGTGTTTTACGTGCTTCCTATACGGTATAAATAGAAAAATCTTGTCCACCATTATTTCAGAGCCATTAGATAATTTCTGTTCTGGAGTCCAAAACACAAACCAAAATTAAAATGTTCAGGCCCTTCTAGTAACACACACCTTCCCTTGGCAAAAAGCCTGCTCTTTATCCACCCTGTGCTAATTAATTTTTTCAGGAATTAAGAACAAACAATACAGACCCAGGTGGTTTTATAAACAACAGCAAACAAAATACTTCTTTCTAGCTCTAGCTCTTTCTAGTTTGTATCTGGCCAGAAAGAGAGTATCCCATCTGTAAAGTCCTATATTTCAATGCTTTCTGAAGGTTTATTAGATGTAAGGCTGTGGCTTCTTTCCTCATCTCTTGGAAAAGCCCTTTCTTTCAGTCACCAGCGATGCAGCTTTTGACTCACAGGAAGTCCACGAAGTCCACATGAATTTCCTCCAGACCTGGCAACAGAAGGATCCTCACTGTGAGGGACAGTGGTAAATGAAAAGAGAAACTTGACTCAGGAGTCTGAGCCCATACATTTTTCCTTCTCCATAAGAAAGAGCCTTAAGCACTGATAACTGAGGATTCTGAATCATTTTGTGGAGTTATTTTTCTCCCCTTGAAAAATCAATCACAACTAGTTTGTGACCTGGGCACACAAAATCTCCAACCAGAAAAAAAGAACAGGTTTGAAACAAGAAATAAACAAAATTCAGAATTCTATACTCCCAGTTCGCAAAACACCTTTTCCTCCCAATAGGCAATTGCTTTCCCTAATTACTAAACTTGGACACTAAATCAAATTCTCATTCTATTGCTCGCTGAACTTCTTATTGAAAGGAAGGATTTGTTTTGGTCCCACATGTTGAGAAATGCCTGTTCCTATAATTATGAGTTTATATGCCATGCCTTCTGCCACATTTCCCTGTTAAACCACCCTTCTCTAAAAATGATCCCTGAAAACACAACTACCAGCCCTCATCCTTTTCTCAAACAGCCACAGAACACAGATCTGAAAATTCTCAGCAGCCTTCCTAACCCCTCCAGATCAAAGTCGCCAACGAAAGGGATTCTCGCTTAAAATTTAAGAGTGAAAAAGAGCTGGAAGTTAGAAGTGTGCCCCCAAGAGACTAGCTTTCCACAAGCTCAAGTGAATTTCTCACATCCTGACGGAACTATATAAAAAGATTTTTTATGCTGATATGTAAGGATAGCAATTATATTCTTTCATTTAAATCAATATGTAATATGCCACACGGGAACTAAAAAGAGACAGAACTTTAGTTCTCTCTCAAAGAGCATCATTTTTGAGTCGATATTTCATAAATTTTGTGACATTGTTGAATAACATCCCCCACCCATCGACCCCCACCCCTCTCCCTCTCTCCCTCTCCCTCCTTCCCTCTCTCCCTCTCTCCCTCTCTCCCTCTCTCTCTCTCTCTCTCTCTCTCTCTCGCGCTCTCTCTCTCTCTCTCTCTCTCTCACACACACACACACACACACACACACACACACACACACACTGGGGTTCCCAAGCATTATTGGGAGACCAGGATGCGGGGGGGTCTAATGACACAGACAAGACTTTACATGTCCACCCCTGGTGGTATTGGGAGCCCCAGGAGTTAAGCCCTACCCCCACCCCGAAGAGTCCGTTCCCACTGGGAAACAAGAGTGAGTTGGAAAAGGAAATCGACCCGGGGAAAAGGAGGAGCAGCTGCAACACTCAGCTGCAACCATACAACGGTGCC
Source organism: Eidolon dupreanum (assembly GCA_028627145.1). NCBI lineage: Eukaryota > Metazoa > Chordata > Mammalia > Chiroptera > Pteropodidae > Eidolon > Eidolon dupreanum. Next base: position 30,410,295 of record CM053503.1, on the reverse strand, counting down.
ACTTCCCTCTGCTCTCCGAGAGGAGTCAAACGCCCTTACCTGGAGGGTGGAAGCCGCCAGCACCAGTTCCAAAAGTTCTGGTTCACCTTCCGTCGGAGTTCAAAGCCCCAGCACTCTGGCCCCGCCGCAGGCTAGCAAACCTGAAGGCAGTCCCGTCCCGCTCCCGCCGTCCCCACCCTCTGGGCCCTACACCATGTCAGGAATCCGGGCAGGCACCGAGCTTGGAGCTGACATCACTCCCAGTTCCAGGTACCTCCCCCTCCCACTGCGGCCCTCTCTCCACCCTCCCTGCAGGAATCAGCCAAAGAGAGTTCGCAAGGGGGAGGGGTCCGCAGCGCCCTGGCTCCCGCTGATTGGCCCCGGGGACAGTCACTCAGAGGAGTCAACTAATTTTATACATTCCTCGCTGAGCCAGACTGGAGCTGGAAGTGGGTGTTGATGGAAAAAAAAAAAAAAAAAGGGAAAAAAATGCTGCCTTTCCTGCTATCTCTAAGGAAAGGAGCTGTATGGTGAAGAACCTTGCGGGCTGTGTTGTAAACTTTTCTTGGCATATTTACAGTATCCCAAATCAGAAATGAAACTAACCCACCCAAGCCCCCTTTTTAAGGAAACACAATTGCCTCTGTGTCACGGGCAAGTACGAGTCCGGCGGCGTGTGGAGCAGAAAATGGCTAGCTTTAAGTCAGGCAAATAAAGGAAAACGCCAGTTCACTCTGCTACCCTTTTATCTTGGGACTGCTGCGTGTTCCCGTAGACGGGAAATTTAGAACTTAGAAAGCACTCCGGAAAAACGTGGAAGAGAATGCTAGAAAAGGCGACCCAGCTCTGAATTGTTAACTTGTCGTTGGGAGATATCGACCATGTGGCTGCTTTTGCTGTTAGCGATGAAAATCAATCACACCACGCGAGCTTCCAGGCAAATTAATTTGAACCTCTATAGTAAGAAAAATTACTATTTGCCTTTTAAGAACCTTAACGCTGCTGTTTTCATGCACAACTGAAAAGGGGGAGAGATCTCACAATTGAGTTCAACAAGCCACATGAGAATAATTACTGTTGAATGGAACCAATTGCAGAGGCTGGGCTATCAATTAAGAATAACTAACATTTACCGTTGACGGATATCATGCTGTATAATCCCCTTGGCTAACAGAACAGAAAGATTCTCAGGAGATGGTTCTTTCAATTTGACTAATATCCGCTCCAAGGCAGAACTGAATGGAGAAAAGTGGCTCTGTTTATATGAGATATAGATAGCACCGTATCCATCATCTTCTGCAAGTGCAGTGAATTAATTATTGATTTTCTATTAATTTTTATTGCTTGTTTTAGAAGGATGCGAATGTCATACATTTCGCCAGCCTGCCAAAAATGGTAGAGGGATGCAGACTCCAACATCGTGTCTCATTTAATCCTCACAACCATCCTGGCAAGTGAGTGTTACTGGCCCCTTAACATAAGAATGAAAGGCTTAGCAAGGTTGCATAAGAAAAATTACTCCAGAACTGGGGTTGAAACCAAGGTCCATTTGACTCTAACGCCATTTTTTCTCTTTAAAGCAGTGATTTCACACAATCTACACTCATTCAAACACTGTAATGTTAAAAAAAAAAATCCACAGACCCAGGCCATGCTTTCTGTTTGTCAGACCTACACTATTCCAAGCTCCTAACTTATACTTCTTATTTCATTTTTCTCCAATTCTTTCTATGTACCACTACCAGATGAGTTTTCTAAAACACTCTCTGGTTTTGCCATCAATATCTTCCCCTCTAAATCAACCCCTCCCCCATTTCTCTGCAATTCTTGGCTAGCCATTTAAAATTGTCCCTATTCTGGCCTCTATTTACCTCTTCCACCTTATCTCCCACTTCAGCCCTGGGAAATACTCTGTTATAGTCAAACTGGTCTGCTCACAGATCTGTGCTGGATTCTCACCTCTGGCCCAACTGGAAACCACACCCTTCTCTGAGTGTGGGTTTGTTGTTTTTGTTTTTATTTTTCGAGAACTTTTAAGATCTCTCTTAGCGACTTCTAGTATGTAATACAGTATTAACTATAATTGCCATGCTGTACATATTGTCCTATGATTTATTTACTTTATGAGTAGAAGTTTGTTCCTCTTGACCCCTTCTTCTGCGTGTTAAATCCCACCCTTCTCTTAAAGCCTAATTAAGGTCCTTGTCCTCACTGTGTACTACAGTGGACAGAAAAAGGGCTTGGAGTCCATTGCCCAGTTCTATCACTTACTTGCTGTATAATTTGGCCAAGTCACTAAAACATCCATCAGTTACCTCTTTTGTGACATGGGGCTGATAATACATCAAAGGTTATTGTAAGCTTTATTGAGATTGTATAGATGTGTAAACATGTGGCTATACATGTCTAGTTATATACATTTCTTATCTTCCTAAACTATAAAGAGGTGATGACTCTTTGTATTCCTTACACGCAATTCAAGTAAAACACTCAATAAAAATACAGGACAGAAACTGGATCATTATAGATACCTCTAATCCCCCTCCATTCCTTAAATACGCTCAAAACTCAAATAATCTCACACCCAGAAACCATAACTATCTTTTCTTCCCGTCCCCACTGCCCTCAGTCTCTCTCTCTGCTTTGGCCACAGTCCCTCCCTTTCCCCACACTCCAACCATTCATGCAACAGCCCTTTACCCCCTCAGGTATTTTCTGCACCAACCACTTAACCTGCCTCTTAGCCACTCATCTTTCCCTCTCCCGCTGTCAGGAACACATTTGTTTGTCCTGCTTCTTGCCTGCCTTGCTCTCCCAAATGCCTTCAAACAGTAGCTGTGTGGCTACCCCTCATTCTTCCAGTTCCAGTCATAGGATGACTGCACCCAGCAGCAGGAGATGGGGGAGGGAATGTCCTGCCCCCATAGGGATGGCAGGATAGAATAACAGGAAGTTGCCTCCCATCCCCTCCACAGCTGGAGTGATAACAGCTGCCATCAGAGTCCGGAAAACAAAGGTCTCAAGAGGAAAGCTGAAAACAGGCCAGGGCTCCAGCACTAGTGTTCAAACTAGGGTTCCAGAATGGGTAGGAGGGGAATCCATGGGCCAGGTTTAAGCCTTCTTCTCAACACTTCTCCCTCCCCTCTGATTGGGTTGCAGATCTCTGGTCTACATTTTTCTGGCTTCATCATAATGCTTCATGTTTAAAAGAGGCTCTAATACTTGAAGAAATATATCGAAACCACTGGCCTCTGGGTATCTTGTGGAAGCCCCAAAGAATCGGGACATTGCAGCAGAAGTGAAATAGGCTGCCCAATGTGCAGCTATCCAGAGTTAACCTACTACCCTGGATCTTAGCTGACTTAAGGCAAAAGTCTGTTTACAACTCCTGTGGTTTCAACAGGTCTAGATGTCTATTTTCTGTCTGGTTATTCCTATGCTATGGTCAACCTTTCCTTTAGCACCTATGAATTTTGCCAGGTATTATCACTGTGGGGTGGGAGTGGGGAGGAGGACACTTTAAAAACAAGAGAAAACCAGCTGAAAATAACAAAAGTCAAACTTGGAATGGACACTAAAGGTCATCTGATGCAACCACCTATGGCGGCAAGAATCCCTTCTAGAGCATTCCTGGCAAGTAGCCACCTAGCCCCTGCTCAGATTCGTCTGGCAACAAAGAGCACATGAGCTAGGAGAGCAGCCCACCACTAAAGGTCTTTCTCCTAGAAGCCAGATCCTGCCCTTCTGACTATTCCTCCAAAGACCTCTGTCTTATCTCATTTAATCCTCACAACCATCCAATAAGGTGTTATTAGCACCATTTTACCACAAGATTGAAGGCTCAGCAAGGTTGCATAAGTAAATTGCTCCAGAACACCCAGAACTGGGGTTGAAACCAAGGTATCTTTAATTAAAAGGCATTTTTCTTTGTATATCACTAAAGCATTTATCGTCCACAATCTACTCGCTTTCAGTTCTGCCCTCTGGAGTAACAGATTGTAGGTTGACTCTTTTTCATTACTTCCATCTCCAAGCCTGGGCAGGCATGAGGACACATCCCCTACTTAATTTGTCTAGATGCAAACACCAGGAAAGGCTCGCCCAACTCATCAAGGCCAGGTTATTTGCCTATCTGGTCTTCACAGGCTTCCAGCAGCAGCTCTCTAAAGCACAGTCCTGATCACTCCTGATTCCTTTCAAAACACTTGAACACTTACCAAGGAGCAAAGCGCACATTCTTAACTGGCATCCAGAGGTCTATACATTCTGGCCCCCAACCTACCTTTCTGACCTTATCGTTTACTCTGCTTCATGTTCTCACACTGCACAGACTAAAGGACTCTGCACCCATGTTCCCTAACAACGTTTCCTCAGGAAGATAACTTTGGACATTTCTACTAAAATCCATTTCATAGGGTTGTGAGGATCTGATGAGATGTCATATGCGAGGTGACAGAGCATGTCGCCTAACATGTAATGTCATCAGTAAACATATTTTCCTTATGACAAAATAATGAAACTATTATTTTTATATGTGGCTTATGTCCCTCACTGACTGTTAGTTTCTTAAAGTTTTTGAGGGCAGGGTGCCCGTTTGTTTTATCTTTATGTCCTTTATGGGATTTAGAGCCATGCATTGTCCTACGGACAGTCAAAATTTACTAAATGAATGAATGCTGTCTTTTGCTTAAAATTTCAAACCTATTAGTGGCTAGGTCCTTAGAAATTCAGGAAGAACTTGACCAGAATGATCCTAAAAAATCTAGTGCCATAGATTGTTCTCATCCCAGTTACATTGCCAGACACAGAGTGGGTTGAACACATGGTATAAATCATGAACCAAAATTCAGATGAAACAAGCTTAGCTTTAGAATTTCTTCTAAAGGAAATTGCTGCTTATTCTGTCTGATTCTAAGCATGGCAATGCTGATAATCCAAACAGTACTTTAATATCCTTTAGCTAGATATTAAGCCACTACTCAGCTTTCACCACAGATATTATTTATGAATCCAACCCTCCTCCCCACTCCCTTCCTGCCCATGGAGACAGGTTAGAAATAGGCCCAATATCTCACACAAAGCACAGCCTTATTTTAATCGGTCTTTCCTTACATCCCAGATTCTCTGGTTACCTGCCAAATAAATCAAAAAACCTAGTTACATTCAACTTCCCATTTTGTTATTCTATTTATAAGTGGAAAAAAAATGTTTAATTAAAAATTGAAGCTATCTCTTTTTCATGGTCTGCGATTAATGTTCAGTTAATGGCTAAATTAAACAAATTAAATTCCCTTAAACAACCCCATTTACAAACTTAGTTAATTAAATTTCCTAAAAAGTATGTTTGATTTCTATACTCAGGCCAAAAGGATGGAGAGTGAGCCTTTTCAATACATAGCAGTAATTCCTCTTTTCCATTCCATGCAGATGTTATGCATAGCATCCTTTCCAAGCCGGCCAAACCCTTCCTCAGGCCGTCAGGCCTTTTCAGGGGTGACTTAGTCACTACCATTCCTTTCTACTAACGTGCACTGTTCACAGACCTCTTTAGAGGTCCTGAGAACTTGCTCAATCAACAAAAAAGCATTACTAATAACCAGTAATTCCCACCTTGATTTTCACCTACCACAATATTAAGTAAAGCTTGTTTTTCCAATGATAAACCAAGGCTCACTATTAATCAAAACTTACCCAGTTTGACATTGTGGGGCACCCCATTGTGGACCAGTGCCATGTATGATTCCTAGGCCTCTGGATGATCCATTAATTACTACTCTACTCACCTTTTTTACCTGGACAATCATTAATATACTGTGGCTTTATTCAGTCTCTCCTAATCCTTAACTAGAATTCTTCTACTTAACTAGAATTTACATTTTAAAATGACGTGTTAGACTTGAATCCACAAACTTCTAAGAGGACTGAGAGTGTTAGCTAAAAACAGATATAAGATAAAGATGGAACAACTGGTTGAAATAAGTGCTTCATTAAAGGAACTTTCCTGGCAAGTCAAAACAAGTTACTGATTAACAAATCTTCAAGCTAGAGCATCTTATCTCCCAAATCCTGTAAAACCGAGGTTCTCTGCTGCTTTCCCTTGCTCCTCCAGATTCTATCTCCAGAGAAGCTTTTCCACTGAAGGATGCTGACTGTGTAGCATCTGAATTGCCAGATAATTAGTGCTGTGGTTTGTTAAACTGGCCAAGATCTTAAGGGAGCAAAGAGAAGATTAGAAGCTTCACTTTAGTATGTCTGTCTTTTAAATGCTTCAAACCTCTTTCCTCTTATTTCACCTTAGATAATTTCCATTTAACTCCATATTGCTTGAATTCTGAAGTAGATATAGTATAATAGCCATAAAACTACCTTTTACAATGCAAGATGCCATTTGTGAAAAAGATCATCACCCATTCCTGAATAAAAGGAAGTGTAAGAAATAGCACCTCTTGTTTGATAAAATGAAATAAAGCACTGCATGTACTCTGAGTTATAATACCTAGGATCACTTGACATTTTTGAGCTTTAGTTTCTCCATCTGTAAATGGGATGGCAATATTGTTAAAGAAAGAGTGTCCTGGAGTGGAGTCATGAAATCCTAGATGCCGCTCCAAAATAGTTCTCTCCACACAGGACTCTCAGTTAACATCTTCAGACCCTGACCATTCGAACAGTACTGATTAAACCATGGATTCCCACCTGAATCAAAGAGAGTCAAGCATAAACTTGCGAACAGCCTGGACAAATAAGCTTAGGAACTCTTCAGCAGAGCTCCATACTAATCACTAAGTGGCCTATCAAATCTTCTCTCAAGACAGTGAATGTAAGAAACATAGAAAGTCAGACAGAGTAGAAAAGAAGCAAAGAAGCAAATAGAATGAAAGCAATAAACAGAAGCACGAATAGGCAGAGGTACAAAGCATGGAAAAAGAGATCAGAGGAAAGTCAGTAACTCAGGTAAAATATAAAGCAGAAAGGAATAGATGCTGAGAGTCACACATAGAAACAGGAATAAGTGGAACCATGAGGCACTAGGCACAATGAGGGTAGTGAAGAGTAACTACAGAAGTAATGGAAAATATAATATCAGTAATAAAAATGATAATGATAACAAGAAACACCAATTTCTGTGTTCTTGGTACTATTTTAAATGTTTTAAGTATATTAACTTCAAACCTCTAAGTGTTTTTATTTCACAGATGAGGAAACTAAGCCACAGAGAGCTTAAGTAACTTGCCCAAGGGCACATGCTAGGAAGTAGCATGATTCAGCCCAGTTAGGCACTAAAGTCTGTGCTGAGAGAAAAGTTGAGTTATAAGAATGATGGACAAGTAGAGTTAATGTTGAATTTTTAACCATATTCCAGTTCTCAGGAGACTTAATGGTTAAGTCGTTTCTTGCATTTCCTTCATTCCCCAAGAAGTCTCCCACTAAATCTCCATCACCTGAAGTAATTTGAATGCTCTTTAATGCCTCATCACTTGAAAGAGCCTAACACTGTGACTTCAAATGAAATAATGTGATAGCATTTTACCTGCCCTGAAAGAAATGTGACAAAGTGTTGTTATTTTGAAATGGGGTGAAAGTTCTGAAGATATGGCCTAGTGATCAAGATTAAGTCTGTCTCTAAATCATGTCCCTTTGTGACATTACGTTGGGCCAGCCTCAGTCTGTTTTAGTATATTTTGCCACACACTGTGGGAATTTTAGAATGTATTAGTTTTCAGCATGCAATTATCATTACATATTAATTAAATATAATTATATTAATTACATGACCTGTTCTACCTCATTTCTTCCCTAAGCAACAAGAATGAGGAGGCTATGATGAAAGGGGCACTGACCAAAGCTTGAACATTGTTTTATCTTTCAACCACCGATCACAACAGCAGCTGGATCACTTAGGCTCTCGAAGGAGCTTAGATTTCCTCCAACTACAATGAGAATAAAGTCAGGGCATATCTTACTACCATCTTGTTTCACTAAAAAACAAAAACCTACCTCAGTCAGCCTCATTTTGCTTTAATGGAGTACATTTGTGGGAGTGACCACTGGTGTGAATTGAAGACTGGTGCTGTTTTCTTGTAGGAATCATTTGCAAGGTTCAGAGTTTTGCTTTCAAAAGGGCAATCAATGGATGTTGTGTAACAGTGATTCCATCTTCATGTGAAGAAGAAAGAGAGTTGGAGCCTAGATTCAACCCTGCCTAAGGAGATGTTGAATTACAAAAATTGAAATCTGCTGAAAAACCACTTTAAAGATTTAGAACTTTATGTCTTGCATTAAAAATTATTTCCATATGATATTATTGTTTGAAAAAGTATTAGTGTTGGGCATTTTATTCTAATCCTTTTAAGCTGCTGACTTCTAAATTTTTTTAGAAGATGATAAATATGTCAAAGAAAATTCTCACCCTCTTCCAAAATGCCACTCAAAATTCTGACTTTCTTTACTTCCTAATGAGGATTAATCTTATAAGGATCAGCTTTATTTGTCTGTCCTATTTTAGACATCAGGAGTGTTCGGTTGCCTTCCAAAGCTTTATTTATTTATAGAATAAAAGAGTCATATGTGTGGAAATAATAACACTTTTGTCAGAAAGTCAGGCAGCAACACGGAAGCTCTTGGATCTAAATGCCACTTTCAGTGAAGCATACTTCCTTGGGCCTTGGGAATGGGCGAGGAGAGAGGGAAGAGGAAGAAGAAATTGCATGCCCTGCAGCAAAGACCCTAAGACTATAAATATCAAATTATCAAACAATCTACTTTGTTCATCCCAATAGAGAGTCTCAACTCTGAGATGTTTCTGTCCCCCACCCCCAGCCTCACCCCACCACCTGCACATGACAGCTAGTAGGTGGAAGGCCCACTAAATTTGTTTCATTTCTCTGTGCTCTATTTGTCTTCACAAATACACCAGTAAGTAAGATCAGCTCCCATTATTATCACCAGTATGAGAACTAGAGGCACAGAAAGTTCAGTACTTGCTATAGTGAAACAAAATGGCAATACAGGAAACATATTAGTATGATAGCTCTGGGTCCAAACCTCAGCTTTCCTGGCACTGAATTTACTGCTGGGCTCATACTGCCTTTTACAACCTACACACACAGACACTGCTGCCAGAAAAGGCTGTCTCTTTATACAAGTATAGGTTCTCAGAATGTCTGCCTATGGTAGTTTTCAAAATAGCACAGTTGACTCTGTTTCTAGCCAGGAAAAAAAAAAATCATCACTCTTCGACTCACAAGTTATACAAAGGCACCTTTGTGGAATGCATCCCACATACCCATAGTTCAGACTCTTTATCTCATTCTTTTGCTGGCTCCAAGCTGTGAGAAGTGAGCGATGAGAAGTAAGTTTGTGGGAGATAACTGGAGAGTAAAGTAACTCATTTAAATGATAAAACAGAAAACCCATTTCCAGTTTGGACATGGATAGTCTTTTAATGTGAACAGATCTGGAATCTGGACTGAAGACCTGGGAGTATTATAATATGAAGTGGTAAAGAGCAGGGCTGGGAGTGGGGAGTGCCAGATTTCTTCTTTCTAAGAGAAGAGCTCTTCTGTGACAGCTGGGCAAGGAAAGCATTGGTTGTGCTTGGGCTGAAAGAGACATGGAATAGAAAGGGAGGCAGATTAGGTACTCCGGTCTTAGTCCTGCTCCGATACTAACGCAGGGCAGGTTTCTTTACTTCTCCAGACCTTAGTTTATTCTCTGCAACTTGATGCTTTAATGTTTCATTCTATCTCTCAAATTCAGTATCGTTGATGGGGTGGGATTAAGTGTTCTTTGCACAAACGAGAGAGCATGACATACCATTTTTCACTAAATCTGGTTTCCAGTTATTGTAATATAATCTTCTTTAATTTGTTATTTTGTAAAATACATTTTCTTTTATGAGTAAAAAAATCATACATCAGTGGGGGAACTAAACACTTTGACCAGGTGATTGAAACTAATATCACCAATGAGGGGAAAGTGAACTTTGTAGGCCTCCGGCTATGATGCTCAGAGAAGAACAAAACACCACTTAGGTAATGTTCTGTCCCAAAGGCATAAGCTGAATCTACTTATGAGGAAATCAAACCCAAATGAAGAACTTTCTGTAAAATGATTGGCCTAATCTTAAAAAATGTCGGTGGAATGAAAGACAAAGGTTAAGGAAGTTGTCAGGTGAAATGAAGTTAAAAAGACAAATATGACAGATAAGACATGATCCTGGACTAGGTTTTATATGGAAAAATATTTCTATAAAGGACACTATTGGGCCAATTGACAAATTAGGATATGGATTATAAATTAATGTACATTGTTAAATATTCTAAATGTTATAACCATTGTTAAAAGTTCTAAACTTTACAACCATACCAGTCTATAAGAGAATATTCTTGTTCTTAGGATATATACATTCAAATTTTATGGAGTGAGGGGAATGATCTATACAGACTTTCCAATCATTACAAAATATAGAGAAAAAGAAAATAAAACAAATATTTAATGCCAAAACATTAAATATTGGTAAATCTGGGTAAAGGATATATGAGAGTTTCTCATTCTATTGCAAATTTTCTGTTGGAAATTATTTTAAAATAAAATGTGTTTTTTTAAAGTAACACATGTTCATTAAATAAAATTTTCTGAGGAAGAAAAACCACTTACAATCCCTCCATCCAGAGATAAATCTTAACCTTTTGCATATACAGGCATACCTCAGAGGTATTGCAGGTTCAGTTTCAGACCACTTAATGCATAGAGTGTCTCAATAAAGTGAGCTGCAATCTTTTTGCTGTTGGAGGATCTTGACTTCAACTTGTAAAAAACTTATGCAGGATCTACTGCCACACCAACCTGAACAAGCCTGATCCCATCTGATCTCGGAAGCTAAGCAGGGTTAGGCCTGGTTAGTACTTGGATGGGAGACCACCTAGGAAGACCAGGTGCTGTAGGTTTAAAAAATAAAAGATTAGGGATTGTAAGATGACAAATTCCTTGCAATCTGTGAAGTCAACCAAGGGTTGCCTCACCTAAAAAAAAAAAAAAAATCATACAGGAAATGCAATAAAGCGAAGTACGATCAAATGAGGTATGCTTGGTACTCAATTTCTTTTGAAGAAGAGAGTTCGTTGGTGACAGCTAGGCAGGGTGAGTATTCATTGTGCTTTGCCTCACAAGTACAGGGGAGTGGGAAAGGTGGCAGGTCACAGACAGTAATTGGCTTGTGGTGACCTATAATCTAGTTTGGCGAATGATTCCCAAGAGGAAGTCTGCTGGGAGCTTCTGGGAAACATCCCTCCGCCCCTTCTTTTCTTCTGTTGCATGTTGTGTCACATGAGGACATTTGCAGCAACAGTAACCATCTTGGGACCATGAAGGTAGAGCCAAGAGAATGGAAGATAAGGTGATTCAAAGTACTGGCTGACATCATTGAGCTGTTTAATTAACCAACCTTGGAACCACCCTCAACGCACATATTTCATTACACGAGATAATAAATATCCTTATGCTTTAAGCCAATATTATTTTGACATACTGTTACAGACAAAAGCATCCCAACTGTGAAACCTCTACTTTTAAACAAGGTAATGCAAATATTTGTTTTGCTCACTTATCAATCACATGTAGTGAAAGCTCTTCCAAAGGGTGGAAAAAAAATCACAGAACTAAATCTGGTTTTTGAGCATGTGGTTAGTTCACCAGCCAGAAGCTACAGGGAACACAAGTTTCAAGATTGGGATAGGCATTGTGGGCTTCATGCCCGGAAAGTGAGACAGGGAGGGTCAACCAAACTCCCTGGTGCAGAGAGGCATGAGCATTAGCAGAAGTAATTGGACTTCAAAATGTCTTTGGCTTCTAGAGGGGATTCGGTTTGGGGAGTAGACGAAGTAGAGGAAACAGAAAGGATTGTAGCCCCTGCAGTAGCTTGGCACCAGTGCCTCATATACAGTCTGGATAAAAAGTGGACCATTGGCCATTCCAAACCTATGTTAATGGCCTGTACATAAATACATCTGTCTCCTGGAAGTAGCGATCCATGGCAGAGGTGATGCCAGAGAAGGGCAATGTGGCAGGTGTTGTCTCTAAAAGCTTAAGCACTGGTGGAAACTGCGCTTAACACTTAATAAATGTTAGTTCATTGATTTATTAACGAATATTTTTTGAGCACCTGCTATCTTCTATGTGATGTACTAGATGCTAAATATATGGGTCTTAATATGGCATTATTCCTACTCTCACAGAGCTTGCAATCCAATTTTGGGAGGCTGTGTGGCACATGAAAAGGCCACAAGAAGTACAGCCAGAAAGATCTAGATTCAAATCCTGACTCTACCATTTATAGTGAAACAATGAACAAGCTATTTATCCAGTCTGTGCCTCGATTACTTCATGTATAAAAATGAAAATAACAACAATACCTGCGTTATAAAGTTATTGTTAATAAAAAAAAAAAAAGATATGTGAAGTGCTTAACATAGTGCATAGAACATAGGGAGAAGTTGTGACATATTTGCACTTAACCAATCCCATGGGGATCTCTGAGTCTGGGATAGCCCTTCAGAAAGGTACCCTGGCCTAGATCAATCATGAATGCAGGTTACCTTTGGGAAAGGAGAGGAATTTTAGGTTATACAGGTCTCTTTAACCAAAGGCAAGTCCAAGGGAGGATCCTCTCTGTGAACTCTCAGCAGCCAACACTCTGGGCAGCTGGGGAAGAGTGCTCAGATGCCCCGGGAGGGAGGGGGATTAGGTAACCACCCCCCCCAAAAAAAGGTAGCAACAGATTATTTTTACTCAACTTTTAATCCAAGTTGAAAGCTCTTTTCACTACATCATAGCTGTCTTCACTCAAAAAAAAAAAAAAAAGATATGAGAAATGGAGATTTTGTGACTACTCGTTTTCTTTCTTCCTAGTCCAAAATCAAGACCATATTTGAAAAGTGACTCTGACATTTTTAGTAAGTGATTTTGAGCATAGCCATTGACTCAATTGAATATGGCATTTAAAAGATCTGAAATGAGACCCAACCAACCGAAGCAGTTAACTGAATTACCACATGTAGACATTTATATTAGGGTAATATTACAGTACTTTTCTAAATGTTTCCCCCTTTCAGTAGAGTAGAACATTGTGATATCCAGCTTTCCAGCTTGGGATGGTGACAAACTGAAAAAATAAACAAACAAATAAAAAAACTGATGTGAAAATAGTATTATTCCTACTTTAAATATATTTATCCCTCAGGGAAAATTATACTGTTTTAGTTAAAATCCTAATAAAATATATCTTGAAAATTAATAAAATATCAATTTATTCTTTAAAAAAATCTAGTTCCCTACCTTATTTCATCACTAGGTTTACATGATTACAGTAAGACTTTTAGATTTTTTTGAACTACTTAACTCAATACCTCTTTTTTTGATTTTACAAATGAATCAGCTGATACTGTATCCAGCAATGAGAATTTATATAAAGACTTTCAAAAACATACACCAAATCCTGTCTACTTTGGTCTGAATAGTTCCTTTATCAGTAAGTCAGTCTAGCTGTGACTTTTTAAAATCTGTCAGCATATCCTCTCACTATCACAAGACCTTTGAATATATTACTCATTGTTCCTAAAGCTTTTGGCTTTTTCCCTTTCTGTGTGTCCTGGAAATTCCCTCACCCATCCCCAGCTTCTCTCCCTCCCTCCAAAAGTTAGTCACTTCTTGATTAACACTGCATGGGATCTCAGTCAAATTTCAATTCCAGGTAGCTTTTGCCCATAGCATAGCATGGTAGCTCTCAAACTTTGAGTCCTAAGAATTAGGGAAAACTATTCATCCTAGATCTACAGATTCAGAATTTCTGGAGGATAAATATATAATTATAATTAAATGTCTCTTTGTGGAACTCTGTTAAACATCATAGCTTGAGAACCACTCACAAGCATATTTCACATTTCTAGCAACCGATATAGTTTTTTGGCTATAGGATATCAGGATTAAAGTGGCATTTGGAGTTGATTCTTTTTTAAAGATGTATGTGTAAATAGCAGTCAATGAAAAGTTAAAACATTAGGCTGGCTTTTCCCAGCAGTAATACATTTATTTGTATGATAAGGCCTATCAGAATGGAAATATTAGAAATGCAAAAAATGAGGGTGATCTGGGGAAAATTACTATGGAAGAATTGGAAGAACCCAGTGTTTTCCAAAATGTTAAAACAAAAAGATAGTTAAGGAGTTGAAGATGACTTCAAGGGACTAAGAAGATGGGGGATCTTGAAAAATGACTATGATGGAAATTATTGAACAAATACTGAATGTAGCACTGGATGATGTGATAAGGAGGTCACAAAGATAAGAACACATAATTTAATTTACTTCAACAAGTATTTATTGAGTACCTACTATGTGTACAGTGTTGTTCTAAAGTGTACCAAGATATGGTTCCCAAATTTGAATTTGCATTCGATTCAGCTGGGGAGATTTTTAAAAATAAATTTCCTGAACCCCACATTAGCTTTTCCAAATCTAAGTATCTGGATTTGGGATTGGAAATCTCTAATGTATAAAGCTCTCCAAGTGATTCTGATACATACAATCAATGAACCAATATTTGGGAATCACTGTTCCAAAGACCACAAAAATAAATAATATATAGTGGTTGTTTTTAAGGAATGTACAAACTGATATGTTGAGCAATATGCTCTACCAACTTTCCTGACTGCCTTTTATTTATGGCTCTTGTTTAATTCATGATGTGTCTTTTCTCTACAATGTCTTTTCTTCATCTCTACCTTGAAAATATTATCTGTCCTTCAAGATCCATTCAAATATAAGGAGAATTGAGACCATGTTCCATAATATCCCTGTCACCACCTTTCTAACCCTACACATCCATTATATATCCAAATATAAAATCCACCTTTCCAATATCTACTTCACCCGTCATCTCCTTTTCATTCCCATTTCCATGTCTTTAGCTCACCTGAAGCACTGATCTCTCATACTCCATCTGCCCTCCAACTCCAATTTATTCTTTATGATTCTATTAATCTTGCACAATTCAATTATAATTATTTTTCATACTGCAAATAAAGTTTACCATGTCCTCATTATCTAAAAAGTTAGAGATGAAAATGCTCCAATCTGGCATTCAAAACTGCTGTATCAACTAGACATTTTTATTATTATTATTATTATTAATTATTATTATTATAAGCAGCAGAACCAACTCTGGCTAACTTAGGCAGAAAAAGATATGGGCTAGTTTGCAGAATTGACATTCCAATCATTTCCCTTCTTTGTATGATTATCAAAATTCTCATTCTTGGAGAATTTTTGGTTCAGTATATTCTCATCTCTTGTTAAGAGGAAAACAAGGGACATTGACTGAAAGGCCACCTACAGTCATGCTCACTGGGGAAAGATAGTTCTTTCAAAGTAAAATTAAGATGCTGTCACAAAAAAAGGTAAAATAAATGTTAGGGAACAAAGCCAAGGAATGTCCACTACACCCAAAATATGGCCCCAATCCAATTGAAGTAAAATTGGAAATGACTGAGAGGAATTCTGTGCTTTTTCTTCTGAGACATCAGAAGTAAAATGAGAGAAATAACCAAGTAAACTAATACATGATAGTCTCAATGTCCTCTGGATTGAGTGAGGAGAGAGCCTGGTGGTTTGAAGTAAATGTTTTAAACAATGTGTGAAATGATTCAAGAAGTCATTGTGGGTTATAAGGATAAACATAAACTGTTTTCATGTTTTCTGTCTGTGATCAACTAATTTTCACATAATTACAACATCTTTTGCAAAGCACCCTATAACATTTTTAAACTAAGTTAAGCACCATAATACAAGAACGGCCAGAATTTTATTGGAGAGAAAGTCAGTAGTAGGGTAACAGCAACTTCTGGATCTTTAGGAGGGTAACAAGTCTTCCACTTCTAAATTCAAGAAAGGCGCAATAATTTCCCGTAGTTCCCACATTCCGCGGCGCCCAAGCATTGTAGGGAGCACTCTTTCAAAGATAAATGTGGCATCAAAAAAAAGTATATAACATGAAAGTCCAGTAATGGTGAGGACATAAAACATGATGAAAATCCTCAGTACACGTTTCCTACAAGGAAAGAAAACATCTGTGTTAAATAATTCTGAAGAAAACCATATTGATGTGGCTCCTGGTTTCTTTACCCAGGTAGCTCTATAACTTCAAGTAAGTGACAGAACTTCTCTTGACTTCAGTTGACATCTGTAAAAGAAGGAGCTTAGAGCAGATGACCTATTAAGTTCATCCCAGGACTCGCATTGGAATTCTAAGATTCTATAACCCTGAAACAATGACACCCTCATCATTGTGAGTTTCCTTTGAAATGTTCTTCTCGCAGTCTACTAGATTATTGCCATTTTTACCTCACTTGTGAGGTATACGATGCTTATCTGGGGAGAAATGAAGGCACAGGCAGTTAGTTTTTCCTCGGGACACAAAACACAGTGTGACAAATGGAATTCAGTTTTTTCTACACCAGTTTTGTTCTGGCATCAGACTTGTCCTTATAAAGTAATATAGGCTTTTTCAAATCTTTGAGGACTCCTTCTTCTAGGCTATACCTATGATAGACTTTATTTGCTTTTAAGTCCTGACATTATTATTTTCTAACTATTAATGCAATACATGATTAGGGTAGAAGATCCAGAAAATCCAGAAAAACACCAAGAAGAAAAGAAATGTCACAGATAATTCAGTTATTTGAAGGTAATTACTGTTTATAATACACCTCAGAAGAGAAAATCTAGAGCATAGTTAAAGCTAACTACGAATCTATTTTGTGACCCAACTCAGTGGATTCTATAAACACAAGCTAAGTTTCTCGTCGTTATCACCACTAGCTATCTATTAGTAGTTGTACAAATAATTGCTTCTACTGGACGCATTTATTAAAGAGCCAGTGTTCTTAAAATACTCTGTTAGGAAGAGGCTTTGAGGGATGCTAAAATGAAGTGCTCTCAAGAAGCACTAAATCCAGATTTGTTCTTTCTTATGAAAAGAAAAATGACTTACTGCCAAAACATACCTAGTAAATAAACACTATTCTTTCTAAATTCCAAAATGAGTCATCTTTGAAAATGCTAAGCTGGAACATTTTTAAAGAGACACATTTTAAGATTCATTTTTTAAGAGAAAAACAAATTTTCTAAATTACAGATAATTTAGGAAACAAAGAAATGAAAATACTATAACCCTACCACTTTTATATAATAAAAATAATTATATAATATATTATATAATACTTTTTTCTTTCCTTCCTTTCTTCCTTTCATTCATTCTTTTTTCAATTTTGTTTTAGTATTTTTTTTCCTTTTTGGTTTAGAGTGTGTCCTTTAGTTTTTTCTTTCCTACAGTGAAAGTTCTAGGTGCGGTTGGATTCAGTCTTATTTTTGACACTACTGAATCATTTGATTTTTAGTTACAAGTCAGTATGATGCAACTTAAAGGTTTTTTTAAATTTTCTGTTATTAAGCAAATATAAGAGCATTTATAATATTTATCTTAAAAGGCTCAGACATTTTTCTTAGGAAAACATCATAATTGCTAAATCAGAATAAATTGTTTTCATAATATTAGCAGTACAGAATCAAAATTTAGTTTTATTAATAATTTTATTCATTTTGAATTTATCTTCTGTAAAGAATAAAAACATTCTTTTGACATTTGAATGCTATATTTATTTATTTAGCTACTTATTTTTCAAACTTCGACATGCGTA
>CM053503.1:30254770-30392064 GCA_028627145.1 Eidolon dupreanum | reverse complement strand
GGTAGCCCTGAGTTTGGGAGGTGGTCGGATGGTTCAGAAGGCCAGAGGAATTTATTTCTAAGAATAGCTTGCGTTTATTGTTTATTGTATACCAGACACTGTATTCATGATTTTACCCACAGTATTTTATTTAATTGGCACAAGAAACCAATGAGGTGGCTGTCATTGTGCCTTTTTTATAGAAAATAAAAGTCAAGGCTTAGAAAAGATTGATAAACTTATCTAAGAAATGTCAATGTCAGGATTCAAATTTGGGTCCCTCTGACTCTAAAGCCCATTCTTGTTACACCAGTGACTAGATAAATAACAATTAATTTTATCTTTTCTGTTTTATAACTTTCCACTTAAATTGAGATATGCATTAAACAGACATACTTTAATATTTTTTTCATGTTGTACTGGTTGGATCCCTTTAAACAATACTGAGTAAAACTCAAGGATCATTGGGGAACTTAAACCCGGAGTTTCCTAAATTTCCGAAGCTATGAAAATTTTCATTATTTTCTGACCAACCTCAACACTCTACAATTACCTCTTCACTGTGGTTTCTGTTAGGTTTATTTTTTGTATAATATTGTTAATTTTCTCCATCCAGCCCATGTGATCAGCTCCGAGTTCTTTCACTTGTAGACCCATCTGTTTATTCCAGTGGTTTAGCTGGAAGAACATGTTCTCTCGACTCCTGCAGAAATATTATTATGATCAGTTTTTATGTATAAAATTGGGAATGCCACACATGGCCCTAAACCTTCTTCCTTTGAATGGCAAGTTGGTCATTTTATTCATTTTCTATCATCAAAATAGGCCAGATAGGCAGTTAGGCGTCAGAAATAAGTTTGGGAGTTTATTTGATATCCATTTTAACAGATCTTTATGAGGCCAGAGGAAATAAAGCATATTTTACATTTAGTAAATATATATGTATTTTTTTAGATTTCTCTATATGGAGTGAATGATAAGTATTGATTTCAGGACAGTGGTTGCATCTTATGGGGGAAGGAGAGGTATGAAATAGGAAAAAGGTCTATAAGCATTAACAATATATTTTTAATGATAATTATAATACTGTATCTATCTAGAAAATTATCTGAGAGTGACAAGATATGTATTAATTCCAGGCTTCAAAGAAAAGTTTTCGAAAAGCACCCATATCCCTAGAATGTCCTTATTCTGCATTCTTGCCGTAACGTAGTTACTTGTGCACATGAGTGCTTCATGGTTCGATTCATGTACAGATTTTAAATCTTTCAGGCTTACTCTAAGTCCTCTGCAAAATTTTATTTCCCCCTCTACAAAACATTATTACATGTTTCCTCTTGCATATATCAAGGCTTACAGTTCAGGGATATTCTCCTCCGAAAACTGAGAAGAGGTGGACACTTGAGGATCCTCATGTTGAACTGTTACTTCCTCATCCTGTTCGCTCTGCAGGTCCTGGTTATGCTCAGCCTCCAGCTCCAACATATTCTGATAAAGATGAAAGAAGCAAAACAGAACAAAAGGGTTATCACGAGTGGTGGGGGTCCTTCTGGCCTACGCATGTCCCCTTCTCTGGGGGCAAGCACATAGTCCTCTGTGAAGCCTTCTAATGCGTTTATAAGATAAGCAGACATGGCCTCCTGCTTTATTGACAGAGGAAGGCTGGGACAGGGACATGTAGAACATTTCTGTCCACAGACAGAGCTCTTTGAAGTGTTGATGAGTATTAAAACTCCATTCATCCATGGACTGCAGCACTCCACCCAAATAAGATGACCAGTCTCTTCAAAAAAGTCAGTGTCAAAGAAAAGAAAGAGGGAGTGGGACTATTCTGTATTAAGAGAGTCTAGAGAAATAAAATAACCAAATACATTTCATAGATCTTGTTTGGATGCTAGTTTAAAAAAATATAGCCACAAAAGACATTTGTGGGACAATCGAGAAAATTACAATATTTTGAGAATTGAGAATATTAGATTATATTATGAATTTATTACTAATTTTCCTAATGCGATAATGGTATTTTGGTTATTTAGAAGAAAGTCTTTATTTTTAGAGATGCTGTCTGAAATAAACAGGGATGAAGTATCTGTTGTCTTTGACCTACTTTTAAGAGGTTCAGAAAATTCCATTTACATATATAAAGATAAAACAAATGTGACAAATGGCAACAATTTTAAAATATAAGTGTGAGAATGTGAATAATCATCATATAATTCTTTTAAGTTTTCTTTTTATTTGAATGTTTTCATAATAGAGAGTTCTGGGGGAAATCCTACTCTCAGTTTGACCCACAAAATTTATTTCTTTCTTTATCCTTTGCCTTGTTATAGAGAAACATTCGAGGCATTTTCTGGCATTTCAAGTCTGTGCATGCACACAATTGACAAAGATTTATCTTCGAACATTTCTCTTCTTTAGTAACTACACTGTGAAATATTTCTTCTGCCCTTTGAAGAAGTTCAGTCTGAAATTCTTATGTTTCAACGGAACTATTTTTGAACTGGAAGGAGAAAAAGTTGGAGTGGGGAGAACAAATCAATCTTTTATTAAAATGTCTGTATAAATTCTAGCCAAGTCAATACGAATGACTAACATTCACATAACACTTTATAAATTTCTTTCATATGCATTCTTTCTGTTACTTCTCATGATAGCCTTGAGGCAGACAAAGGTAATTATTGAAATCCCCTTGGCCATTCACATTTAGTGATCTTCCCAAGGTTGTAAGGCATAGTGGTCACCTCAAAAAAATATGTCCATATCCTAATATGAAGACCCCATGAATGTGACCTTATTTGGAAAAAGAGTCTTTGTGGATGTAATTAATTTAAGGATGTTAAGATGAGATTATCTTGGAAATCCTGAGTGGGCCATAAATTTAATGACAAGTGTCCCAATGAGAGACAGAAAAAAAAAACACAGAGGTCATATGAAAATAGAGGCAGCCACAAGCCAAGGAATGCCTGGAGCCACCGAAAGCTAGAAGAGGCAAGAAAGGATTCTCCCCTAGAGCCTTCAGAGGGAGCGTGACTCTGCTGAACACCTGGTTTCAGAATTCTGGCCTCCAGAACAATGAGAGAATATGTTTTTGTTGTTTTAAGTCACCAACTTTTGGTAATTTCTTACAGCAACTACGAGGAACCAATACACATGGCTAGTAAGTGTATGGACCAGAACTTGAACTAGTTTTTCTGATTCTAAGGCCATGATTTTTTCATTATATCCAGGATTCAGATTAAGAAACATCTAGTCCGTACCACTGTCACTTTCACAACCCATTGGCACCTCATCAGTGATGTAGGGATAATTATCACATATATAGATGAGAAACTAAGGCTAGATGTTCCAAATATTATATGACTCCACTGTATCTTAACTACCTCCTTGTGAAAATAAAAAGCATTCACAGTTTCAACTTCTTCCCACCAAATCTTTTGCTAAGAAATTCAAAAGCAATAGAAACACTGTGGTGTAGAGGAAGAACACTACATTGGGAATTGGAGAACCTGAATTCTAAGCTTTGTTCTACTGCTATGGGTGTTGAACCTACTAACTACTCTAACATTCAGTTTCCTGTTCTGGAATAAGAAATTTGAACCAGATCGCCTCTGAGGTTCTATGTCCAGTTTTCTATGATGACATTTCTTGTCTTCATCAACCAATTCACTGTCACGATTAATATACCACAAAAGAGTCAAAAAGCACAATAGAAATAAGTGATTTTTTTAAATCTGCAGGATTGAACACATAGTTATGTGTGTGTGTGTTTTTAATAACAAACTGAACATGTGCTTGCATGAAATACACAGCCTGAGGGCATTACTTTCCATTTATGTGCAGCTCTTTGAAGAGCTTATATTTCTTTTTTGGATGTTTCATAGGCACCTCAGATTCAGTAAGCAAAAAACTGAACTCATAATATTTCCCCTCTACCTTGTCCAGGTTCACCATCTTGCATAATCGTCTCCTTATCTATCCAGGTGCCTCTGCCAGAACCCTGAAATTGGTTCTTGAGTTTTCACGGGAGACATTCTTTTCTCTCTTCATTACCCATGTCATATCCACTTGGTGTCCAAGCCCAAGAAAACCTATCTTTTAAATCTGTCTTTTCCCTCTGATCTTCGTGACATCCCTGCTGCCAGTCCTCAGCAATTCTTGAATCCTATCAGCATCCAGCTTCCAGTCTGCATCCTACTCTATCTCCACTTCCTTAGTGTCCTGCCTACCTGCTTGCTCTTCATGCCATTTCTTTTACCTTTCCTCCCTCAGAACAGTTTCTCTCTGGCCCCTTGTCTTTATGTGTGTTGTCCCATCTTTCTAAAATGCTTTGCTCCCATTCACTTTACCCTTCAAAACTCAGTTGTCATATTCCCAGTCATCTATCTCCCTGTGCAGCTCCTGCCATGACTGTGTAGCACATCTGCTACTCCAAGCATGAATTTATCATACATAGACATTTCCTTGTTTCAGTCCCTCCAAGTGTGAGAGCTCACTGAAGTGAAAGGATTTGATATAGATGTGTCCCCAGCACTTGACAGTGCCTAGCACATAGTTGATGCAAAATAAGTGGTTTTAGAATAAATAGACTTCAACAGTAAGCAAATACATTCTGCTTGTGAGAGATGCAAACAAAAGCAGAAAATAGGAAAGTCTGTTCACTCACCTGACACCTGAAATCAACGCTGTATAGAGCAGTGCCAGGGATCAGAAAATGTGAAACCAGAGCAAAATATTCATTTCTAAATATTTTGAGGGGCTTAGGTGATTAGGTATGGCATCTTTGGCAGTTTGGCTAAAGTCTGTTTTGTTAATTAAACCAACAATTAAAATTTTTTAACTTCTATTAACTTTCTCCGTTTTCTGAATTTGTCCTTTAAATCTTATAATCTTCCCTTATAAAAAGACAAATGTAAGATTCTGAAAAGTAGAGACCTTCTGATTTGCTTCCAGAGAATAAGAGAAAATGTTTCTTCCTTAAGAAGTTATATATTTGTCATTTTATCAGCAGAGAGCCTAATTTATTAATACTTATTTATTAATTATGTAACTGCATGTGATTTATTTTTGCATAATTACAGAATTTTCCATGTAAATAAATTAATATAAAGACATACAATCATAAAAAAAAATTTAAACCTTTGTTAAACCTTGCGCCCTGACTTGAAGTTTGTAAGAAATAATCTATATGCCTTATGCCCTGAGACTATGGGCTATTTGAGAAACTCTTACAAAATAAATAATTTTATTCTCTAATTAGACTTATTCTGTCCCGAGTCAACAAGTGATGGCGTCACAGTTCACTGACTAACAAGATTCATTCAGCAGGGCACACCGATGGTGAATGCAGGGAAGGTGTCGTGGCAGGGTGGGTCCACTGATAGCAGCATTTTCCCGGAGTCCAGGGACAGCTGCCCACAAAGAATCAGATGATACTATTTGTAAAGTAATACCTTTGACTCACCTGTTCCCTGAGATCATAAACCCCCACACGTCAATTTCTCTGTTTTTCTTTTCCCATTCTCAGACTTTCTGAAAACTTAATCCTAAAACTCCCCTTCTAATTCAGTTTCTATTATTCTTTTTTTTTTTTTCCATGAAAGTATCTGTCTGGCTGTCTATCTCTCCTTTCACTTTTTGTCTGTCTCATTATTATCTATTCTCCAGACCTCTACCTCCATTCCTTCATGCCTTCTATTTCTTTGGGGTATTGTTGTTTTTGTTGTTGTTGTTGTTATTGTTGTTGTTGTTTACCTACTGTTGAGTTCTTAAAGGTAAAGTCCAGCTTAGAATATTCTTTGGGAACCTTTCCTTCTGTGGGTTTGCTGAGTTAGTCATCCCCAATTTCAAAATATATTCAAAAGAGAAGTAGACAGATGGATCCTAAGCTTCCTTTGGGGCCTGCATATGCCTGGGAGTGAAAAAGTCCCACTCCATCCTTTCCTTATGTTTTTCTGACTGGTTGAAACCACCTTCCTCTGTAGCCAATAGCCTGGGGAATCTATGGAGAGATTGGCTCATCAATAATAAAAGGGATCTCGGCCATGCCTTTGCTTTGATCTAAATAGTAGTGAAAGCATAAACTTTTTCCAGGACAGGCTCAGGCTTTGTCTTAATTTCCTTCATTCCACATCAGCTGGCTGACTGAACTTCAAAGACTGAGAGATGTTCAGACTGAATAAAGAGTAAGTAGATCGTTCTGAGTCATTCTATTGGAAGACAATCTGTGAGCAGGAGGCAATTTTACATACAGCAATTTGCTCTAAGGTGGAAAGTGTCACAAATCTCAAGGACAAAAGTAACATGTGCTACACAGATTTTTGCATGGGAAGGTTACTAAGTCTCTTGTGTTATGACAGCAGCCTTCGGCGGAGGCAACGCCTCTTCTGGTTTCAAGCTGTGAACATCCTGCACCTATTTGTTATAAGGAAACTCTCAGAGATTTCCTTACTGCTTTAAGATATGAGAAATGAAGTTCCTTTCTTCCCCCACTGTAACATTTAAGTTTCTCCCTTACCCATTTTTTGGTTTCCACCTCTTTAAGGTAGTCAGTTTGAGGGTTTTCAGAGAAGATGCCTTCCTCATCATCTGATCTGTCTGAGAAGTGGTCCATTTTGTTATATTCCCTTAGCAAACTGTAAGGCACACAATCAGAACAGATACTGTGATTATGTCTTCGGTCTACAGTTTAGGTCTGCCCTAAACATTTCTAGAGGTAGAACACTGGGATCCTTCCGGGACCCAAAAAGCACCCACTATCCTTGCACTGATTTCTTTCTGTGTGAGCAATGTCTAGCACAGTTTGTTGCACAAGATAGGAATAGAGAGGCTGGATAAATATCTGTTGACTGAATCAATACACAATTTACCAGTGAGATTCCAAATTGCAAAGCCATTGCAGTTCTGTGTGTGCACACATGCATAAATGTGTAAAATAATAAACTATTTTTAAAAAGTAGAGTTAAAAAGTGTCATATGGTTCAAAAGACTGTGCAGAAAGGAGTAAGTCTATGATATCATCTTGATCTCAAGCCCCCAGATGCCCTCCCCCAATGTTTACTAGTTTCTTTATTCTTCCACAGAGATTTTATGTATAAATAAGCATCTATGTTTATATAAATACATATGTCTTTTTAAATATAAACAAAAGGATATTACACATACTATTCTGTACCACATATTTCTTTTTTAACAACCTATCTTGGAGTCCATTTCATATTAGTACATACAAAGTTGCCTCATTTTAAAAATGGTTATATGGTATTCTATCATGTGTCTCTCTAGTAATTTGCTAATCAGTAGTTATTAATGGATATGTAGATTGTTTCCAATCAATTGCTACTATAACCAATGTTGCAATGACTATCCCTACACACCTACATGTCAGAGTGTATATGTACAAGTATATCTATTGAATAACCCTAAAAATAGAATTGTTGGGTCAACATATGTGTATTTTAAATTTTGATAGATTTTACCAAATTACACTCTCAAGAGGTTAAATCCACTTACATTTCCAGAAAAAAATGATAAGAATTCCTCTCTTCCACTCTTTTTCTACAACCATGTATTATTAAAGGTTTTTATCTTTTCCAATTCTGTATGCTTAAATTGGTATCTCATTTTAGTTTTATCCCTTTTTATGAGTGAGGTTGAGCATCTTTGCCTATATGTATAAAACTCATTTGTATTTTTTTCCATGATAATTGTGTTGATATCCTTTGCCAATTCCCTATTGGATTATTATTATTTTGCTGGAGTACATATATGTGTATATAAGTATATACACACAGACACACACACTCACATATACTTCTGAATGAATCACAGTATAATTGTGATGGAGGTTTATGACAATGCTCCCAGTCTGTGGGCACTCTATACCTACCCTGTATAGAAAGAGGTCCTGGAATCTACATACATTTCTATAGACTGAATAAGTATTGTTTACATTAATAAACACTGTTCAAAGTTTCTAAATGTATATGCTACTGTTATCAGTAAATTATAAATGCATTTTCAAACATCTTTGATATCATAATAGCTTTTTTGATATATGAGGGTGCCTGGAAAATCTTTTACTTAAAAAAAGTTTTTCCTATTTAAAAAGATTGTTAACCATTGGTTTATATTAGTATCCATTTTTTATCCTGTATTTAAAAATATATATATGTACTTACATGAATATTTGTACTTCCTCTACTCTAGAAAATATTTCAAATGGTTTATGCCTTTAGCAAGTGGAGGTATTGAAAACACAAAACAATGAAAGTAGTTTTGTAAATTTAGACTAGAGTCTTGATCATTTCTTTTCAACTGATATCTGCCTACTTTGTGATTGTAGCGTCTCACAGGTCCTACCACGATAAACACTCATGAGGTCAAATTAGAAGAATCACAAAGAATAATGTCAACCTTAATCCTGAACTTGGAAATCTCATTGAGTCCTATTGGCCCGATGAAGTCTCCACATAGGCCTCTAGAAACTGCTCCCGAGAGCTCAGCCCTGGCTTACTTCTCCATTGCACCTTCATCTGCATCAATATTTTGAAGAAAGCCATTGTTTTTCTCAGTTAACTGCTGTTTCTTCCCAACTGTCTTTATCTGCAGAGACATCTTGTCACTTAGCTTCATATAAGCCATTTCTTCAGCACTGCAGGGACAATGATGACAAGAGGGGTTTTGTAGCAGGTTTGGCAACTACATTCCCTATGCTGGTGTGCCGATAGTGGGCTAATTTCAGGAAGTTTGGCCTTAATCTCTCTTCTTCTAATAGACCATTAATTGGTCAAATAAGCTTTTAGGCTTTTCTGCTCAAATATATATGGGAAGGTCTTGTGTGTGGCTGTCCCTACAGACTTCTCTGGTTGACATGACAGTTGTCTGAGCCTGTAAGTGTGTATTTTGAATCCTTGAATGGAAACACTATAGAGCAATACAGAATAGCCAGGCTAGGGAGATGAGAAACTTCATTTTTATAACCTCTTTCACATCATATATATGCACATTATAAGA
Organism: Eidolon dupreanum; assembly: GCA_028627145.1. Classification (NCBI taxonomy): domain Eukaryota; kingdom Metazoa; phylum Chordata; class Mammalia; order Chiroptera; family Pteropodidae; genus Eidolon; species Eidolon dupreanum. The sequence continues at coordinate 30,383,070 of CM053503.1, read as the reverse complement.
AATAGAAAAGAAGAAAGAAGAAAATAAAAATCACGGCTACTGCAGGGATAACCAGAGAAATCCCAGAGATATCCAAACAAAACCACTGTTAATGTTTTGCTGTATTTCTTTCTATTTTAAAATTTGATGTCTTTTAAATTCTTTTCCTATTTTTGGCAATTAGGTGATTTCTAATTTTTCACTATGATAAAGAATGCAGTAATGAATATCCTTGTCTAGTAATTTTCAGTGCATCTCTATAATTTACCTAGGCTACTTCTCTATAAGTAGAATTACTGGGAATATAATATACAGATTTTTAAGGATTTAGAAAAATATTTCCAAATTACTTTTCTAAAGGTTCAAACAATATCCATCATCGCCAGCTGGTGGTGTGAGAATAGGAAATTTCATTCTAGCCTTACAAGCAAGTGTTAGCTGGGAGCAGAGACTTGTTAGAGTACTTAAGTAGTTAGTGAAAAAAAAATAAAGATGAAAGAAAATAAGAAAATAAAGATGAAAGGAAGAGATGTGTGAGACAGGTTCGAGGAAGCGCATATGAAAAGCTCTAAGAAAGAATATAAAACATAACTCCTGCTTATTGACAGAAATCAGAAGACTCATACCCAGCCCCAAACAGAAAGAAACCTCCTCTGTTTACTCAAATGAGTGACCGTAGTAAAATGGCCCAGAACTGGAGAGCAGCTTGGCTCTCAGAACCCTGAGAGTCAGGACCCCAGAGGGACAGAGAAACTGTAGACTGATGGGAAGGGAAGTGAGAGTAGGGATTTTCCTAAAAGGCTGATTTATAGCCAATATTAGGAACAGGAGAGGAAGGAAAGAGGCACTGGGAACCACTGAAATCTTGGAATCATCTGGGTAACCCAGGGCCTGGTCTATTACTATACTAGCAAAATTGAGTTTTGTCCTTGACCTGTGCAGGGATCCACAATGGCTGTGATGCAAAGGGGACCCCAGTGAAGGAGAAGCAACAGGAAAAGGCTAAAAACTTTTAATGTGAGATAGCTCCATCCTTCCTAACTTGGAGTGTAACAAAGAAAAATAAACCTTTGATCTCTTTTCAGGAATGAAACGGAGACCTGCCCGGCTCCTATCTGGACAGTTTCATCTGTTTCCTGAAAGTATTACGAAGAAAATTCCAAGCTCTGAAAGATGAATGGCCCATGAGATCTGCCTGGTTTTGTGTGTCTTTCCTGTCCAAAAATTGGAATACTGTATAAATAATAAGAATTCTTTATTTTAGTAACTCTCTGACATCCCAGTAGCTTCCATTGGGTAATTTAAAAGAATATGTATTTCTCTAAATCCAGGTACTTACACAAAATCTGCCTTCATATATTTTCTCACATTTCAAATAACAATTAGTATCCTAATGATGGCTTGTGTTTTTGCAGCTCCTAATATAATAGATTCCAAAGTGCTTTTCATGTATTTCCTTATTCAGTTCCCACAACAACACAGTGAAGACAATATTTTCCCTGTTAACCAAAGCTCTGGGAGATGGTATGATTTGCTTAGAGTCATATAGCTGGCGAACTGGCAAAGCCAGGACACAGAACTTCCATGTCCTCATAGCTACTTGTAAGAGATTTCTCTCCTGCTCCCAAAGATGATCTAGATCAGGGCTCTCCAATATAACTTTCTGTGCTGATGGAAATATTCTCTGCACTGTTCAGTGCAGCAAACACTAACCACATGTGTCTATTCAGCACTTGAAATGTGGTTAATTTTTAATTTAAGTAAGTTTAAATTTAAATAGCCACATGTGGCTACTAGCCACCATATTGGACAAGTTAGACTTTTCTAGACCAGGGATCAGTAAACTGGAACCTACAGGCCAAATCTCTCCTGCTACCTGTTTCTGAAAACAACATTTTATTGGAACATGGCCACAGCCCTTCCTTTACGTATTGTTTATGACTACTTATGTGCTGCAGTGACAGGGTCGAGTAGTTGCAAGGGAGACCAAAATTTGACATACAAAGTGTAAAATATTTACTACCTGGCATTCAAAGCCTAAAATATTTAATACCTTGCCCTTTACAGAAAAAGTTGGCCAGCTCTTATTCTATACCTTCACCTCCTACGATGCTGGGTGTTTGCTACAATGAGTCAACTGAATATAGCGAATAAGAGCTTGAGTTTTGAAGCCAGGCCAAGTTCATATCACAGCCTCAACACTTAGCACGGGGGTGTAACCATACTGTCTAGGCCTTACTTTCCTCATCTGTAGGATGGGGCTAACATTAGTACTACTAATGTGATTAGAGTTGTGGAAAGTAAACCGAATAATCCTACTGTGCTTAACAGTGTCAGATAGATGAAAACGTTTGGCAATATTATCTGTCTATTAAAGTAAAAGTAGTGGAAATGGGAGTTAGTGTGTTTTCTTTACCTTCAAATGTAATGATGATAATAATAAGTCACACATGTACAGCACTTTCCATTTATAAAGCATTTTTACTGAATCATTTCATTTACCCTTCACATCCATCCTGTGGTCAGGTGACACAGACATATCTTATTACCTCATTTTTTAAATGAGAAAACTGAGACTCAGAGATGATCCATAATTTGCCCAAAGTTTTATATGCAGGATTTAAACCTGCAAATTCTAGCCACAAGTTTTATAATCATCTTACTATTATACATAAATTTAATGCCCAATCTATTTTAATGAATTAATTAATAGCCTTCTTACCTCAAAAATAAGCCACCTTTTGAAGCTAACTTTGGACTAGTTATAAAATGTAGGTCCATACTATAGACCAGTAACATCAGCATCACTTAAGAACTGGCTAAACATGCAGGATCCCAGATCCCACCCTAGACTCACTGAATCAGCATCTGCATTTTTACCAGATCCCAGGAGGTTCGTATCCATATTAAAGGTCAGAAGTACTCACACCCTAGACCTTATAAACTAGAATCCCCCTTCTCCTTACACCCTACCCCTTCATTTTTATATCCTTGGCCTCTCAGACTATTTGATACAACTGAAATGAATCCCTCCTTCTTTCCTCCACCTTATCAAAACCTTTGAAATTACAAATTTGGAGAAGAATTAATCAAAAGGGACAGATCAACTGTTTTTAAGAACAACCAATGAAATCTCTAACTTAAATTTTGTGGGACTTTTCTCCAACCTAGACCACCCAGCCCACCCTCTTCAGTACCTGGTAGCTGAACAATTTGAGAACTTTGAAATCTTAAAGCATGGTTCCACTAATCAGATTTTGATGTCACCATAGGCTCCTGGCAAGGTTATAATGAGATGGTGTAGGTGTGAAATAATATATACCTGGTGATAACCTTGCTCGTCCCAGTTTGGTGATCACAAATACCTCTGAATTCAATGGGTAGAACAGCAACAGTCGAGTTTCTCTGGAAAGTTCTAATGATGCCAGATCCTTCTTTCCCCAGCACCAAAAGCAGAGAGGAGGCGACTTATGACTGGTATACAACTAGGCAGGTAAGTTTGCAGTTGGACTTGCCCTCTCTGACATTCCACTTGGAATGTGGTGCTTGTAAACCTTCAACCCCCTCTCACAGGGTTCCAGGGATGCAGTGCTCTCCTGCTTTTCTTTTAACTTGTATCTCCAGCCTATCTGCCAGCTTCCTTGATTCTCTTGGCTACTCTTTGGAAACTGAATCCTTCTCCCTCCCCAGCCTTCTATTAGTCTACTAGCCTTTGACATGATGTTCTGGGATGCTCTTCCAACCTCAGCTGCTTCCGTTATGCCTGCCCTTTTCATTTCCTTGCCTGAGCAAAGCATCTGAGACCTTACACAATGGAGGACATGACTTCTCCCACTCCTTCCCCACTCATCAGGAACAAGAAGTTGATCTTCTTGCAAACCAGGGCTGGTCCCACCTTACGGCTCTGCCACTAATTTGCCTGTGAAGTCCACACTTCCTCTTACCCTCCACAACTCACTCTCACTTCTTCCAGGATTCAGTGCCAAGGTCACATTTCCCTCTATACCTCAACTTCTCCCATCATTCTTGGGGAACTCAACACCAGTGGGAGGGACCTAACATTCTGACCTTATGGGTTCTAAGACCCTCGACCCTTAGGCTTCCCTCTTCACCTACCAAAATTATTCAGCAACATGGAGATGAAATACAGAACAATTTTTATAAGCATGGATTTTAAAATTAGATCAGTGTTTGAAACCCGGTTTTGCCATTTATTAGCTATTTGATTTGGGGCAAATTTTAATTTCTTTGTCTGAAAAATGGGTTTAATAATAAGTGCCTAATTGGTTTGTGGAGAAGATTAAGGCAATAATGTGAGGAAGAAGTTTAGGTCTAGCTGGATGATTGCTAGGGCTCCTGCTAGAGTGTACGTTTCAGGAGGACAGGGATGTCTGTGTGTTTCATTGACTGCCATATCCCCAGCACTGGAAGAGTGGCTGGCACATAGTAGGTGCTGAGAAAATGTTTGTCAAAGAAATGGAATGAATGCATACATGGTAGCCAGGATTTTTAAAGTGACATTTTAGCCGTTGTTGTTACCCTAAGCATTTCCTGAGCTAAAAGCTCAAGCTCAGATGTCTCACCTCTGTCCTCCTGAGTTTTACTATACTCCCTACCTAGTTAGGAACCCAGACTCCGTCACCTTGTCACTTCTTACAGCACCTGCTGGGCCAACCCTCAGCCTTGGGTTCCTGCCTCATGTCAAGACTATAATCCTATTTTTGGTTGTCCCAGGTGACCTCATGTTTCTTTAAGAAAAATCACAAGATTCATATAGTGGTTTCACCACAATTTAATAACAACAACAATGCTAATAACAGGTAATACTTATTGAGTGCTTACTAACTAATGTGCCAGGCACTCTTCTAAGCATTTTACATATATTACCTAATTTAATTCTTACCACCTTTTGCAAAGGGGGGATCTGGGATCCAAACCCAAACCTGGTTAATCTGGATCAGGGGCTGTGCCTTTAAGCCACACTGGATGGACTTGTCTTCACATTGGGTTCTCACTGTTACTCAGCAAAGCTGCGTCCATCTCTTGTTGACCCCCAAACATATGGGACCCAACAGCTGTTTTCTGTCTTGCTCAGTGCCTTTCTCACTCTATCTCACTCTTGCATGCTGCCAGCTCCCTCTAAGAGCAGTGACCTGGCCTCCCACATTGCTGCACTGGTCGAGGCCATCTGATGGGAGTCTTTCTCTCATAAAACGGCTCCTTTGTGTAGCCTCTCCTACATTGAGAATATCCCTGTGTTTTCCTCATCCTCTCCCTCTCCTCTTCTAGCTCAGAGAGAGCACTTTTCCACTCTCCTCCCTCAGGCTTTCATGATTCAGACCTTTCTTCATTCTTTGGGGATCATATTCCGTTAGTTATCATTTCTCCTGCGATTTCAAAATCTTTTTTTGAGTGACTTTTTTGGCATTCCACTAAGGAGCTCACAATTTATTTGAGGAAATAGACACATAAATATATATTTTTATCTTCAAGCTCTACCTTTTTGTGGTCACTTTGCCTTTGTGTGCTCCCATTTACCCTCACGTAGAAAAAATAATCCTTCACTTTGTATATTTAAGCTATCATCTTATCTCTCTCCTTCCTTTTAACAAAAATTTCTCAGACTTTCAGAGACTGCAGTTGCCATCTCTACTGCTCAGTATATGTTGCTATCTTAAATGCTTTCAGCATGACTTCTTGATTGCAAGGATTTTTTGCTTCTTTTTGTATTTTTAGAGCCCTTAATAATGTAATTTCTTTGATGGGGTAAAAATGGAGTACAATTTGTCTCTCACACCTATTTTACCCCGGGCTATTTCTGTCCTTGCAGCACTGTGTTTTTCCAAATGGACTACATTTGGGAAAACCCTATTTTAAGATTATGAATAATGTAAGTAAAGTTCCAGGTACAGGAAGCTCTCATAAACGGCAGCAACTATAGTCATGGGCAACCCTAATTGTTACATTCTAGATTTTGCGTATTTGATAGCTTTTCTGAACCACTTCTTTTGTCTAGTGTCATAATCTCTAGGTGCTGAGAAATAAACTTCTACCCAGGCCTGCTACAGCTGGGTCTAACCCCCAGCATCTGTCCTATACCAGTGGGAGGTTCTGATTGTGGTTCCAGCTTGTCCTATTTGCCTATCACCAGACCACCCCTAACCCAGTGAGTCCTGAAATGTAGCACTTAGTATAAAGAAGGATGTTGGATCCCTGTGGAAACCCTCAGCCCTGACTATGTTAGCAAAGGCCTCACTGAGGGCCCAGACATTTCAGAAATTAAAGCTAGAAAGGAGTAAATGTGTGTTCATTTATATTCTCAAAGGAATTGGAAACTTTAATGAGCATCTTTCCCTGGAGAGGTTTGTAATATTTTAATTTACTCTCTAACATTGTTGCGAAGCTAGTAGTTATATAAGCTAAACTGCTTCAGTTGTGTCTCTTTGAATTTTGCCAGGAAAGAGGGATAACTGCAAGTTACTTAATGTCTCTGACCTTCCTTTTTCTTATTAACAAAATCGGGGGACATCTACTTTGCAGGCTTGTTGTGAGTAGGAAGTGGAATAATTGTGTATAAAGCACCTGGTAAAGTCCCTGAAACACAGTAGGCACTTAAAAAGAGAAGTGACTCCCTAGAGGAATAGAATATGTAAAACCTCAGGTGGTAAAGGCCTAAATCACGAGGATAAAAAAAACATTCTTCATTACATCTGGGAAGCCCCTGGTTTCTAACCTTTAAAAAAATGATCAAGTCACTATTTTTTAAGGATATTGAGTTGAAAGGAAGAAAAACAAAGAGAGAAAGGGAATAAGAGGGAAAGGGAGGAAAACCATGTTGAATCATATTAAGGAAAGACCTTGGAAGCCAAAACTCTCCCATTAGACCCTAAACAAGAGTGATATCAGGTTTGGAACTATAGAAATTGATAGGAAGCACATACAGTGAAATTGAATAAGGACAGTCATGACTACAGCTCCACAGACATTTAGGAATAAACAACAATTTGAAGTCTCCTTATGTGGTGGTAACAGCATCCTCGTTTCTAATATCAAATATTCATCAGCTGCTTATTGAATCTAGGGCACTATCCTAAGTAAGGCAGAGGATTAAAGAATGTCCAAAACGGTTTTACCTTCAGTTTAGAAAAAGAGAAATAACACAACAGCTAGTATATGTTGAATGGCATTTACTGAGCAGCGTCTACAGTAAGAGCAATAGGATTACAGAGCAAAGGGATTGTTGGAAGGACTACATGGAGGAAAGATGGCTTTTCTAATACTTCTAAAGAGTTGCACATATTAAGTGTGACTCTAATCAAATATTATTCAGATAAATGAAGAAAAGGGAAGAACATTTTCTAGAGAGTGGGAACTGCCTTAAATGCTACCATAAGGAATTTGACTTAAATTTGATGAGGAGATAGATTTTTTTAAAACAAATTTTATTGTATTTTATTCTATTGTAATTTAATTGCTGTTTTAACCAATTAAACAGGAGAGAATATAACAATGAAAGACACATATATGTCAATAGTTATTTGTAGCCATATCTATATATATTTTTTTTGCATAGAGAGATAATTTGCAGGATGTTCACTCAAAGGTTAAAAGCGGCTGTTTAGGAGTGATGGAAGTTTTCATGAGTTTTCTATACAGTGCAGGTTTCAGAAAGGAGGGAAAAAAGGAAGAAAGGCAGGAAAGCAGACAAGCCCGCTGGCAGTGGGGAGTTAGTGAAGATTCCTGTGTAAGGACATGACATGACTCATGTCAGGCTATAAGAACATGATGATTTCAGGCAAGGTTTTAGGAAAGAATACATGGTTTCTAAGCAAACCGTTAGAAAAGGAAGCAGTGGTTTCTGGGCATCAGTGTGGGTTTTCCAAGACAAGTCCTATGAGACAAGACACATTTCCTTTCTGTTTGCATGACAGAGATACAATTATTCTTTTCTGCACACAAAATCTTCTCTCAAACATTTAACAGTTCAATTGACAAAGGATGAGAAAAATGAAATCATTGGAAGTAAGTAAGCCCTAAGGAAAAAAAATTCTTTTAAGGGTTAGAATACAGGTTTTCTCATAGTCTTCCTCTTCCTAAAACATCAGCCATCCAACCTTCTCCGAGATGAGGTAACAAGAAGACATTACATTTCATTTTTAACCAAATGTTCTGGTTTAAATTTTTCATTTATTAGGTTACATGCAGATTTTGACTTAACATGTACTCGCAGGCACTTTCTACAGAAATCGAGAAGACATTTGGAAAGATACACTGTGCAATAAAAGTGCTAGGAATGTACCTGGCATTGACATGCTTTTGACTGCAAAGACTTGAGCCCATATATTTCCTGAAATCTTCAGTCACTTAAAGCTGTGATTTCAGGACCTGGATGCTAAGGGCTGCTCAGAAAGCTTCTCAGGATTCTGTCTTCCCAGGATCCACTCCTCGGCTAGTGACTTCTTCTAATACTTTGAAAGCTCACAATAGACTCTTAGAACCCAAAGAGTGTCTAGTCAACTGGCTACATAAGTTGCAGGGCCCAGTGCAGAGTGGAAATGTGGAACTCCTTATTCAAAAATGGTTAAGAATTTCAAGACATAGACAGTAGAGCCTTAAATCAAGGTGGGGCTCATGTGACTGCGCAGATCTCATGCCCTTGAAGCTGATTTGTAATTAGAGCAACACTAATTTCAGGTCTCATATATGTTGGAATTTCACGTAAAAGTTTGGGTCAAGGGGAATTCTTTTGCTAGGAAAAACAAAAATAAAACAAAATACAAAAGGAAGACAACTAATTTCAATCCTTTTTTTTTTAAGAATGCCATTAAAAATTATACAATAAGAACAGTTTATCATTATAAGAATTCAAGTACTATAATCTATACAGACCAAAAAATGAGAAACCATTTACTTGTCTTATAATCCCATTTTTCTCTCTAGAGGTATTGATATTTTGATGTATGTTCTTCTCAGACACATATGCTTTTATAAATACATTATTTTACATATTCAAATACTTTTTTCATATAACATTACTTCTCAATATGTCTTAGACCTTCCCATGTTATTTATATATTTTCACTCTTTCTAATCATTATTTAATATTTTATAATATAGATTATCGTAAGTCCTCCTATTCCTGAATATTTCACTTGTTTTCAGTTTAGGGGGGGGGTATTATTCTTATCTTAAACAACACTACAATAAAAGTCCATGTACATGCCTCTTTTTGTGCATAGAAGAGTATTTTTCTTGGATACGTATCTATACATGGATTTGCTGGGTTGAGAGGATCTGAGAAGCAAAAACTCTGCCCTACAGATTTTAATGGTAAAGTTGATTTTTTAAAACGATAAGATTGGTAAAAATAAAAACTGTGTTAACTTTTGAAAAACAATTTGGAACTACATAATAAAAACTCTATGAACGTATTGTATTTTTTGACTCAGCAAAGGTTTGATATATATATTTCAATGTTCAGAAAATTTGCATCGATAAGACTGTATGTTATTAAAATATTTTGAAAATCTTTTGTTATCCATAAATAGATATTGCTTGAAGCCCTTCCCCTGAGTATCCCTACACTGCCTGTCTCCTGGGTCTTCCCCTAGAGTTCTCTGCTATTCAAACACTAAACTAAGGTTCATGCCAGGTAGTCTAGGTTCTCCAGAACTGTTTTGGTCTGACTGGCTGGTCGTTCTGGTTGTTCAGCCCATACCTGCTGGCTGTTAAATGCTTTCTATGTATTTTGAGTATAAGCCCTAGAAATAATGTGAAAGTTCAACAATAGGAATTGGTTAAAAGAATCTTGATATTAGAAGACTACGCAGCTATTAAAAATGGTGGTCTGGGAGGGGGACGTTGATAATGGCAGAGGCTATGCATGTAGGGAGTCATGGAGTGTATGGCAAATCTCGGCATCTTCTGTTCAATTTTGCTCTGAATATAAAAACTGCTGTAAAATAGTCTATTCTAAAAAAAAAAAGATATTCTGAAGATATGTGCAATCATGACAATATACTTCAAAGATATTGCCAAATGGAAGGGAAAAGGCAATATACAAAACAGTATATCCAATATAATCCCATTGAAAACACTATCTATTTGTATTGATTCATAAAGTCTTAAAAAACAGTAAAAATGTCAACAATGATTATATCTGGATGACAAGATTACATTTAATTTTTGTCACTGGCTCTTTTGCTTATCTACATTTTCCAACTTTTTTTTACAATGGGCCTGACAACTTCCATAATTAGAAAAATATATGTAATTTAAAAACAAGCAAAAACTAAAGTTACTTAGCTGGGAAAAGACAATCGTTTTTCTTGATTCGTGCAATATTTGCCATACTTGCTTGAATACAGTTCCCTGGGGAGTAAGCCAAAGAGTAAGCCAAGAAGGCTGACAGAAGCTCAGCGAAAACATCTGTAGAGAGGAAGGCTGGGGGTGGAAGGGAGGAGAGGCCAGGAAATCAGCCAACATCCAGTCTCCTCTCACGTTTTTTTTTACCTCCTTTTGTTCAGACAGTTCATTTTGATGAGGCCGCAGGCATTTTTGAAATTCTGCAATGTAGGGAGCTGCCACAGGCAGCCTTACTTTTCTTTCATGTCTAAGCATATGTGACTGTTTTTTAGGGAATACATACAAGGGAATGTTCCATCCTCCAGCTGGGCTTTAATCCAAAGTATAGATTTACAGAGCTATGTACACAGCCACTGAAATAACACTCATATGCCCCAGTATGGGATGGGGCAGCAACTTTTATCTCAGCAGGCTCTGGTTAGAATCATCTTGTTATAATGATAAACCTTTAAACAATAGACAGCAGACTCAAACTGCACTTGAAAGGTTGTCATACAACATGCTTTTTCATTCAGCCAGCCCTGGGAGGAGGTACTCCCAACACCAGGTATCTCCTATGGAATGATGGATGCTCAACCCCAGGATTCCATCTAGTTGAAAACTTGGGGCCTATTGACAGATAGGTCCTTGGACATTGAGACAGAAGCTTGAAATACTCATGGAAACCCCAGAATGGGGTGCAGACTCTCATGCTCTGATATCGCTGGCATCAAACAGAACTTCAAAAGTCACCTGTTCTCTGCAGGAACAGATGTGAGCTAATAGGAATTGCTATTATGTAAATCAGAAATGTGCCTTTTTTACCTTTCTTTCCCCTAATATCTACCACCCTACCACTCAATAGAGGTGCAATTCCTCTATTAAAGTTTCATTCCATGTGATTAAGAAACAAGTTTTACAAAATTATAAATATCTCTGGAATGGTTACTGTATCAGCTATGACCTATTAAATGTGGTTGAATTTACTGCATCCAATTCCTGCTAGCTCACATCTGTTTCCTGCAGAGAGTGATAGATATCAGGTGACTTTAACAGGGGAGAGAAAGGATCCTACTAGGGACTTTGCCTCAGGAAAGCAGGTCCAGCAGGATTCTAAAAGAGAAAGCCAAGAACTAGGGCATTTGAGTGAGAGGTGGATGGAGAACCAAGAATATCTATAGTCATTCATTATTCACAGATTCTACGTTTGTGAATTGACCTACTCATTAAAATTTATCTGTAAACCCCTTGACGCTTCTGTTGTCATTTGCGGCCTCGCGCAGAGCTGTGAAAAATTTGAGTCCCCTGACCACACGTTCCCAGCTGAGGCTGGACAAAGTGAGGCTGTACCTGCTCCTTTTAGCTCTTATACTGTAAACAAGTTTTCTTTGGGGGACTATACAGTACCATGTTTTGCATTTTTGTGCTTTTTGTTGGTGACTTCACTGTTTGAAAGTTTCCCAAACACAGTGCTACAGTGCTGTCTGGTGTCCTATGCACGAGGAGGCTATGATGTGCCTTACAGAGAAATACCATGCATTAGAAATGCTTCATTTAGACATGAGTTATGGTGCTGTTAGCCAGAGTCCTCTGTTAATGAATCAATAATATATATTAAATGTGGTATTTTTAAACAGAAACGCACATAAAAGGAGGTTATGTATTGATCAGTTGACGGAAATGTTATAACCAGAGGTTTACAGGAACCTAATCCTGTGTTTTCCCTGGGAGACGCAGTTTAGTATTTGCTAATTCAGTGTTCACGGCAACTTCATAGAACAATGAGAATCAACTGGGAGCTGATTTTCAGAAGGAGAAGAAACAGCAAATGGTAAATAACTTATTGTTAGTGATCAAATAAATGGTGATTGTATTTGAATCTTTCTATTATTCACATGATAAAAGATGAATAAGAGCCTCAGCTTGGCAATTTGTAAAGTTTATCAAAACCTAAAATTTCTTAGAATAGATCAATATTTCATAAAGAGTCTAAAAGTTCTCTTTCACTTTCCTGAAGGCATCATGCAGGGAAGCAATCCTTTTCCTGTGAGGATAACCTTGTTCCCTGACATGCCCTTCAGTGCTCATTGTATGAAACCAATGATACAAAAAGGTGGAGAAACTTCCTCTTAGAAAAAGTTAGCCCATTTTGCCTTAATATTTTTGCCTATAATTTTCATAATTTTATTGTTGACAGACTAAGTTGCCCAAAATGTCATTTCTAAATAACTACAGAAACAATCGTTCACCAACAAACGTTATTTCTAACATTCCCTTGGTAATTAAGTTTTTCGTTCCAGATCTAGGTAAAGGTTTGAAGTGCTGCCCTCTCCGTGAGGACTGCGGGTCACAGTCCTGAGTCTGCTAGTTTACAGGCCCTAAAGTGTGGATTCCCGAGAACTCCTGGCAGCAGGGGAGAGGTATAAATTAATGTGAATTGACATATGTCCATCACACAATTAATATTGAAGTTAACAGTCCTAGGAGTCCTAGTAGTGTTAGAGTCTAATAAACTTATCTAGGTAAGAAGCTTCAACCAATTGGTAACACCCACTTAGGATGAGTACACAAGTGGTTCAGTGAAAACTGGGCATCAGAAACAAAGAGGTCAGGTCAAGTGGTACTTGTCAAACAACCCAGCCCTGTCTGCAGGGGTTAGGGTGGAGAGTGGAGTAGGTGGGTCGATACTGAAGAAATAAGGTGTTTGTCTCATACTCAAGGAAAGGACAAGAAGGCCCAAATTGGGAGTAGAGAGAAGATAAATGGCCTTCAGGAGACTATGATTAGGTGACAGGTGTGACCCTCAGGGCAGGACAGGCTGAGGCTGCCAGGGACAATGACCTCCACAGGCCTCTCTCTTGACAGGCACAGAGGTGAGCGCTGGATGAACACTGTGTCCCTGTGCTAGGTCCACAGAATCATTCCACACTGCATTTGATAAGATTGCCTTAAGAGGCTGTTCTGGTTGGAGTAGGAGCCAGGAGCTAAAACTGCATTAATGGAGAGACTGAGGTGAGAGAGGAAAGGGAGGCAGCAAAGCAGGGAGCCAGCTGCTCTGGTCTGAAGAATCCGGTAGGAGTGGCTTAGCTAGAGATCTGAGACCCAGATAACCAGGCATTTAAGCTAAATGGGTTCATTCCCTTCTGGCTCTCCACAAGGAGAGGACTGGGTTTTGAAGAGCCTGTGGTTGTACTGCAGGACAAATAGAAATACCTTGCCAGAGAAATGGAATTATTACATGCAAGGATAGGAGTGAGATATGTTGGTGTTACCAGTAGATTATGCAATGGATCTGTAACTTTTCCCCTCTTCAGGCAACCAGATGAGAACTAATACTATTCAGTCCTCTGGTATCATATTTAACTCAAACAAAAGCACAATAGATTTTAAACCAAGTTTCCTCTATGCAGAAGTTTCCAGGAAGGCAAAGAAGAGAGAGAGACCTTGTTATTCCTGCTGTCAATCTTTTAATCCAAACCCTCAATAAGCAGTTTCCTGTTGTATTACTCAAGGTTCTTCAGAAAAACAGATATATATGTATATATCTTGGGTCTTCTCACCCTCCACAATTGCAATGAGAGACTTCCTCATAATAAATCTTGGGATAAGAAGACCCAAGATATCCAGTCTGCAAACTGAAGACCCAGAAAAGCTGGTGGTATAATTCAGTCTCAGGCAGCCAGTGGTGTAAATCCAAGTCCAAGGGTAAAAGAAGTGAGATGAGACGTCCAGCTCAAACAGTGAGGCAGAAAACAGAGGCAAATTTCTCCTTTCTTCGCTTTTTATTCTATTCAGGTCTCCCAGTGGATTAGATGATGCCCACTTGTGTTGGGGAGGGCGATCTACTTTATCAAGTACACTTATTTAAATACTAATCTCATCCAGAAACACCTTCATAGACACACCCAGAAATGTTTAATCTGGGCACCTCATGGCCAGTTAGGATGACACATTAAAATTAACCTGTATTTTTTCACAATTTTAGTAACTTACTTGTTGTAGAGAAGTTCTTTGTAATTGAGAAATCTTGTTCACTTGTTTTATTCATGATTTTTTCAGAAGTATGCAGTATTTGATGGATTACTTTGAACCTTACACAAATAAAGATAACTAAAGCATAAAATGCTTTTTTATCCAAAAGTTGTTTATGCAAAGACCAGAGCAAAGCATTTGGTTTGGCTAGAGGAGTTCAAAGAAACATCTTTAAGACATTTGTGGTTTATTTAGTAACTCTAGCATCATTCTCTGCTCCCTTATCAGAGAAGTAGGAGGCAGCATGATCTATAACAACACAGTCTTCAGGTTAGCAGTCTAGCACAGCGCTTCAGGAGAATGTGGCTTCAAGTGAAGTAATACAGTTTTCCAACCCATAGAACGGCTGAGATCTAGGATGGTCTTATAGCCAACATACAGTCAAATCTGCAGTAGACAGAAAGTTCACCCCCAACCCCCACCTATTGTTTCTCTTCTTTCAAATCCCCTTGGTCTTTTAGAGCCTTTGATTCTCATCATAATTTCACCTTCTTTCCTTGTTAGCTCAACAGTTAGATGAAGTGTGGGAGCATTAGAATTATGTGTTTGGAGAATGAAGGTGTAGGATGTTAGAGCGACCTCAGGGTGAATTATCAAAAAGACAATAAGACATTTCTCAAAGCAAAATAACCTCCCGCTGGTATATCTTAAGCAGATTATTCTGCTTAAACATCATTTATTTGCTGGCCTCCCTTAAATCACAGTACAAAAAGTTCCCTTAGTCACATTTTTTTTAGGACATTGGGGGATAGAAATAGAGAAAGAGGATTTAAAAACTCAAATCCCAGTGGTTCCAGAGCCTGGCTGGGACCCCTTGCATAGGTCTTTGATGACCAGTATGTCTGAGTTTTGTCATTCTGATACAAAGCAAAGAAAAACACTGATTCCAAGTTAATTTTCATTTGTATTGATCTGATTTTGTTTTTACAGAGTGGGGAGAAAGTAGAGGGGAAGAGGTATTAAGTTCAAGTATGACCTGGCTTTCTACACCAATAAGTAGTATTCTACTAAACTCAATAAAACCTGGCTGCTTGAGAGAACCCAGGGCGAGGACCATTCATATTTATTGTGCAATGCTCTCTGGGTTTATATTATTATATCACTAATCCTGACAACAACTTTATAGGGTAGTTGATGTTATTCTCATTTTATCAGTGGGTAACAAGTTCTGAGAGGTAAATGACTTGTCCAAGGTCCTATACCTAGTAAATGGCAAAGCAAGAATTTCAGTCCAAACCTCTTTAAACTGGAAAACTGATGCTTTTCTGCTTCCAAAAACATTGATTTAATCAACTGTGTATTGAATATCTGCTATGTGCCAGGTATTGAACTAGGGTGAAAAATGCAAGAATGAATACAGTCCTGCCCCCATAGAATTCAAAGGCCAGGGAGAGATGGTGCACACAGATGCAATGTGTTAGGTGCTAGTGAATATTACCGTGGGGGCACAGAGAAGAGACATCTGGCTGAATCTTTGAGGCTCAGAAGCCTCAACCCAGAGAAAATATGTCCACAGGAGCTTGAAAATGGTGTTTCTCAAATTTTAGTGTAAAAATAAATCATTCTGAGATCTTGCTAAAATGTAGATTCTGATTCAGTAGGTCTGGGGCGAGGCCTGAGATTCTGCACTTCTAACGAGCTGACCCATGCACTTCTTAGCTGTAAGGCTCTAAAGGGAAAGTAAGGAGTAGCCAGGCAAAGAGGTGAGAACTTCCTGAGAACTTTCCCCATAAAGAGGCAAAATGTGCAAAGACTCAAGGAGAAGAAGAACAAGATCAACTTCAGGAAACTGCTGTGATCCAGTAAGCCTGGACTGTAGAACATAAAGTGGTGAAGTAGCTGGAAACAGGGTTGTAGGTGGCTGAAAGAATTAAGCTGGAAGCATATTACACAGGCCCTGTAAAATTTGGTAAGAAGCCGTATATAATCCTGAGGCCAGTGAGATGCTATTAAATGTTTTCAGCTGATATAAGTTCTTTTTTCAGATTTGTGTTTTTCAAACAGCAACCTGGCTACAGAGTAGAAAATACATTACAACAGTGTTCTCGACCCCCATTGCATATTAGAATGACCTGGGGAGCTTTAAAAACTACCAATGCTCAGCCTCCACCCCAGACAATTGAAAAGGATCTCGAAAGCAGAGCTTCTCAAAGTGTGGTCATTACAGCAGCAGCAGCATCAACTGAGACCTTGTTAGGAATGCAAATTTCCAGGCTGAAGCCCAGATCTCGCCCCCAGGTGACTTCCATGCAGCTAATATTTGAGAACCAAACGTGGAGAGGAAAAAAGTAGGGAGAGAAGAGAAGCTACTTAACCAATTAAAAAACAGAAAGCAGATGTTGCTGTTGCAGCCCCACATAAACTTTTATTGACCTTGTTGAGCAAGGAAGAACGTCATTTTGGTAAAGTCTCAGTAGTGTCTCAAAGGGGAGAGATTAAGAGGCTAGTTAGTCATGGAGTGGTTTCTGGGTATG
Organism: Eidolon dupreanum; assembly: GCA_028627145.1. Taxonomy (NCBI): domain Eukaryota; kingdom Metazoa; phylum Chordata; class Mammalia; order Chiroptera; family Pteropodidae; genus Eidolon; species Eidolon dupreanum. Next base: position 30,366,241 of record CM053503.1, on the reverse strand, counting down.
AGTTGGTAAGTGACATTTGGTCAGGGACTGGTCCAATTTATAATCTAGGTAAATTCTATGTTGTGGGCTGAATTGTGTCCCCCAAAATTCACATGGCAAATCCCTACCCCCCAAATGTGATGGTATTTGGATATGGGGCCTTTGGAAGCCGTCTACAAGCCATCTACATGCCAGAGGCGAGCTCTTACCAGAAACGAACTATACTGGTACCTCTATCTTGGACTTTCCAGCTTCCAAAATGGTAAGAAAATAAATTTCTGTTATTTAAGCCTACAGCTGATGGCATTTCATTATGGCAGCCTGTACTAAGATACTTCTGGAACAGTAAGCAGTCATGTCGGGACACATGGGTCCCTGTGGAGTTACTGTTAAAATACTTTGTGATCCTATCTTGGAACATGTAGGTCTGAAGGAGTTTCAGCTATCACAAATTGAACTTAGATAGCTTGTGTTACAAGTTATCAGTTTTGCAATTATGGCTTCTATTTAATTTTTTAGTATCCTAAACTAAGGCAGTGGTACAAGTAATTAAAATTGAAAACCTATAATATGGTTGCCAGATAAAATATAGGGTGACAACTAAATTTGAATTTGAATTTCAGATCAATAGATTGTCTAAAATTAAAACTTAACTGGGTGTCCTGTGTTTTTATTTGCTAAACCAACAACTCTAACTTATAAAGAATTGATAAAGATAGATGAATATTTACTAACTGAATGATGCAATTGATGAAATGTATAGTGCAAGGGGCGTGCTGAATCAATGATGCCGTACAGGTTTCTGGCTTGAGTACTGGATAAATCCTGGTATCCTACAAGAAAAGAGGGGCACAGGGAAAGAGATGAATGGAGAGGAACAGCGAAGTGATGAATTATATTTTGGACATGCTGAGATTAAGGTCTCTCTGGAACATATAGCCTGTTGCATATAAAGTTCTAGAGCTACGAAGAAAGATCAGGATGAAATCATAGATTTGAGAATCTTAAGCAGTTGGGTGGTAGGGAAGCTCTAGGAGTGACTGAGATCACAGAAAATAGGCTAGTAGAAAGAGGCCTAGGACTAAACTTGAAGGAATTCTAATGTTTGAATAGCCAGAGAGTTCAGAAACCAGGAGTGAGCTGTCACAGAAGCTAAGGAAGGCAGATTCAAGAAAGGAGGAAGTGATCTTCAGTGACGAATATTACAAAGAAAGAAGTGCTAGAGACAACACGGAGGAGATCATTGATGATCTGGATGAGCATTTCACTGGAGGTGTATGAGACAAGCAGTAAATTTGACATGAGGTAGTGAAAGTAGGAAGTGTGGGCAAATTACAAAGGGTGGGGGGAACCCAGCTGGAAAGAGGAAGATAGTAGTTGGAGGAAGACATGGGCCTATGGATAATTGTTTTTGTTAAAAGAATAAATAGAGTAGGTTTAAATGCCAACAGGAAAAAAGAGAGGAAGATGTTGGTAATACGAGAGAAGGAGATAGACTGAAGTACCGGAGGTATTGGGAGATTGGACTCAGAGCCCAGGAGAAGGGCTCTTTGGACAAGAAGAGAGGGTCCCCTTCTGTTCTGACAGGAAGGAATGACTGTGCATTCCTGGACGGCTTGGTGGAAGGAAATCAAATTGTGGCAAGAGCACAGTGAATAGACTCTGTAGCCAAATGACCTCTTTCCCTTTTGAGACTTGTTCATGTCTTTTGTGCTTATTGTATTGAATAATGTAAAGTGATGAAATGAGAGTTTAAAATCAAATGATTATTTTTATGAAAGCTGATCTTTGGAAAAACCTTAAAACTGTAAGTTGTTACTTTTTCTTTCTGTGCAAGTGGGTGTGGGCAATACAATTGTAAAAGTTTGAATTAAGAAAACAAACCAAAAATCTAGTATGATTTTACACTCATTTGCTTCATCAAAAGAAATGTTAATTGAATGCCACAAATGATAGATTATTGGCAGATTTCTGCAGAACTAAAATTAAAGAACTCCCTGAAAAATGATTTGGTCCTAACTCAGAAGATTAACAAATGGAGGTACACAATTTAGGTTAAAACAAAATGTTTAAATGGTACATGTTTCGTTTATTTAGTGAGTCTGTTTTTCATATTTCTTTATTTTTCAATTTCAGTTGACCTACAATTTAGTTTCAGGTGTACAACATAGTGATTAGACATTTATCTCATTACAAAGTGATCACCCCGATAAGTTTCATACCCATCTGACACCATATGTGATTATCACAATATCATTGACTATATTCCATATGCTGAACTTTACATCCCTGTGACTATTGTTATAACTGAAAATTTCTACTTCTGAATCCCTTCCCCTTTTTCACCCTCCAACACCCTTCCATCTGGCAACCGTCAATTTGTTCTCTGAATCTATGAATTTGTTTCGTTTGTTCCTTTATTGGTTTTTTTTAGATGTCGCATGTGAGTGAAATCATATGGTATTTGTCTTTCTCTGTCTGACTTATTTCACTTAGCGTAGTACCCTCTAGGTCCATCCATGTTGTAGCAACCATTTTTTACGGTTGAGTAATATTCCATTGTATATATGTACCACTTCTTTCTCCATGTGTTTTTAAAGTATATTTACAATAATTCTTTCTACTTTTATTGATATATGACTGACAAGTAATACTTGCATATATTTAAGGTGTACAACGTGATGTTTTGGTATACATATACATTGTGAAATGATTACCAAAATCAAGTTAATATCCATTACCACATAGTTACCATTTCTTTGTGTGTGATGAGAACACTCGAATGTACTGTACATTTGTAACTTGCTAAGAGAGTACATTATTATTAACTAAAGTCACCATGCTGTACATTAGGTCTCCAAAAGTTATTCATCTTATAACTGAAAATTTGTACCCTTTAACACACATCTCCCCTTTTACCTCACTCCTCAGCCTCTGGTAATGACCATTCCACTCTCTGTGAGTTCCATTTCATAGATTTGTATGCAAGTGAGACCATGTAGTATTTGTCTTTTCATGTTTGGCTTATTTCACTTAGCATAATGTTCTCCAGGTTCATTTGTGTTGTTACAAATGGCTGGATTTCCTTTTTCATGGCTGAATAATAATATATATACCATATCTTCTCTATCCATTTGTCTATGGACATTGAGGTTTTTTCCATATCTCAGCTACTGTGAATAATGTTGTAATAAATGTGGGGGTGCAGATGTTTCTTTGAGCTACTAATTTCATTTCCTTTGATATTTACTTGGAAGTAGGATCACTGGATCACATGCTAGCTCTATTTTTAATATTTTTAAAGAACCTCCATACTGTTTTCCATATTGACTGTACTAATTTATGTTATCACTAACAGAATACATGGGTTCCCTTTTCTCCACATCTTTATCAACACTTCTTGTCCTTGTCTTTTTGATGATAGCTGTCCTAACACATATGAACCGATAACTTATTGTGGTTTTGATTTGCATTTCCCTGATGATTAGTGAGCACCCTTTAATGGACCTGTTGGCCATTCATATGTCTCCTTTGGAAAAAATGTCCATTCAGGTGCTTTGCCCATTTTTAAAATTGAGAGGTTTTTTGTTTTGTTTGCTATTGTGTTATATAAATTCCTTGTATATTTTGGATCTCAACTTCTTACATGTGATTTGCAAATATTTTATCCCATTCCATAGGTTGTCTTTTCAACTTGTTGATAGTTTCTTTTGCTGTGCTGTAGCTTTCTAGTTTGATGTTGTCCCACTTGGTTATTTTTTGCTTTTGTTACCTTTGCTTTAGGTGTCAAATCCAAAAAAACCGTTGCCAAGACTGATGTCAAGGAGATTTCTGCATATGTTTTCTTCTAGGAATTTTGTGGTTTCAAGTCTTACTTTCAAGTTTTTAATCCAGTTTCAGTAGATCATTATGTATGGTGTAAGACAGGGGTTCAGTTTCATTCTTTTGCATGTAGCTGTCTAGTTTTCCCAACACCATTACCTATTCTTTCTCCATTGTAAATTCTTGGCTCCTTAGTCATAAATCAATTGATCATATATTCATGAATTTATTTCTGGGCTCCCTATTTGGTTCCACTGATTTTCTATGTGTCTGTTTTAATGCCAGTACTGTACTATTTTGATAACTGATGATTTGAAATCAAGAAGTGTGATGCCTCCAGCTTTGTTCTTCTTAAGATCGCTGTGGAAATTCAGGGTCTTCAGTGGTTCCATTCAAATTTTAGGATTGTCTTCCATTTTCATGAAAAATGCCATTGGGATTTTGATAGGAATTGCATTGAATCTGTAGATCACTTTGGGTAGTATGGACATTTTAACAATATCAATTCTTCTAATCCATGAACACAGGATATCTTTCTATTTATTTGTGTCTTCAATTTCTTTCATCAAATTCTTATAATTTTCAGTGTATGGGTCTTTCATCTTCTAAATTTATTCCTGCATATTTTATTCTTTTTTAATTTTTTTTGGTAAATGTGATTACTTTCTTAATTTCTTTTTCAAATAGTTAATTGTTAGTGTATAGAAATGCCACTGATTTTTGTAACTTTATTTTCTATTCTGTAAGTTGCTGAATTTATTTTTAATATTTTTATAGAACTTCAGCATCACATATATATAGATATATAGATATCTACACACACTCATACACACACACACGTGCATGTGAAAATGTCATCAGCAAACAGGCAATTTTACTTCTGCCTTTCATAAATCTCTTTCTTTCCTAATTGCCCTGACTAGAACTTCCAATACTGTGTTGAGTAGGAGTGGTGAGAGTGGGCATGCTTGTCTTGTTCTTGATCTCAAAAGAAAAGCTTGTGGCTTTTCACTGAGTAGGATGTTAGCTGTGGGGTTGTTGTATATGGCCTCTACTATGCTGAAATACATTCCCTCTATACATAGTTTGTGAGATTTTTCATGAAAAGATGTTGCAGAAAAAGCATTTGACAAAGTTGATCTATTGAGCTGATTATTATTTTTTTCTGTAGAGTAATGGATCTCACCTTGGGAAGGGGAAGAGATTTTTGTACCCCACCTCATCAGAGAATATTTGGCAATGTCTGGAGACACTTTTGGTTGTCACAATTGGGCTTGCTACTGGCATCTAGTGGATATCGGTCAGAGATGGTGCTAAGTATCCTATTGTGCACAGGATAGCCTCTGCAAACCAAGAATTATCCAGCCTTTAATGTCAATAGTAACAAGATAGAAAAACTCTGCTCCAGAGTGTCATTGTAATATGAAAAATTAAGTGTCTTCGCAAGAGGAAACACATACCCAGGACTTTTTTTGAAATGCCTGGCTAGGGAACCCACTTGTTTTCAGCACAATTCACACTGCTTTGAAGGTGAATGTGAAGGTCTATGAAAGGGCAGGTAGGTTTCAGGAATCCCTTTGAAGGGGTTGTGACTGGAGCCTTCAAGCAACCCTCCACGGCCCAGTACCAGATGCCACCTCTTTATACAGACAGACTCCAAGAGGCTGCCTCAGACACTGGATCTGCCTCATGGTGTGGGATGATGTCCCTTCGATCCCTAGAGCAAAGATACTCTCTTATTGTCTTGGAGGCAGCCTCTGCTACTTTAAAATGTCCTCTTTCTATTTATATAAGTTTGGATTGTTTTCATAGCCGGGGGATGCCTACATTATTTTCTCCTTAAACTGCCACAAATATTAGTCAACTTCGTAGCTATACTCTTATCCTGTTATTTTTTTCCTTTTATTTGTTATTTATAGACCAGTTATCTAAAGCTAGTGACAAGAGACTGGATCTTTTTTAGTTGTTTTCCTGAAAATGCTAGCAAATTTTCTTTGTGTTCTAAAAATACATAGACAACTTCTGTACTCTATCTTGCTACAGAGGGAGGGTCATTTCTGATTGCTCATTAAATGTTATATTTGGAAAATAGTCTCTGTATACTGCTCCTCCAATGTGGGGAAATTCCATTATTACCAAGATCATAGATTGAGAAGTCTCAACAAGTTTGGGTAAGACAACCATAAGAATAGCATACGAGAACTAGAGCAATTGTTCTCCAATCTTATCAGAACCACCTGGAGAACTTAGTAAAATATAGATTTTTAGGCCCCGTTCCCAGAGTTTCTGAATCAGTAGGCCTAAGGTAAGGCCAAGAATTTGCATTTATGACAAGCTCCTAAGTGATGCTGATGTTACTTTTCCTGGCATCACAATGTGGATTTTTATATTTATTTTGATGAATCGTTTCTGTATTAGATTATATTTAAGAAAATGTCCCTTCATGTTTCAGCACCATATAGTACGTTACTCTGTTAGAGAAAGGCTAGATTTAGTTCTTGTAACCAGTATTCTTCAGAACACACATATCTTGGAAAAACATTAAGCCTTATAATGTTTTCTAACCTTGCATGTTCCCAGCAACTGTTGCTATTATTTTTAATGATGTATTTTCTATAATCTCTCTAAAATGACCAATTTAATAAATTTTCACCAAAACTGTACATAAAAACATAAAAATCTGGAGTTGAGTCAGGCTCTAAGTAGTGGGACCAAGTGATCATGTTCCTCATTTGTATAAGATACCAGTTAAATATCCTATTAAAATGACACCATCTCTTTTATCTATCCATTTTTTAATCATTTTGGTTTACAATAATCACAAAAAATAGGATAGTGTTTTACAATTTCCTCTTGCCTCATGCTTTTGAAATTTTCACTCCTAGTGTGAAGATGTGGCGATATTATTTTAAATATTCTTATTTTTTAACCATTAAAAATTTAAACAATTTGTAGAGACCAAATTCACAAGATAAATTGTAAAAGTTGAATAACATTTTTAGAGAACTGACAGCAATGTAATAAATGATCCTATATTTTCATGGCAAATATCAGAGGCCTGTTTCAATATTTCAAATACCTATTTCGTGAAAATCTAATTTCATACTATTTTAATAGAAACAATATGACTAGGGTTCTATGGTCAAATTAATTTAGGAAATGATGGATTAATCAGGTAAATAATTTCTGGAAGGACTTCTCAGTGAGTTTAATATGCTTGTAATCATTATGAATCTGTAGCCATGACTCTTTTTCAATGTGACATGTTTGAAAAATTCTGGTTTTTTTTTTAAAGTATAGTTGGTATACAATATTATACTAGTTTTATTAGTTTTAGGTGTACAGTATTATGATCACCCCTTACAATGTGATGACCCCACTAATTCTAGTAATCATCTGTCACCATGCACATGTATTACAGTATTATTGACCATAATCTTCTTACCATTTTTACCCATCCCCCATTCCCCTCTGGCAAATATCCCTCTAGTCTCTGTTTCTGAGCCTGGTTTTGTTTTGTTCATTTGTTTTGTTTTGTTCATTTGTTTTGTTTTTAGATTCCACATACATATGAAACTATATAATATTTGTCTTTCAGTTATTTCACTTAGCATAATATCCTCTAGGTCCATCTACGTTGTCTCAAATGACAAGAGTGCATTTGTTTTATTGCTGCATAATATTCCATTGTATACACACACACACACACACACACACACCCCTTCTATATCCATTCACTTATCAGTGAACACCTAGATTGCTTCCATGTCTTGGCTATTGTAAATTATGCTGTAATAAACATAAGGGAGCATATATCTTTTCAAATTAGTGTTTTCCTTTTCTTCAGATAAATACCCAAGAGTGGAATCACTGGATCATACGGTAGATCTATTTTTAATATTTTGAGGAATCTTTATACTCTTTCCATTGCAGCTGCACTAATTTACAGTTCCACCAATAACGTATGAGGGTTTCCTTTTCTCCACATCCTTGCCAAGACATGTTATTTGTTGGCTTTTTGATAATAGCCATTCTGACTAGTATGAGGTGGTATCTCATTGTGGTTTTGATTTGCATTTCCATTTCCCTGATTATTAGTGATGTTGAACATTTTTTCATATGTCTGTTAGCCATCTGTATGTCTTTGGAAAAATGTCTTTTCATATCCTCTGCCCATTAATTTATTGGATTATTTTTTGGTCACTGAGTCGTATGAGTTCCTTATATATTTTAAATATCAATCCCTTATCTGATATATCATTTGCAAATACATCCTCCCATTCAGTAGGTTGTCTTTTTTTGTTTGATGGTTTCTTTCATTGTGTAGCTTTTTAGTTTGATGAAGTCCCATTTGTTTATTTTTGATTTGTTTCCCTTGCTTGAAGGGATATATCCAAAAAGATATTACTCAGATTGATGTCAAACAGTTTACAACCTATGATTTCTAGAAGTTTCATGGTTTCAGCCTACATTTGTTTTAATCCATTTTGAGTTTATTTTTGTATATGGTTTAAGAGAGTGTTTTCATTTTTTTTGCATGTATCTCTCCAATTTTCCCAACACCCTTGTTGAAGATTTGTTTTTCCATTGTATATTCTTGCTTCCTTTGTCACAGATTAGTTGACCATATAAGCAAGGGTTTATTTCTGGGCTCTCTATTCTGTTCCATTGATCTGTGTGTCTGTTTCTGTGCCAGTATCATAATGTTTTATTATAGCTTCATAGTATAGTTTGAAATTAGGGAATGTTATATATCCAACTTTATTCTTTCTCAAGGTTGCTCTGGCTATTTGTGGTCCTTTGTGATTCCATATAACTTTTAGCATTATTTGTTCTAGTTCCATGGGCATAGTTTCAGTCTTGCAAGATGAAAAAAATTCTAGAGCTCTATTACACAATAATGTTAATATAGTTAACTCTCCTGAACTATACACTTAAAAATGGTTAAGATAGTAAATTTGTTATGTATGTTTTACAATTTAAAAAATAAAATTTTTGCATTGTATTGAGAGGAGTTGAGGAAAGGCAGAAAGACCTTGAGAGTAAATCAAAGGATTTACCAAAATGCAGGGTTAAGAGCACCAGTCCAGGCTGCTCTGGTCTTGATTCTGACTCCATACATTATGAGCTGGGTAACACTGTCAAGTTATATATCTCTAAGCCTCAGTTTTCTCATGTGGAAATGAATTAAGACCAGCATTTATCTTTAGGATTGTTAGGAGGCTTAAGTTAATACATGCTCAGAAACTGTGCCTGCCATAGTAAGAATTTAATGAAATTTAGATTTTATTCATATTCCCGCAGAATTGCAACAACTCAAGAGTATGCGGATTGCCGGATTGGACAGATTGTTCCAAGAATAAATGTATTCTATATATAACAAAAGCGTAGAACACTAAACACTTTAGTACCATTCCCGACTTAGTTGTAACATAAGTATAATTAATTGATGTAAGTGATCTATTTGTAGTGTGAAATTAAAAAGTTAAAGTGTTAAATCAGAAAAAGCCAGTATTCATAAATTTATAAATATTTAGAAATATATTTTATATTTTTAAAACTTTTCAGAAAATTAGAAAAAAGTGTAGGGGGAGAAAAAATTTCCTCCTACCTTCTTAGGTCTTATAACTGGCCTAGGAAGAATTAAACTGACATAAGAAAAATTTACAGTTGAAAAGTATACAAACTGATTTTTGTGTTTGTGTACATGGGAGTCTTCAGAAGGAAAATGAAGACCTGAAGAAGCCATTAAGCCCCAACATTTATATACCTTTTTGCTCAAAGAAAGACAAATTATGGTTATGTGACAAGACAAAGAGGCTTGGGCTAGGGTCAGTATAAATTGTAGGACAGTGACTAGGAAATACATGGAAGATCAGGGTTATTTCAGGTCTGTTTGTACAGGTCCATTTCAGCATCCCAGTCTCTGGCAATAAGGATGTTCTTCTCTTCCTGGTGCAAGGAGGGCATCTTTCTCAGGGGAAATTTCATGTCCTGCTTTTATATAGAAAAGGGCACAGAAACTATCCTGCATCTTCTGTTTCTCAAGCACCTTAAGCTCAAAATAACATGCCAAAGTAGCTTATTTTGGGGTGGCATACTCTGAAACTTTCAGAAAAAAAGGTGATACATTATACATAATAGAAAGTTCAGTATCAAACTCTATTACATTTAATTAAACAGTTGGTACTTGTAAAAGAATAGACAGCCAGATGAATTCAAGAGATTAGACGTCCCTCCCTCCCTATGCACCAGCACCACCTCCTTTCCAAACAGATCCCAGAATAACATAAGAACTTAATAATTGGTAAATGTAACATTTCAAATCAGTGAAAAAGAAGAAGTAGTCACTGAAAAGCTATAGGGCAAGTGGTTAAGATTTTGGAAAGAAAAAGTAGACTTCTATATCATTACAGACTAAAATAAACTGGCTAAATCAAAACCTTTATTGTAAAACTATGAAACCACATGACACCGAGAAAAAAACATAGGTGTATATTTATTTGATCTTGGAGGGAGTTCTTTCTGTGCATAAAACAAAATTAAGAATAAAAGACATATTTAACCCCAGAAAAAACAACTCTGGAAAGAGCATTGTATATAACTTTCTGTATGACAATTGAGCAATTTTGATCTGTAACTACACTTCAAGAAATTCCTCCTAAACAAAATAGCAAAATATTTGTGTAGATAGATGTTAACTGACATATTACCCATAATAGTTAAACTTTCCAAACACCCTAAATGTTTCATAAAAGGGGAATATTTAAATAAATCGTTGGCTTCCATACTCATTCTGGGTAAATCGGGAAGTGACAATAGAACCATATTTAGAACTATAACTACAAAATAATTGGCTACAAAAAAGATTTAAAAATATTTTGTTGAGGGTGACTCCATAGTTAGTGGTTAGCACTTCTGCTTTACACGAAGAAAAGTCCTGGGTTTGTGCCCCAGGTGGAGCCACGGAACATACCCCTGGGTGTGCCAGGCCCCCTAGGTGCCCCAGACCCTGGGTAAACTCCCAGAGCATGTGGGAGGAGATGCCCCACCTTCAGAGATTCAGTTCTTAAGGGGAAATGGCAACATCCATAGGTCAGGGCTGGAAGTGGTGGTGAGGGGTTAAAGAGATGAAAAAAACAATTTTTTTTGTCTATGACCATGCTACCCTGAACAAGCCCAATCCTGTCTGATCTTGGAAGCTAAGCAGGGTTGGACATGATTAGTATTTAGATGAGAGACCACCTAGGAAGACCAGGTGCTGTAGGCATAAAATATAAAAAATAAGGGATTGTAAACTCACAAGGCCCTTGCAATCTGTGAGGTCATCCAAGGGTTGCCTGACCTATAAAAAAAGGCCTAGAAAAAGATAAAGAAATACCCCTGTTAATTATGATTTTTCACTAAGTGTTGAAATTATAGGTGATTTTTTGTTTCTTCTTAGCACTTTTCTGTATTCCTGAATTTTCAACAATGAATATACGGTTGTTATTATAATTAGAAAACTAAAAATATGCTACTAATGTTATTATAAAGAAATAGAATAGCCTTTATTCTACAGTGAATATTATAAATTTTATTTTACATATAATCTAATACATATCCATCCCGCCCTACCACCCAGAATGAGTACTTCAGGCATGATAACTGCTTTTCCTGATCTCTGTTCAATCAAACAGGACACCTACTTGATAGGCTCCTAAATAATTAAAAACTCAGGTACTTTGTGCTATTGGTCTAGATGTCAATTCTGGTTGATGGGAAGCTTTTTGGGTTATTGCTCACTCAAGCAAGTATTAAATGAGATTTCTAAAGTTCTACTAAGTCATAAGCTTACATAATCTAGGCTTCTCATTTTAATATCGCCTTTTAAAAAATATATTTTATCACAAAAATTATTTTAACGTATTTATCCTCAAGTTAAAATGCAACAGATTTCTCTCTGCACGTGGGCAAATGTGGGAAATACACCTAACAGTCAGCCAAGAACTAGGACTGCCTAAGGAACTGTAAATCAAATGCCAGAAAAACATAGCTAGACAAGGATTTCAGACAATTCTTTATTGACTCTCTCAGAACACACTTACCTTAAGCAATGGACAGTCCTCCAAAGTGACCAGTGGCTGGATATTACACAGAAAACGTGGCCAAAGTTAAAAATGTGTGATATAACTTGCTGCTCCACTCCGCCACTCTCCCAAATAAAATAACCAAAACAAAAAGACTAGAGGCTCACATACCTAAACCCACAGTCCTAGGAAATCATCAACTGTGATCGATTATAGGTTTTCCATTGTCCCTTCTGCATACATCCTCATTCCTTCCCTGGACCTAGCCTGTCAGACAGTTGGCTATTTTTGACATGACTTCTGTCTTAAGAATGCCTTTAAATCTAGGTTTGGGCATGTGACCAAAGACTGGCCAATTTGTAGAGTCTAGCCTGTTAACCACATGAATCAAATTAATCTAGAGGCCCAATCAATGGACATTTTTGTGTGAATTAAAGAAGCTCTGTTTTTACTTAGATTGCCACATGTAAGAATAAATACGTGCTGGGAGCTTCTGAGTGTCATTATGGTCCACCAGAGGATAAAACTAGCTTAGGGGAAAGCAAAACTGAGAGATGGAAAAATGAAGAAGCAGGGAGGAAGGAGGCAATAGAGAAACAGACAGCATCGATCACATTGAACTCTGATATGAGCATAAAGGAACCTTTACTGGGTTAAGCCACTGAGATTTTAGTTATTAGAGCAGTTAGCATACCGTGAGGAACACACCCAAAAATGTATATAGTGATGTAGTTCAATATACCTCTATGCCCAGTGATTTGAGAACGCTCATCTTCTACCTAGTCTATGTTTCAACTTCAGAAAGCAGTGAAGGGAAATATTTCTTGAAGGAATTTTAATATATTAAATAAAAAACTCCAAACTGGTCATTATTATAAAATATAGTTTAATTTCACTCTTTTCATCATATATCACAAAATTTAAAAATATCAAAATACAGACAAGCGCGAGTGAACTGGAAAAAGCTAAAAATTGTATAAAAGACAAAGCCAAACTCAAGACTGTATGAGCAGTGACACGCATACCATACACTCTTAACTGAGTCAGAGAGCATATTCATTTGGACGGGTTTTCTTTCTAAGGTCAGCTTTTTTACTGGAGTCACATCTGGAAAGCTCCCTACACCAAAGTTTTTATACTATATGGGAAGAACTTTCTCTCAAAAGGCATTTCTCATATATTCTCATATAACAACCTATACCAGAGAGGCAGACATAATAAAAAAATAATAAATGCCTCTTCTAGGTTTCATGGAACTTGGAAAAATTAACCTGAGAACAAAGAACTGTAGAAATGAAAAAGTGACACCTAGTGGCCACTTAGCAGGGTTTTGTTTTTTGTTTTTGTTTTTTTATGGCTTCTGATTATTCTAGGTGTCAGCCCTGCTCTATTCTTAACACTACACTTGGCAACTCTGAATCTCCAATTCCAGAGCCCACAATGACCCACTTGAGGGGTAGATACTTTAGAGTGGGATCTGACAGACACTAAATATGGTCTGACAACTAGATAATGGCTATTTCATTTACTTGTGGCCCAGACTCTACAGAGATTCCTCAAAAAATCTGATGCAAAAAATAGCCTTTCCCCAATGGTGACACTGTAATTAAGTACTTTAATTTCATTTATTTACCAAAAGTCTCTATTCTGTATTTTCCTATTTGTCTTTTGTTTTTCAATGGATTTCCAAGTTTAGTGACTACCATAGGTAGTCAAGTTTTATTTGATTTTAGGCTATCATCGTGTAATAAAACATCTGATCACATTTTCAAGTTTACTAGTTTCAAAAGTTTAAAATTTTTACACAGAATTCAGTTATTTGATTGTACTAAATCAAGGATCAATGCACAATTGTTTTTTTAAAACATAGCATTTAGAGGTAAATAGCATACTCATAGCATAACCTTTGGTCTACTTCAATAATATTCACTTAATAAAATATTCTAGAACAGAGCTGTCTAACAAATACAATAAGTGCCCCATGTGTAATTTTAAATTTTCTAGTAGAAATGTAAAAATTAAAAAATTAATGCTTTAATTCAGTATATTTTAAATATTATCTGAACATGTAATCAATATAAAATTAATATATTTTATATTCTTTTTCATACCAAGTGTTTCAAATCTGATATGCAATTTATATTTACAGCCCATCTCTATCTGTATTAGCTACATTTCAAGTGCTCAACAGCCCCACGTGGCTACTGGCAATCACACTGAACAATACAGCTCTAGAGTTTGACCCTAATACTCAAGTTCTGTGGACCAGAATCACAGAATCAGAACTGGAAGTAAACTCTGAGACCAAACCTCTTGTTACAAACGAGAAAACTGAGGTACAAAGAGTTTAAATGGCTTGCTTGCAGTCACACAGCTAAATTTAGGCTGAGTGGGCTCTTCTGATTCTAGGCACTCCTCACACCCCACTACATTACTGTAAGTAATTCTTAGTTAAACAACAAAACAAAAAAACAAACAAAAAACTAGAGTATCTTTTTTGATGCTTTCATTCAGTGTACAGAGATTTTTCACCAAAATGCAAGAAATTAATTGGTAGGAGGGAAAATATCCAGTAAAACCATAAAAATATCTGCCACTCCTAATAGTAATCAATTAGATTATGATTACAAATAGAATGCATTTTGAAGAAAACCCTAAACTTGGGAGAGCTACAGTATCAATATAATGTGTGGATTGGATTTTGGGTCCAGGGCAAGATCTACAGAAAAATATTAGAGTGAATTTTTAAAGGATCAGAGCATTCAGTTGGTTATCTGCCAACTGGTCTATGGAACAACTCCTCTTGCAAAGAGAAAAAAAATTGCTACTGTGTAAGATAGCAGTGGCTTGCTACTAAAAACTCTGCCTCTCAGATCCTTGCATCATGAAGGTTTGCCCCATCTGCTTTTGAGGCCATCTAGCTACAATGACCTATCCTGCTACCTCTGGCTTAGGTCAATTCTGAAGGCTAAGTTTAACCTGCAATGAATAGTTCAGACCCCTAAAGTGTTATGTTTGTAAGCAGGCCCCTCTGCCTGACTTAGAAAACAGATGTTCATGCTTCTTCAAACCTAACTATCATGCTTAAGCTACTGTAAACCAGTCTCCCCCATCTTGTAGAGTTTCTTTGGCTTATTCTATACCTGGGTGTCTCAAGTCCTAAACTATCAGAACCAGGAGTGGTGCTGACCCTCTGACATTGCTGGAACATTGTATTGGCTTAAGAGGATAATGTGCCAATATATTCTTGTCCACAGAGGGCTGTCAATATCACACTTGAATGGAACATCTGCTTTTGGTTATTACCTGTTGGTATGTTTGCCATTTAATGCATCTGATGAAAATTCAATCTATTACTTACAGCCTAAAGAAACAGACAAGATCGAAACAATACTTTGTTTTGGTGAGTGCCTCAGAGGGAAATCTGCTGGTAGGCTATAGAACCATCTAGAGAAAGAAAACTAGATTTGAGCCCCACATCTGAGCCTCAGGGTTTCCCTACTAGTTTCCTAGCCTATCACTACTTTCCCAAATATGTAGAATTGGATTATACACATCAAACATTTAAAAAATATATGAATTTAATTTTAACTTTACACAAGACAATTAATCTGCCTGGGCCAGTTTCTTCCTTTAAGACTAATCAGTTACTACATACCTTTCCAGCATCAAAACCCTGTTCGTTCTGTAATGAAAACTTTGAGTGGTTAGATTAATAGTAAATCTTATATCTGCAAAGTTTAATTACCAAGATCTAGAGCCCAAAATCTTTCCTTTTCTATAAGCAAAATTGAAACTCTCAACTTTTTCTGAGTTTTAAATTTTAAAAAATCATCTCATTTAAATCCATCTCAAAGTGCTCAACTGAGCATAAATATCCTAGCTTTGTGCTTGCTCAAGTCTAAAATAACCGAATACAGTATTCATTGTGATAGTTACTATAAATTGCATTGTCCCTTTAAATATTCAAGTAATCACCATTTTCTTAAAAATTATGTCAGCCCTATCCTCATTTAAGGAAATATACAAGGAATGGAAATGTTCCAAATTATAAAAATCTACTATTATAAGTCAATTATAAATAAATCTTAGACACAAGGAAAATGCCAATATAGTAAACTTCCCAAACTCAAAAAACTGAATCAAAAAATAAAAACCAAACCAAATAAGATGTATGTGATATTCTTGATTAGAAATATTTTAGCAAAAAATAGCAACTAGTAGGTTTAAAGCCAGTTTGCTGAGTAAAGGGGTCTATATGGAACTCTGAGCAGCTCTATTTCAAGGAAAACATTACATTTCCCCATACCTCTATGAAAGTAAGGTACTGATCTATAAAAATTGGTAGACCATTAACAGGAATGAATGATAAAAACAGTATCAATACAGTACTGTAAAATATACTGTTCTTTGTAAATGAAATGCTCTAAAAACGTTTCTCATTTTTGGAGTTAAAAATCAAATGCTAGAGCGTCCAGTGAATGTCACTGAAGTCCCCAGGGTCTCCTAAGCCCCCCTCTGCTTCTAAGTAATTCATGAAGGCAGCTATGGCTGTGTCATTATTGTCACACAGGGCATCCAAATCCAACTGGGCACCATCACCTACAGAATTAAAATACAGGGCTGTGTAAGTACACTTGGAGGTTAAAAAAATGATTATCATCAAAAAGGCAAAGCAAGACTAGAATACCATACAATATATTTGAGGACAAACTGTCCTAAGTTGCAGAAGCCTAATAAATTTTTAAGTGAGTAACCTATTTTTATAACAACCTGCTGTCAGATAAATTGTACTTAACCCACTCAATACACATAAGTGAGCTAATCTATGAGTTTTCTAATAGAAAATAACAGCTTGAAAAGGTACAGATTCCCAGGGAGTTGGAAGCTAAAGGCGTATGTATGTGTGTGTGTCTTGGAAAGAGAAATTTAACTTTAATCTGCCTTATGAAAATAACTATTTGTTTAATCCCAAAATGAGAAGGATGAGACAAAAGGGTCACCTTCTTAAACAAGGGGAGTAACCAGATTTTTAATTGAAAAAGGATCTAAGGAGGGACTAAGGAAATAAGGTTTAAGTTAGAGATAAGGAAGAGGTTCTAGATATTAAGGGTTAAACATAGCTATGGATTAGCCAAAGTTTTCTAGATATCTTTCAAAGTATAAGAGAATTTGAGATGATCCAGATTCCTTCAAGCCCTTTGATTTTAACATAAATTTTCAGTAGGTCAATGTCAATTATTGGGGGTATAAAACTGTCATTTCAATTTACTTGATCTGAACTTTGCATAAATATAATTAAAATGAATACTTATATCTTAAGGTTCTTATGATTGGTATCCTTTAAAAATTCTTGAATCCCTAATGGACATTTCTTCCCAGTCAGAAATACCTTAGTTTTATTTAAACTGTATGTATGAACAATACCCATAACTGACTCAGTTGATATAAGTAACATACATTTTAAAATCAAAAGTATAATGATTGTATTTAGGCTTTTGAATGGGAAAAATCTTAGTTTTCAACTTGTTGGCTTCTCTAAAATCTCTTATTCCTGAAAAGAGAGTGATTAAGGAGGAGTTTCTGGAAACCAAAATGGCAGGCAGTTGCCAAAGAAAACTTACCTAAAAGTGGTTCGTGACTGGGGGGATCAACAGTGCTGTGATTTTGCATTGTAGCTTCTAGCTTCCCTATTTCAGAAGGACTTAGTGGAATCAACTCCTTATTTGACATCTGAAAAGACAGAACAGTAAGTAGTAAGGTTTCTACTTGAATAACACTTCTTGGCAGTCCTCTGACATGGGCCCCATCATCAACATGGCAACTTGGATTCACTGAGTGTTATGTAATTAAGCACTCCACATGCATCTTCTCATTTCACTTTAAAAATATTGTGAGGTATCTGTATTATAGGTCAGGAATCTGAGGCCTAAAGAGGCTAATATCTCACTTAAAGTGTTAGAGCCATAATTCTACACCAAGTCTCCTTGACTCTAAATATCATTCTTCATATCATAACTGAATGTATGTACTATAAGAAAAAGTTTTGGATAAAGAAGGAAAAGTTCATAACCATAATGCTCTGGGTCAAAGTTATTTCAGTTTTTAAAAAAAGATGGCAAAACTATATCCCATATGAAACTACAATGGGAAATACTGCTTTGGAGTGGGGAATGGATTAAATCAGGCTTTTACCAAAAGTTATACTCTTACACAGTTGCAGGCCAAACAATCAAATATTCAATGTAACTCATCAAAATAAGAAATCCTTTGCCTGTATTATCCTAAGTTGATGTACTTCATAAAGAGCCTATATACATACATGACTTGGAGACTTTTGTTAAAATGATTTAACCCCTGTTTGTAGCATATGGCCTGGCACAAAATGGGTAACCAATAAACATTTGCTAAATGTATGAGTAAAGTATTACTTAATTTATAGACCTACTTCGAGCTTTTTGTTGCTAGGGCTACATTAGAATTGTATATGAATCTTTCGGATATTAGCACTATGTTTAGTCACTTTTGGATATGCATTTCAAATAGCTAGTGTTTGTTCAACTGAATTAAATACTTGTAGCTTATATTAAACCTTTGTTTCAGACCATTAGGAGTATATTTAATCCACTGATCTGGAATCTATTAAAATAACAATAGCTACCATTTATTGAGCACATGCTGTACCAGGTACTATTTTTGTTTTCATGTTAAGTCACTTAACTCATACACCATTCCAAGAGATTGGTGCTATTATTATCCCTGTTTTACAAATGAATAAAATCAAGGCACAGAGAGTTTAAATAACAAGACTGGGGTTAAGCAGCAGTAAGTGTATGAGTCACAATTTGGACCCAATAGTACAGTTCCAGCAACTTCATTCTTAACCACTATTCTACATTGCCTATTAAAAACCAGACTACCTAGAAAAGAGTTCATGTATTTTTTATAGGATGGCTTCTTTTCTAGAGAGAAATAACAAGGAGCAAATTTTATTGTTCATTTATTTCATGAATAGTATTTATGATTGTACTTACATTCCTGAAGTTTATCGTGTGAGTATCTTTCATTAAATCTGTTGGACTTGAATCACCAAGGGATGAAGAAAACTGTAACCTTTAAAAATAATAAATAAAACATTTTATCTACTCACATATTTTTAGAAAGAGACTTTCTCTGAATATATCATAATCTGATAAAAATACAGTGAAGGAACATGACACTGAATATCATGACAGTTTTCACAACAGACTGACTTGTTCGGTGCCAGACTTATTTTTGACCATGGAGTGCTGAAAAACACTGCATAAAATAGAAACATAAAACTCTGAGGTAAAAAGCTTGTATCATGATACCTAATCTTAATATAGCATGTGGCAAAGTAATAGAATAATATAACACACTTAGTTTAAAACAGGCATTCTCATCAAGAGTCAGTTCCTCATCAAGATACCAAACAGAACTGAGAGTAAAGAAAGATTTCCTAACATTCTGTAACCTTTAAGTAGAAAATGTGTCATATTTTCACTGTCATAGGTCATCCCCAGGGACAAATTCAATGAGATACATAATGACATAAATATAATCATATACTTTGATCATAAATCTCTTCACTAGACTTAAATATATAAAACTGACAAATACCATATAATATATTATTAAATGCTCAATTATGTGAAACATACACTGGCATAAACATAACTTTATGTCTTTACGTATCCCTAAGATAGCAATGGACAAGAAATTATAGAGGGAGATATTAAAACAGAAATGGAATGAATAAGGTAGGAAAACAAAAGAAAAGATCACTGGCCTGTCTTGGGAATCTTTCATAGGACACTCAATCTAAATAGCTTGCCTGGCTTCTCATTCTGTGGTTCATGGCTTTAAAACACCACCAGATCAACTTTGCCTTGGCTTGAAGAAAATTACCACTTCCCCATGTGCTTCACTACCAAATTAATCTTTTGAAACATGGCTTTCTTCATGTTAGTCCACTAGGCAGAAACCTGCTTTTTAAGTCCCCCACTACTTGATGTCACCTTAAACTCCTCATAGCTCTCAGCAGCCCAACTCTTCTCTCAGTCAAATCTCCTTATTCTCTGAAACCACCATGCTTTCTCCCACCCTCCTCCATACACTGGCTGAGGTACTTTCTATATAAATCACTTCCCCACTGCATCCTGAACACTCTAATAGTACCTAGCTTTCAATGTTTGTCTCAATTTCTGCTCCTCTTAAAATGCCCTTCCAGCATATATGGTCAGATGATTTTTAATAAAGCTGCCCAGACCATTCGATGGGGGAAAAGACAGTCTTTTCAACAAATGGTGCTGGAAAACTGAATATCCACATGCAGAAGTAAATTAGGCTATTACATTACACCATATATAAAATTAACACAAAGTGGATCAATGGATCAAAGACCTAAGTGTAACACCTAAAAATATAAAATTCTCAGGAGAAAACATAGAGAAAAGGCTTCATGACATTGGATATGGCAATGATTTCTTAGGTATGATACCAAAAACACATGTAACAAAAGAGGTATAGTCAAATTTATCAAAATTGAAAAGTTCTGTGGATCAAAGAACAGTATCAACAGAGTGAAAAGGCAACCCATAGATTGGAAAAATACATTTACAAATCATATCTGATAAGAGGTTAATATCCAGAATATTTAAAGAACCCCTACAATTCAACAATAACAAAACAACAAACAAAACAACCTGATTGAGAAATGGGCAAAGAATCTGAACAGATACTTCTTCAAAAAAGACACACAAAAGCCAATAAGTACATGAAAAGATTCTCAACATCACTAGTCATTAAGGAAATGCAAACCAAAATCACAATGAGATTCCACTTCACACCCATTAGGATGACTATTACCAAAAAAACAGAAAAGAATAAGCATTGGCGAGAAGTTGGAACCCTTGTGCGCTACTGGTGGAGAATGTAAAATGGTGCAACTGCTATGGAAAACAGAATGACAATTCCTCAAAAAATCAAAAATAGAATTACCATATGATTTAGCAATTCTACTTCTGGTATATACCCAAAAGAATCAGAAGCAAGGACTAGAACATATATTTGTATATTCACGTTCATGGCATCATTATTCACAATAGCCACAGGTGGAAACAACCCAGGTGTCCATGAGGGCATGACTATTGTCTTACTAGTGATTTCTTTTTTCAATTTAAACTATTTTTAATTGAAAAACTTAAATTCAAACTGTACAAAAAAAATAAAAAGCAAAAATTTCTTTTTTCTATACCTCCCATTCCCTAATATCTACTCCCAAATATGAACAGTAACAAATTCTGAATACGCAGAACAAATATCTTGATATATATTATATCATGGAGTTATAGGGTCTTTTTCTACAATTCCAAAATCCAAAACACCTTGAAAACAGAAAGATTTTCCATAATTCATTTGGCAGCAAAATCCAAATTGATCTGAACTCCACAAAACCTGACCTAACTGATATGAGGCTAATTATTTTTATCCCATTTTGTCCTACTTACTATAAATATTTACATAACTTCACTCCAAAAAAAATATTTTTAAGGAAACTTCAGATATAAAAGTAGATTAATAAAATCTTATACACATACCAGCTTCAATAATTGTTCCTTCCCAATCTTATTTAATGTATATACCCCAAACTCTTACTTCCCCTCTTTCCAGACATTGTACCATTTAATCTGTAAATACGTTGTTGCAGAAATACTATTTGATTATGAGGTGCTGCCCACGATATAACTGTTCTCTGGGAGTACTATACATACTTCTTAAAAAAAAACTGAATTCCAAAACACTGTCTTTCTGAAATCCAAAGAAATTCTGAGTTCAAAACCTATCTGGCCTCAAGAGTTTGAGATGGGCAATTGTGGGCCTATATGCACACACACTCGTATATCTACACATTTTTTTTTATACAAGTGAGTTATTATGCATACTATTTTGTTTTATTCCTTTGCTTTTTTTCTATTAACTGTATATTTTAAGGATCCTTCCAAGTAAACATAGAGCTACAAAATTTTTAACAGTTGCAGAGTTATGGCTATGATAAATAATTAAAAATTATTTAAAATTAAAATTATTAAATTATTAAAATTAAAAGTACTATTAAAAATACATCACTAAACAGTCTTGTTCATTGCTCTTTGCATTATTACATAAGACAATTTGCTCCTGGGGTAGAATTGCCAAGTCTAGAGTTATACATACTCACATTTTTGATAAGTATTGTCAAGTTGCTCCTCAAAGCAGTTTCAAATAATTTATATCCCCACAAACAGTTTAAGAGTGATTGTTTTTTCACACTCAGCAATATTGAGTATTATCATACTTCCAAATATTTGACAATCTTCTAAATGAAAAAAGGTATCTCATTTAGTTTTGTATATATATTTTTAACTGTGAGTGGGATTGAGCCAATTTTTAAAGTTTCTTGGCCATTTGTATCTTCTATTTATGTCCACTCTCCAACTATTTTTTACTACCAAATTTAAAAAATTGGTTAATAACTTTTTTACAATATATGAAGTTTAATATAGATCAAGGTTACTATAAAGTTATATAAAGTTTATTATATATAAAGTTTAATAAATTTATACTATAAAACTTCATATATTAAAATAATTAGTCTATCATTATGAAATACACATTTTCTGCAGTTTATAATTTATCTTAACTTCGTTATAATGGTTATAGTTATGTTAAATTTTGAGTTTTTATATAATTTATATTTTTTCTTAATACATTTTGGATTTTACATGATGATTTTTATGCCTTTCCAAACTAAGATTACAAAAATCCATACCTGTGTTCTTGAAATACTTCTATAGTTTTACTTTGAATGCTTTGATTTACCTGGAATTTAAATGACTATAAAGAATAAAGTTGTGATCTAGCTTTCTTCTTTTCAGTTATAGAGTTATTATAACACTCTTAACTGTTTCATTCATTTCCTGTTACTAATTTAAAATGTCATTTTTATCATATAACATATTTCCATATGTATTTAGTCTTTTTGATAGTGTTAGTCTCAATCTATTACTTTTGGTTTTTAGAATTTTCCTGAATATTCTAATATGGTTAGTATCATTTGTTGGATACCAAAAAAATGAATGCATGACGGTATTTCAACAGGACTCACACTGAATTTATAGGTTAGTTTAAGGAACACTGACATCCTTATCATACTGAGTTTTTCTATTGAAAAAAAACTTATATCTGGGAAGTTATTCATGTCATCTTTTGACTAACTTCGTAGTATTTTAAAGTTTTTTCTTCATACAGTTCTGGACACTTCTTGTAAAATTTATATCTAAATAACATTTTTCATCTTTTTTATTGTTACAGTAAAGGTGATCTTTTCTTCTATCATATTGTTGAACTACTTATTGTTTACATATAGAAAACTTACTGATTTTTGAATATTGATTTTGTAAGTATAATAATTTTACTTGTGATATTTGCAGCAATCAAACATTACCTTTGTAAGTCTAGAACTTCATTTGCAATATCTGTTCCAATACTACCAGCACCAAGTACTGTTCCAGTAGACATTCCGGGCACACTAATACAAGACTGTCTAGAAGATTCTAAATAACAACAAAAGGAAAAATTCAACTGAGGACTTTAAAAAAGTGTATAATTTTAGTTAATATCGTTCTTTCAATTTAAATATTTCTCTCTTTAAAAGAATAATATTACCTGTACCCTAAAATGTTAGAACATTCATGCTTGTATTACAAACACAATTAATGATGGTTTAATGGTTATTAGAGAGTGATAGGAGGGTACAATCATGACCCAACCCTTGGGTACAGATAATTTCTTTTCACTTTAATGTCCATGCTAAAAGTAAAGCAATGCTGCTTTATTTTTAATATTTCCTAATATTTTTATTTTTATTTATACAATTGATACATTAAAATATTCCTGGATGGAAAACTAACACAGGTAGGCAAAAACTCCCTCTTAAAGCTTTTTATTAATTTGTCCAACACACATTTTATTGAGTGTCACAAAGTAGAAGGAACTATATACATGTATATGCTAGCTGAGTAGGGATAATGATATAAAACACCATTCCTACTCTTAAAGAACTCACAGTCCAGTGGTGAGCCAGTTGAGCAAACAACTAATTTCAATACAATATAAGATTATAATGGAAGTATGATGAAAGTACTGTGAGAATTCTGAAGAAGGTAACCCATAGAAGTCTTTTCAATTTCACCTTGAAATTTTCCCTCTCCAAGACAGAAAAAGACGGTAACTTAATAATAACAGTCTAAGTAATAAGTTTCCATCATCTAAAACTAAGCTTACCTTCTAATGATTGAGAGCTGCAAGGAAGTAATGATGCTTCTCCATTCTCACTATGTCCCCTAGAATAAAGAAATACTCTAAGCGATTTTTCAAGGTGAAGGAAATTGTTAAAGTAATTACATTAAGCTGAGTGTATTTGATTTGTCAATTCTTGACCCATTCGTTTTATATACACATTTTGTTAATGTCACCACCAGAGAGCAAGGTATTAATGTGCTAATTACCTAATTAATGCCCTATTACCTTATAAAATGCATGTTCTCACAGTTACAAACTCTCAAGTACTATGCTAATGATAAGGGGCAAAGGTTATTGGAACGGGTAATAGGATACTGCTGGAGGTACTAAGTTTTGGGGGCCTCTTTCAAAGCTAAATATTGAAGATAAGGAAATAGAACTGGTTTAATGAAATCTTATAACAATGAACACAAAACTTATAGAAAAAGAAAAATACTTAGAACAAGGCCATGCTAACATATTGAGCAAATCAGGAAAAGTTGGCTTTTCATTCAGGCTGACAGCTACAGACAGGAGTTAGCAAGCAGTGCTTGGGATGAATTTCTGGTCATACTTCAGCCAAGTACTCCTGTACAGTCCCATGTGGTACCCAGCTTAAAAGATGTACATGCAAAATGATGTGAAGAACAAAACAATTTCCTAAAATGATATAGAGTTTAAAGTCACATCCACATCATTCGTTGAAGGGACAAGACAAAGCCATGGAGGGTAGGAAGAAAATGCTTGAATAAAATACCTTTACTATCATACTTTAGACTAAGCAAAAAGGAATATATTTTAAAAGGGCAAACTTCTAGCTTAATTCTGAGAACTAATGCCAGCAGACAGTAAATGAATTAGTAACACACACACACACACACACACACCCTCAAGTTGTAATAAAGCCAGAGAATCATAAAGCTTTAATGGCTTAGCAGGATGATAAGAGGGAAGCAAAAAACTCGTTTGAAATTAATGAAAGGTCTTAACAACATAAAAAATTACTTACAAAACTAAAGTGTTGATAGACACAATATATTCCAGTTCTTTGGTCCAAGGATTTGTGAAACTAAACCACTGGCTTTTTAAAGTTACAAAAGAGCCATCTTTCGCTCTGAATTTGTATGAATCTGTAAATATTTTCTCTTTACTCTGTAGAACTTAACAAGAAAAGATAATAATCAGCATAATGGTCTATCACTATATAAATCAAACTTTTGAGGATGAATTCAAGTTTTGGATTTCACAGGAATGAGAAATTAAGATTTGAAGTTGCAATTAAAAAGTACCAAAACTTTACCCCACTCAATGCATACCTGCTTTGTGCTTGTCAGTCAAATTACTATG
Organism: Eidolon dupreanum; assembly: GCA_028627145.1. Lineage (NCBI taxonomy): Eukaryota > Metazoa > Chordata > Mammalia > Chiroptera > Pteropodidae > Eidolon > Eidolon dupreanum. Next base: position 30,340,682 of record CM053503.1, on the reverse strand, counting down.
ATCATCTTGATGAAAATATTCATAACAAGAAGTTCCCAAAAGTTCCTGAGGCAGATATCCTAAAATTGCTGTTGCCCTAGTTTTAAAATTAAAAATAAACTTCAGAATTTGTGAAAAAATTTACTTCCAGATTAGTGTCGGTCCATATGTGGTCAGGATAGCACGAAAGTGGACTGAGGGATAAGTGAGTCATATGCATCACTGGCTCCCTTTGACTGCCCTAGACCTAAACCAGAGCTGCAAAAAAGAATCGACATCCAGGCATGAGGCTACCCTAGAGGACACCCACCCAATCTAGAGTATGCTTTTTCTACCATTCACCAATAAAACTGTGGCCACAGACCATGCCCAGCTTCTGCCCCACCGGCTAAGAAATGCTCCATGTTGACATTTTGGTTTGAACAAATTTACCGATATATCCATATCGTTATTTCATTTCAACTTTATTTCCTGTTCTGAAACCTTAAAAAAAATCCAGCAGTGCTGAGTAACATTTTAATTGTCTTAAATATCCCACGAACTCTCATCATTATGGCATATAACTGTTACCTTTGATCCACATAGACAAATTTTCCATTCATTGCAAAACGAGTTATAAATTCAGTTGGTTTCACTTTAATCATTTCTCCACTGTTCTGTGGGACAATATATGGATGTAATCTTCCAATGGCAATAAGGCAGGTAAAATTACTGTCTTTCTGACTGTCCCTTTCTTCTTCCATTCCAATGATATTTGGAGGCCAGCTTCTCAAGTAACCCGTGCAGTGGATAGTACAGAATTTTCTATGATCTAATTCAAAAGTTTTTTAGAAAGAGAATTTGTTAATTATATCTCAGTAAAACTGGAAAAAGAACTTTTAAAAAGCATTTGAATCATGAATTCTTAAATTTCTTACATTGATATTTATAGTAGTTATAATTGTGCTATGACATGTTCTTTAAACATGAAAGGGAAATAGTATTTCATTAAAAAAATCATTGGTTGTGTTTATTTTATTCTTAATGAGTTATTTTTCTCAGGAACTAAACTATATGTACTACAACAACAAGTAAACAGATTGCTTTAATCTAGGTTTAAACAGATCTATAACTACTTAATTATTATAAGTCAATTTTTAAAAATATAGTAATTTATATCAGTTAAACTTCATGCTCTCTTGCTCTTAGCCACAAAGAAATTGTTTTCAGCTTATTAAAATTTTGGTATATTACAATATATTTTCAAAAGCTTAAAGGACAATTTTGCATACATTCTTAAATTTCTTATGTTAGTACATAATGGTTTATAGATACATATGGTTATAATAAATTACAGAAACATTTTAGAAAACACTGAAGAAATTTATAATAAAAGATATTATAGAAATAAAATGACTCAAATATCACTTTTCAGAAAAATCCCAAGCAATTAACTCATAGGAAAAAGCTTGTCAAACAGGTCCAACCAGAATAAAAAATTTGGAAATAATCCATATGCTCAAATATCAGTAAATGCTTAAGAAAACAATAAAATGCAACTCAGGCATAAAAGAAGGCAGTTTACAGATTATGGCAATCCAACAAAAAAGCAATTTAAAGGTTAAAATGAAGGGAGAAGGGCTGGTAAAAATCACTTAAAACCTTTGTTTGTGAAGACTTAGAAAAGACCAGAACAGTCACTATTTTAAATTGGCACTATTTGGTAAAACCGTTACTACAAATATTCTTTTAAAAACATTTTTTAATAGATGATGATACGAGCTATCTTATAAAATAGCAATAGTAATAGCAGATATTTATAGAACACTTTATGTGCTGTGCTCTAAATGCTTTATTTTTTTTATTTATTTATTTTTATGGTGACATCAGTTAGCGAAATCTAGTTTCAGCTGTACATTTTAACAGTAAGGCATATATATATATATTTACACTGTGTTCTTTAAGTATATAATTCATTTAATCTGCTTAATAGTCCCGTGAGATGTTCTAGCGTTATCCCCATGGTGTTAGGAAACTGAGAGTTAACGCCAAGGTCACAGCAGGGAAGGGTGGAACCAACGTTTAGATCCAGACAGGCTGGCTCCAGAGCCTCCCTTTCTGAACCACTAACGCCCTGCTATTTGACGATAGTGAGTGCTCTGTCACTGAAGGTGTTCAAACAGGAGTTTCCTGGGTGATGAAGGAAAATGAGTACAAAAAGATGTTCCAATCAGAGGGAACAGCCAGCGCACACCGAGGGTTAAAAGAGAGCAGTCAGATGTGGCTGATGCATTGTCTGAGAATGGGAAATGGAGAATGAAGCAGGGAACAGCTCCGGTAAGCCATGCTTAGGACCCGGTATTCAACAACTAACACATCATCTCCTCTGTGGTCCACAGATGCCTTAAATTACTAGTCATTATCTTTCCAACCTTAAACCGAGTCTTTATTACTTATTCTCTATCCTATTTAATGGCACCACAATCAACCCAGGTAATTAGATTTGTCTCCAAATACCAGAGAAAAAGGAATAAGCAAAGAGTACAGGCGTCAGACGTTGGAAACCAGGTGGCAGGCCCTTGAAGTGGTAAGTGCTGAGAGAATAAGTCATGTGGTACTGACAGCATCCGCCACAATTCACAAGCCAGTGGATTCTCCATGTGTTGCTATATTACTGATTATCTTTCCAAGATAAACTTAAATACCTAAGATGTTTGGTAGCAGTCTTTCGTCAGCCTTTGATTTCACAAGTTGAGATACATAATTTCATCCTTATCTTAGAAGCTTTTTCAAATTTTGAATCCATGATATTACTGTCAGAACCAGGGTGGAAATGTTTTTAATGTCAATCTTACTTTTAAAATCCTTTTATTATAAAAAATCTCAAATATACACAAAATCAGAGAGAACAGCACAGTTGACCCTTAAACAAAACAGGAGTTAGGGGTGCTGACCCCACAGTAGTCAAAAATCCGAGTATGACTTTTGACTCCCCAAAACTTTACTAATAGCCTATTGTTGACTGGACGCCTTACCAATAATGCACAAGTCGATGAACACATATTTTGTACATTGTATGTATTATATACTGCATTACAATAAAGTAAGCTAGAGAAAAGAAAATGTTAAGAAAATCATGAGAAAATATATTTACAGTATTTATTGAAAAAAAAAATATGCATGTAAGTGGATCCACACAGTTCAAACTCATGTTATGAGTGACTTGTGGCTAATCTTGGAAATGGCCTTTCCATAAATCTTAAATTCAGTTTCATTAGCATTAAAAGGGCTGCTTTCTGCTCTTTATTCTTTTACTTTTAAATTTCACTAAGGCAAAACTATGAAGACAAAAGATAAGAGGTTGCCAAGGGTGGTGGTGAGGAGAGATGAACAGGTAGAGCACATATTTTTAGGGCAGTGAAGATAATCTGTATGATATTATAATGATGGATGTATGTCATTATATATTTCCCCAAACCCACAAAATGAACACTACCAAGAGTTAACACTAAGGTAAACTATGGACTTCTGGGAGATCATGAGGTGTTAATGTAGGTTTCATCCTTGGAAAATACATATACCATTCTGGTGAAAGATGTTCATAATGGATAAGGCTGTGCATGTGTGAGCACCAAGAATATATGGGAAATCTCTTTACTTTCCTCTCGATTTTGTTGTAAACCTAAAACTGCTCTAAAAATAGTCTTAAAAAATAATCAGAAATTTTAATGTAACATGTCACAGTAAAAGGAAAAAACCACCTTTATTAACTTTCATCATTAATAAGGAGTGGTCTTAAAACAATTATATTGGCTAATTACTGTTGGAAAGAACAATTTAATAGCAACTACATGCAAAATATAATTATTTCACTTGACAAACAGTCTTTGGTTAAAGTAGAATGCAAAATGATCTCATACATGGGAAGTCATCCATGTGGCAAATGAGGGTTCCATTTTGTAGTTACCTTATCCTGGTCCAGGGATCTGTCTACATGTCTGTCTGCATACAGTTCTCCTCAAACTAGGCACTCTGAGGAAGGGCCGTACTGATCCTGAACACATGCCCTTACCATTCCTTAGGCCAAACTGACCTCATACCTTTGGCACAGAGCTCTGAAGTGTTAAGTGAGTACTTGGTTCAGTGTTTAAACAGATTAAAAAGTCCTTTTTTGAGGAGATATTTGACTCAGACTGCAGGCATCCATGTGGCCCAACTTGATGTGGGAGTGGACGTCCGTGTGTGGGTGGGGATACATTCCTACAACCGGAGCCAATTCCCCCTTGTTGCGTGTCTACTGCAGAAATCATCTAAAATGGATCTTTCATCTTTGGCATATTGGAAGCTACTCTGCTAAATGGCATGGAACAGTGGAGAAAAAAATACAGATTTTAAAGCTAGATTACTGATTCTGCCACTTTCTATGTGACTTTAGACAAATATTCTTTTTAGGCTTCAGTTTCCTCATTTGCAAGATGGGAGGTGATTTGCACAGGATTGTTGTGCAGATTTACTTTTCAAAGTGCTTGGTGTATAGATTTTAAATAATTACTAATTTTCTTCTTGTTCTTTTATTTTCCTTCTCTTCTTTCTGAGCCACAAATAATGGCTTCCATTTATTAAGTGCTTACTGGGAGACAAGCACTTCATTAGCCATGTGTTATCCTGACCATACTCCCATGAGGTGCTATATCATACCAAGCATATCAGTCTGCTAAGGACAACCATAACAAAATACCAGCATGAGAAGCTTAAACAATAGAAATTCATTTTCTCATAGCTCTGGAGGCTAGAAGTCCAAGATCAAGGTTTGGTTTCTCCTGAGGCCTCTTTTTGGCTTGTAGACAGCTGAGGACACAATTGTGTCCTCATTTTGCCTCTTCTCTGTGAGTGTGTATTCCAGGTGTGTCCCTCTTCTTATGAGACACCAGTCATACTGGATTAGGGTCACACTCTTATGGCCTCATTTAACCTTAATTATCTCTTTTAAGGCCCTACCTCCAAGTGCAGTCACATTGGGAGCTAGGGCTTCAACATGGAATTTTGGGAAAACATGATTCAGCCCATAACACCCATTTTCCATGTATTGAGAGGAACTTGTCTAAGGTTGCACAGCTATTAAGCAGCAGACAATTAAAAAGCTACTCAATTCAGAACCCAGGCCCTTTCAACTCTATCCTAAAGCTTGATCACCAGCATGGTTGTTGTGAGGCAGGGTTTAGTATGAGAACCTGGAGGGACTTAAAAATAGTCAGCTCCTTTAGCTCATCACAGAATTCAACTATGAATCAGCTCTAATTGACCATTTGCCAGGTATTCTTGAAATAGCTGTATTTTTCCAGTAAGATTATCAATATTTATTTCAAAGGAAAGAAATTTTCCCTGGCTCTTTTATAAATCTCTGAAACTTATAACAAAAAAAAAAAATCCTCTTAGAAACCACATGGAAGGACTAAAGTTTGATTATTACATTCTTCAAGAATGATTATATACATGTGTTTTTGCTCAAGGTTCAAAATCTACAAAACTGCTTCAAAATACTGTAACAATACCATGTAGTTTCATGGAAAGCACATCACTTTCCTTTTCATATCTTTGCAAAGGGTCAAAAGACCAGACACAAAGTATTATACTTCCAAGGTTATCATCAGTGATTGACTTGGGCTCCCATACCTAAGAAAAATCCTCCAAGATACATATATTCAGTCATGTGCATTTCTAGAATTTCACAAAAACCAAAATGAAAAATCTAAGGGGAAAGAAAGAAGAGTGAGCCCAGACAAGGTAGACCTACCACCAATTTGTGGCTTTTAGTTCCACATTTCAAGCCAAATTGTAAAATGCCCATTTGATTAACCTACATTTATTTTCAGTAAGGCCCAGATTCCTTTGGTTCCCACTGCAGAGCCTTTTCAGATTTATTTCTCATGAGAATTATGGTATAGAAAATGATCCAAATTGTGTGCTGTCTTAGTTAGCTAGGGCTTCCATAGCAAAGTACACAGACTGGGTGGCTTAATCAACAAATATTTATTTCCTCACAGTTCTGGAGGCTGGAATTCCAAGATCAGGATGGCAGCATAGTCGAGTTCTGGTGAGGGCTCTCGTCCTGGCTTGTAGATAGCTACCATCTTGCCGTGTGCTCACGAACAGCCAACCCTCTGGTGTCTCTTCTTATAATGGGCACTAATCACATTATTAGGGCCCCACCCTCATTCCTTCACCTAAGCCTAATCATCTCCCATAGGTCTCATCTCCAAATGCCATAACATTGGGGGTTAGGAATTCAACATATGAATTTTAGGAGACACAATTCAGCCCATAGCATGTGATAAAAACTTCTTGAGATAAAATTGTTTAAATTGTTTCTTGGGTGAAACAAAAACACTATCATATAGATTAATTCACTGGATTCTTAACTGTCCATGTGGATCTGAAAGCAATTATGTGGTCAGTCAGGAACAAAGGACAAAGGGATGGTCATGTGTTCCTTCAATAAACGTTTGAGAGTCTACTATGTGTCAGGCACCTTGAAAAGAGAAATAAAGCTCTCATTCTAGTGTGAGAGGCAAACATAAAAAATATAACTGCACTATAGTATAGAAAAGATAGGAAATAAGAGACATGCTCAGGATTATTAATGGACTACCAAAAGTGGGTGCTAGGGACTCAGGTCTAATCAGAAAAAGGAGGGTGTTGAGGAGGATTTTCGAGAAAGAAGTGTTGCCTGTGCCTTAATAGCCCAGGACCTGCTGATAGGCTTGCATTCTCCTTTCCTACAGCATGATGGCCCAGTGCTCCTGCTGGTGTTCTGTCTTGGAGATCTGAGTCTGGTAAAGCTCTAGGGCCATAGGCTTGGCAGGCTCAATCTTCTCTTCCAAACTGGGCACTTCCCAGTTCAGGATTAAACTTTCATTATGGTGGGAAAGGATGTCATAAAGCTGCCTTCTTAAATCTTTCATGTTTCCACTGATCATCCTGTAGGGTCTGCCTTGCTGGGGGACAGATCCTTTGAAATGTTTCTTGAGGTTCTCCCAGTTGATCCACATATTTTGGCCCCTCTCTGGTTTTAATATGAAGTCCTAAGGGGAGCATACCCAGGGTGTGTGATTTGGTGCTTCATAATCTACAGTGATAGCAATGGTCACATAGCTCCCACTGGACCTAATACAGCACAATTCTTTCTTACTATCGGGCTAAGAGTCTACTAAAAGTGCAGAGATGTTCCTAGGGGTATCCCCGAGACTCAGCTCTAATCTCCAAAGTGATGGCTTCATATATATCTTTTGCATGCTATAAAAATATTTTAAGCATCTTTCATGTTTATAAACTATATACATCTGCTTTTGTACTAATATGTGTATTATAAAAAACAAAACTAAAACTAAAAATATAAATGGATGAAAAACAATGTTTTAAGAACAAACTTTATTAATGATAACGTTTTTGTTCTTTAAAAATTATAATACATAAGCAATATAACTAATTATGTTCTAAATTTTTTTAAAGTATAGTTGTCATACAATATTATATTAGTTTCAGGTGTATAATATAGTGATTCAACATTTATATACCTTACGATGAGATCACCATAAGTATAGTAACTGTCACTGATATTACTGACTATATTCCCTGTGCTGTACATTACATCCCCATGGCTCATTTATTTTATAACTGGAAGTATTTACCTCTTATTCCTTCTTCTTTTTCACCCATCCCCCATGCCTCTCATCTGACAACCATCCATTTGTTATCTATATCTGAGGCTGTTTGTTCTGTTCATTTGTTTTAGTTTTTTTTTTTTTAGATTCCCCATATAAGTGAAATCATGGTATTTATCTTTCTCTGTCTGACCTATTTCACTTAGCAAAATACGCTCTAGGTCTATCCATGTGTTTCATTCTTTCTTATAGCTGACTAGTACTGCATTATCTATCAATGGACACAGGTTGTTTCTTTACCTTGACTATTATAAATAGTGCTGCAATGAATATAGGGGTGCATATATCTTTTTGAACTGTTTTTGTTTTATTTGGATAAATACCCAGAAGTAGAAATACTGGGTTGTATGTTCTATCTTTAATTTTTGAGGCACCTCCATACTGTTTTCTGTAGTGGCTGCACGAATTTATAATACCACCAACAGTGTACAAGAGTTCCCTTTTCTCCACATCCTAGCCAGCATTTGTTATTTGTTGATTTAATGATGACAGCCATTCTGACAGATGTGAGGTGAGTGCTCAGTGTGATTCTGATTTGCATTTCCCTGATGATTAGTGACATTGAGCATCTTTTCATACGTCTGTTGGTCACCTACATATTTTTTTTTAGATAACTGTCTATTCAGGTCCTATGCCCATTTTTGAATCAAATTCTTTTTTGTTGTTGTTGTTGTTGTTTTTTTGCTATTGAGTTCCTTGTATATTTTGTATATTAACCCCTTATCAGATATGTCATTTGCAAATATCTTCTCCCATTCAGTAGGCTGTCTTTTCACTTTGTTGATGGTATGCTTTATTTTTCAAAACCATATTTTAATATAATGTGAAATAGTGATTTGAAGGCCTATTTCTAAATCTAACTTCTCATTCTTTTTCTTCATAGCACTTATCAGCAAGGATTTTGTTCACTGCTCTGAGCCCAGCATATAGAAAAGTGTTTGGCCCATATTGTGTACTTAATATTTATTTTTAAAAATTCTTTTTGAATATGATTCCATATAATAGTGTGTTACACATCCCTTCACTACTCCATGTTCAATGACCTCATGTAGGCAGCTTGAAATTAGCTACCATGTGACTATTTACACCACAAAAATTGGCAAAGCTATACATCAGAGCTTGATTTGTCTTTTCCTGATTGTGTAGACCTATGAGAGTGATGGGCAAAACACTTTGGATTAAACTTAAATTGTGTGTTGTATCTGTAGCTATACAGTAAATAGCACAAAAAAATTAAGTAAATAATCTTGTAATTAAAAAACCATTATCACTTTTAGCACAGTCATTCATATTGAAAAATTAGTTAAGTTTCAAGAAGATGTCTTTATGGTTTCACTTTTATTTTACTAATTAATGTAAGGGAAAACATCAACCAACGTTCTTATCAGAACTACACTCAGAAAGCTGGTTGTTACATACAGACCAGCACACCACTGCCCCTAACCCATGTAGTGGGCCTACAAATCTAGCCCCAGTTGCCTTTCTTCATCATTTAGGATCTAGTCACACTGATCTTTGTTGGGTCCCCAGAATACCAAGTTTTTCTATCTTCAGATTTTTATACTTGTCTTTGTGTCAGGAATGTCTTCCCATAGATTTGTGCATAGCTGAGTCCTTCTCATCATTTAGGTCTCAGATCAAATGTCACTTAATAGATATTCTCTGAGTAGTCTAAAGTAACTACTTCTTCCTAGTCCCTGTCCTCATTATCCTCTTTTATTGACTTCATTGTACTTTCTACTACCTAAAATATTATTTACTTGTCAAATGGCTGTAAGGGTCACTAAAATAATGACTTATCTCCCTGTTTCCAGTGTATTCTTTGCATTTGGTATGGTGCCTAGCACATAGTAGGGACTAAATTAATAATTATCAACTGACAAAAATCTATTTAATTAGAGACTACTATGTCAGATAATGATCTCCAGCTTATCTCTACCACTTTTACTTAAGTATAGCCTATATTTACAGACCTTTTTAGAAACAAGATTATAATTGAAGCTGTGAAAAAATGTAAGTGGGGAAGAAATCACCAACAGAATTTCAGCCCATCTTGGGCAATGCTGCCCAGGGCATTCCTTCTTCCTCTCCTTTCTTGCTCTTTACTTCTCTTGTGTTCCCAGAGAACCTCATACTTGAGAGAAGAGTCTAAAGCAGTGGTTCTCAAAAAGAATAGAGAAGTTGAGAACCAAACCTATAAGGTTACAAGTCTTAGAAGGAAAAAGTAAGATGACAGAGCATGGGGTAGAGGATGAAATCAAGTTTTTCAGGAGTAAAATGGTTACACTGGGCACTAGCCATGCACCAAGACAAAGATGACTAAAATACTAGTACTAATAAGTCCACATGGAAACTCTTCTCTTCCCAGAAGGAAAGATAGATTAGTCTGATAATCTTTAAAGCACTTACAAAAATTGATAAGCCTCTACTCAATTTATAACTTGCATCAAAACACCACAAAGATTTCAGCCATGTTAAGGGAGCTGCATTGGCTACCATGTTTTTCTGCTGTGTAGATTAGGTGACTCACTTATGGTTGTATCTACTCAACATGGTGTTAGACCATATCTAGATAAATTATAAGGGTAAAATGTCTTACAGGTCAGGTTTACATGGAGTATGACTCCTTGGACCACCCACATAAATATTCCTGCCCTTGGAAACTAGCTCCACGTTATATGGCCATGACCCAATATAAGATTAATATACATTTAACATGACTAACTTGAGAAGGAAGGCAGAGAAAGTAGGTGCCCTGAAGTAATGACAGTAATGGTGCTTACCATCTGCTCTGCACAGTCCTAAGTTTAAGTGCATTATTTCTAATAGTATTCATAACAGCTCACAGCATTTATCAGGTGTTACTATGCTAGGAACCATGCTAAGCACATAACACATATTAACTGATTTAATCCTGATAACAATCCTGTGAGGAAGGTTATTACTCTGATCTTACAGTTGAAGAGAGTGAGACTCAGAAGAATTTAGTAATTTATCTTCAGTCACATAGTTAATCACAAGTTAGAATACAAACCTGAGCAGTTTGCCTCCAGAACCTATGCGCTTAGCCAATAAACAAAACCATACGACTCTGTGAATATCTTTGTTCTACAGATAAGGAAGCAGGCTCAGAGGGGTTAAGAAAATTGTTCACAGTCGCACAGCTAGCAGGTGGTAGAACCAAAATCTGGTCCCAATCAGTTGAATTCCACAGCCTCTATACCACCAGTCCAGCTGGTGATTTCAACCCTCAGGTTGCCATACATGTGACTTTAGACAGCTCCCCACTACTCAGAGCCAAGGACAAGAGGGAAGCAACTAATGGTTTACAAACAGACCCACCCATAGAACTGCTGATTCATTCTGCTTTTGTTTCTTTATCATATAAGGTAAGAGTAGGGGGTTTAGGTTTGAGTAAGTTTTTCCTACTTCACTTTCTGCAAGTTTCTGCAAGTTGTCTCTCCTCTCTGATTCGAAAACACAGGTAAGAATGTTTTTGTGGGGATTAAAACACTTTACACAGCATCTGGCACAGAGTAAGTGCTTAAAAAGTGAGTATTAGTGATTATTACCTTAAGCAGTTGCCAAAAAAAGATTCTAACCAAAACCTGTAAATAAACTGAATCTTGCTCTACATAAAGATCCTTTTAAAAGATGTGAAAGCAAATTTTACCTTAAAATTTGCATAAGGAATTCTATATCTGACAGGTTAATACGCTCTTAGGCAAAAACATCATGATATTTTGCAGTCCCTAAAAGGTCCCAATTAAGTAAAATAGATGTTAAATCAATTCAAAATGTAAATACCTACAAGCCTATATAAGAATTATGAGGAAACAGAACTAGAAATATTTACCAAAGAACCACAATATCATGAAAATTAGAACGACACCTAGAACATCTTAAGAACCATTCACCAACCCCAATAATCTTAAACATAAACTTAAAAAAAAAAATGTTCACCAAAATTAATCAAATCAGGCTCTTGCACTATTGCAGTTTTTCAGAGAGACATAACTTTATATTTTAAAAGTAGTATTGGACTTTCATAACAAAATTTTATTTCTACCTCTTCCCATTTTATAGTCCCCAAACTGCAATTTCAATAGCACCATTAAAGTCTTGGGCAACAAAGAAATGTGTAATTACTTGATAAATTTGAAAGATATGATCAGCCAATCTAAATAATTCGGTTAAAAAAGAACTTATTTCCTGAGGTGCTTTTGGCCTTGATTATTTGCCTTGACCATATATTTTATTTGTTCTGTATATAACATATTTAGGGCATTAATTTTATATCCATGCCTTACATCAGTTGACACTTCAAAATAATGATACCTTTCTTCTTTGAGTTGGGTAAGCACTCATCCTCTTCTTTAACAGAGATTTTACAACTCTTTATCCGACAGAAAAAGGATCGTCTTGAGCCAGAACACACACGAGTCCTTCCAGTTTGGAAATTGCTGTTAACTTGCAAGCCAGCTTTCATAGCAGAATGAGGCAAGAGAATAGGTAGAGAAGAATATTTTCAAATAATTTTGAAATTATCTCCTAACGTTTTCTGAACATCTATTACATTTTTTTATAAATTAAAAAAGAAATGGTTATTTAAAGCAATGACATCATTGTACAGTAAGCCAGGAAGTGAAACATACCAAAAAAATGTATTTGTTAAGCAATAATATTTTGATAACTTATAAACACTTACAATTTATCTTTATTTTTCTCCTGGGGGTAGATGATAAAGATAATTAAAATAAAATTAAATTAAATAAAAATTAAATTAAAAAATGAAAAACTCAATTATAATAATCAATGGCATAAAACATCATTATTTTTATATTATAATTACTTGGTACTAAGCATTTTCAGAGAAAATAAGTATTTTTGGAGAAAATAAAGAATATTTATACCTCCCAAGCACAATTATAGAAGGTATTTCATATTGAATAGACCTAACTCACATAAGAAAATAATTATCTCTCAGCATATAATTGAATAATGAAAACTCTAGCAATTTTTTTTACCCCAAATGATACTTTCTTATAAAAATATTATTAGCATGTGAAAAATAGCAGCTATGAAGCAATCACAGTTTCCTCAAACAAAGCAGCTTCATATGAATATAGTATTTGTTTTTATATGTGAGTATGAATACAGGAATTCTCTATAGAGTTATATTGGTTTTTTTTTTCAACTTTGAGGTTGATTGTGAAGCTTATTACATAATTCTCTTCTTGATAAAACCATAATTAGATAACTTTTCAAAAACATTATATAGCTGTACTTTAACTAATAAGTACAATTACATTAAGCGGTAAACATGTTGAAATGAGCACTTACTTTTGGCATCTATGAGCTTCTCTCTTGGTGAAATATCAGAAGAAGACAATTGTTCCTTTACTTTGGCAACATCTTTTGGATGTAGGAAGTCAAAGAAGCTTTGTCCAGTCAAACTAGCCTATTGATAAAGTAGACATTCATTTAAAATCAGTACCAGAATTTTTCTACGTTTCCTTATAAAGATGTATGATAAATACTTTCGTTAAAGTTGCTTTTTCTTAAGCTCAAAGATACACCTACTACACTGTGTGACATTAATGTTAAAAGGAGGATCATACTTGTAGATAGAAAAAAATACACAGAACCAAAATTGGATACACACAAATCACACAAAAACACCTAACCATTAATATTCTATTTACTCTTGTTAATATCTCTCAATTTGTATACATTACTTCTAAATTATATTATGATTTTCTTTAAACTTTATCCTGGGTAAAGGTAAAGCAATTATAGTATCATATGGAAGTCATTGAATATCTGTGATTTTATGGCATGACTCAGAGATTTACCATACTGTTAAAAAAAATTACCATGCTATTGAAAAACAAAATCCAACCTGGGTCACCTTCCACTTGCCATTCCACTTTTAACATGCAGAGTATTCCTAGGTCTGGGCCTTTGCTCCATGGTATTGTCACCTGGAATTCATTACCCCTTCTCTTCTCTACAAACTCAATTCCGTAGCCAATCCAGCCAATTGCATTTTCCTCCCTAGAGTTCCTAGATTCCCTCTCTCAATGCAAAATGTTTTCCTCTCCTCTGCACATCTTAAAGCCTAGCGGACATTCTACTTTGCATGTGAAGTCCTCCCTGATCCATAGTGATCATGCATCTTCTGAACTCCTTTATTAGCCAAGTAGATATTCCTATCGGAGACAGAACAAATGGACCAGATAGTACAAGTAGCCCAGATTACCTGGCAGTTAGATATCTCATACTAAAACAAATAAATGAAAACCTAGCAATCTGATTTATACAGCAGTTATTGTGTGATTGGTTAAGACAAATCTGACCAAAACTCTGCTTTAGAACAAATCAGATTTCTGAATCTGAAAAGCTGGGGACCAGACCCTACACCATGGTCATCCCAAAGTCCTGAGCAGTCAGTGAGCCTCTTGAATGGTCTCTGAAATGCAAAGACAGTGCCCAGTGAGACTGGATTCCATCCATGTCCCTAATTTGGAAGTCAGTGCTACTTTGAATTGTCGATTACCTTAGTGAATGTATAGGTGTGATGTTCTCAATTTCCAATTAGAAGAAAGAATAATCAAGTCTTGCCCTGCTTTTGTGTACCCAGCTATGACCAGCCGCATGATTCATTTGGCTTATAATATCTTTCTTTAATATTTAGTTCATTATACATGAATGCCTTCTCTCTCTTCAAATTTTTAAGTTTGAGGGGAATATAAGCTGAAAGTAATGAGCATTATTTAAGATTAAATCTTTGGGCTATTTGATTTCTAAAAGGAAACCATGGGTGCTAGTTTATTCACTCTGTTGGATTACTTTCAGTGCTATAGTTTTTAAGCAACTAGTTTAAATTAAAAGGAGTTCAGTCATGAGGAGATAAAGCAATCACACAGCTAGTTAAATAAAAAAAGTATTTCAGATTTGTTGCGAGAATTTAGATGAAAAGCTGTTATGAAATGTATATAACTTAATAATAAATACTAATGCTGTCTCTTTGCTGAAACAGAGAAGGGTGACTAATATTTTTCTGACACTCAAATATGACATTTTATTCAGTCTTTATATCCTGTGTAACAGGCTTAATCATCATTTCTATTTTTTACATAGGAGGAAGCTGAGGTTCAGGAAAATGAAATAAGTTGCTGAAGGTCAGGAAGTGAACACTCTTGTCAGTAATAAAAACCTATACCATTTCCACATATCTTTCCATCTCTCCTAGAGTTCTAACTATCAGAACCTAATCCCACAGCCCAATGGGAAGAAAGGGTTCAGAAGGAGAGCTTTGAAATATATTTGTTCAAAAAAACTAAACATAGTGTGAAAATTTCCTCAGTTTTAGATACCTGATCATAATTAAGTATTTTGGAGACTGACTTAGAAACGAAGAGAATCTTTCCTCTTTCACATCCAACCACAAATAGGAAGCCATCTGCAGTCTGGGATTTAAAAACATGAAAGTAAATATTTTTAAATATCATCTGTCTTACACACATTCAGATTCTGTGGAAATT
The DNA here is from genome assembly GCA_028627145.1 of Eidolon dupreanum. Classification (NCBI taxonomy): domain Eukaryota; kingdom Metazoa; phylum Chordata; class Mammalia; order Chiroptera; family Pteropodidae; genus Eidolon; species Eidolon dupreanum. The sequence goes on along the minus strand of CM053503.1, from coordinate 30,325,456 downwards.
ACTGTAGCAATAAAATTAACAGTGGTTATAGATCTAGTAAGATTAATATTAAGAAATTTTCTTAAGATATGTGTAAAAAGATTTATAAAGAACATTAAATTGGACCCCAATTTAAACTAATGTTTTTGACATGAGAAGTTCAGCCACAAAATATTTTGTTTAAATATTTCATAATATAAAAATTATCTATACCAAATTCTACTCTACTGCATACAGAAACTGTGTAAAGACATCAAAACATATCAATAACGATGATTGTCTATAGATGTGTTGAGATGAAAGGATATGCAGACTGGGGATGAGGAAGGGATAAAAATATTTTTCTGTATACCTCTTTATACTTTGAATAATGGTAAGCTATCACTAGATAATGATAAGGTATCATCCTAAACTAAATTTTAAAAATTCGAATATATCAGCTACTCCCATAAGATCTACCAAGTAAATCCTCTGTGATCAAACCAGAAATGGATATGTCTGGACACACAGGATGAGTCTGGTACCCTCTCTCTTGACATTTCTTGGAATAATTTTTACCAACTGAAAATAAACATGAGGTGAAATCAGCAGACATGTTCTACAGGGGCATTACTAGGGCTACATTAAGTTATGGCTGAAAAAACACTTAAAGATTGGTGAGAAAGCTTCTAAAGCATACTGTACATTTCACTATCTTTAATAATCTTTTGTTGTCTGCAAAAAAAAAATCCTTTATATTTCTGTTAGGAATATTATATTTACATTGTTCAAATAAAAGAGGAGCTTTCATAAAAAGTTTTTAAAAATTGGCAAACATAAATGAAAAATCTTTCTGTTTAATCATACTATGGTTTAAAGCACAGTAGTCATAGCACAAGATCAAGACACTTATTACCTCCTGGGGCGGGGGGAGGATGAGCCAATGACATGGTCATATTTTCCATGTCAAATAACCCTATAGAACAGTGAATCTGAAAACCCATACATATGAAGTGTATGTATAACTCATTAAGTAAGCAGTGACTGGCTAGTGTGCAGAGAACATGATCCTGAAGAAATAGGATACAAGGTAGATGGCTTTGAAGGAGGTGGTAATAGTGGGGAATAGATCTTAATGCCCTAGAAGTGAGGGCATTAAGCAGTATAAAGAGCTTAGCATTAAAAATGAGCCTCAGTCCATTTTTTAGAAAATGCCCATCCTCTGTCTCTACTTCCATTAGCACAAATTAATATGACATGGTTTCTTGTATAACTTAAATTTTTATGTTAAAGGAAATTTGGAGCAACATAGAGTCCTATATGTTTATAACAGAAAGCAAACTAAAGAAAATCTGCCTCTCAGATTTCAAATAGATAACTACATCTCCTTACTTACCTTCAGGATTAAGTGTCTGAGCTCATTATCCTGAATAAATGAAGGTCGATAATTATCTCCTGCATAAAAATTTGTCATACCTAAAAATAAACAAGTCAAAAAGTTATTAAAAATATAGTAGGGTTGGGAAGGTATTAAGTCTTCAATGAACATTAGTGATGCTGCTGCTGCTGGTGAGGATATTAGTGATGGCATTCTCTCCGTTAATATGTTCTTAGACCTCCTCTATAATCGTTCTCTTTCTTTGTTATTACTAGATTAAAATTTCCTGCTTTTAGATTGAAAATTCATTTATACTCAAAAGTGCAGACAGTAAGAGCTCTCTGTAAAAAAAAAAAAAAAAGCATCGATATTCTAGAATCTAGTTCTTTTTATAATTTCTTAGCTTATTAAAACTAGTCATATGAATTACCCTTAATAGAGGTGATTCTTGAATTCTAAACAAATTTTATAGTCATAGGATTTTTATATGATCCTTTAAACATCATACGAAGACTTCCGATAATACACAAAAATGTATAAAATATAAGTAAAATGATTTGTTTTAAGCCCTTAGCACAAAGTTTATTGTATTAAGATGAAAGTCTCTAAAGCTACTGAAGAACTGGCAAAAATGATAAGGAATTATCAGGTCAAAACTAGGATCCACTAACCTTAACTTGGAAAGCCCTTCACAGTCACAGGGGGTACAGGGGACAGTTAAGCCAAGCTGTGCTGTCCCCAGATAGCTCTGGGCAAGAGTGATTCAGAAAAGGTAAATCAATTCCCTCCTTTATACTTCCCAAGCCCCCTAACCACAATCTCATCCTCCTGGAGACTGCTAGAAAAGTTGGTTTTGCAAGACAAAAGCAGGGTAACACCCTGAGACACTTCAACCACAAACTGGCCTTTGAATGGATTTGCAACCTAAACTCACCAATTACCTAAGTGATGAGGAAAAAACAAAACAAGAAAATCACAAACACCTCATGGTATAATTTGATAAAGTTTTCTCAAACTGGTAACACCCCTAAGAGCCTGGCATAAGCAAAAGAAAATCCTCTCTTTTGGAATCTACCTTCTAGGTAGGCCTCACAGAATTCCCGGAAATGATTTGTTGTTGTTGTTATTACTACTACACAGCAACCTTGGAGGAAGTTGAGAAGCGTGGGCTGAAAGATGCAGTCTTTGAGGACCAGAGCAGGGTATAGTAATAAATCTACTTGAGGAAGACAGGGACATTTACAGGTCTGGCCTGAAGCAAAATTGGCAGAAGTTTGTGGACAAAACCCTGTTAATATAAACCAGGGAGAATGGGTGAGCCCTGACTAGGTGAGAGTGAGCGAGGACATGCAACGGAGAAAAAGAAGAGTAGAGCGGAAGCTAGGGTGAGGCGAGTTAGTAAAATGCATGCTGGATATGCTGTACACCTGCCAGAGTATAACAAATTCCACTCTCAGATTTCTGATGGCAAAAACAAATGAGAAACACGGTCACTTACTTGTGTTACAGTGTTCAAAGGGCTAAAAAAATGACAATTTGACAATAATAATGATAATGGCAATAACAGGTATTCCTCCTCCTCTTGCCACCACCTCTGCCCTTTGTGAACACTGGGCTCACCCTTCATATGCATTATTCTTTACTCTTAACAACAACCCTATGAGGCATATCCATTATCCCTGTTTTACAGATATGGAAGTTGAGGATTAGAATGTTAAGTAACTTGACTAAGTCACATAGATATTAAGTCAGGGAGCCAGGGGGTTTGCCTCCAGCACCCACACGCATGCACCACTGTGCTCTGTCACCACTATTAAGACCACATACACAGAATGCCCACAGGTTCTCCGAAAGTGCATGATGCAGAGCAGGGCTACCCAGACGTGGACTGCAGACCCCTGCCAACAGCCAACTGTGGTGAAATGAGCACAGAAATTAAGAATCAGCACTTAGACACATTATTATAGAAATGTAAGGTTGTTAGGGCTTCCCAGTTCATGATCATTTTTCCAGTAATCAACTGGATGGGGGTGGGGAACACTTGCCCTTCACCTGGAGAGTTTCAGAACCACTGCTGTCGAGTATATTTTAAAAATCATTTCACCATCCTTCTGTCTTTAAAGTAATTATGTATACCAAAATAACATGATCCACACGCAGCCCTCTGATGACCTGGTGTCTCGGATGTCAAGCACGTTGGAGGTACACTCTGGTAAGTGCTCTAGAATGCAGGCCAAATTGCTTTAAGTCATCTCACTTGGGGTAACATTAACTAAAGGGTCTGATGAGTACTTGACCTCCTCACTTCGGCTTAGGAGGGCCAATGGCGAAACCTATGCTCTGTTCCAAGAAATCATCTCTGGATTTAGTGTCTCCTTCCTACTCCTCTCACTTGTACCTCTGCTGTAACATCCCTCCCATTAGGTTTTACTGCTGTCTTCATGGATATGTCTCCCTTGTCCAGCCATGAATCCCTAGAGCACAGAGATCTTGCCTCATTCATTTTTTATATTCCCAGCACAGAACAGGAGTCTAGCTGATGCTCAGTTCGTGTTTGTTGAATTAGTTGATTGATTCATGGCTTCTCCCTCAGATCCTCCTCCTTTAGAACATTGCAAATGTGAAAACTCTTGGGTAATTTTAGGCTTGCAATCAAATGACCTCAGTTGAGCCTGCAAAGGTTGACTGCTGAAAGATTTAAGAGAAATATTGCATGCAACTTATGCAAGAGCCAGCTGTAGGTAAAAGAGAATCTTATTTATCTCATTTCACAATAGACTTATGAAAATAAGACCGTCAATCATGCTCCCACTGCCAGGCAGCATCCGAACACTTGCATTGCTCTGTGTGGCACTGAAGGACTCAAGGCCTGTACTTTCTCTTTCCAACCTGCACGCAGTCAGCTGGTTGGAGTGCCTCTGCCATTTTTTCTACCATATGTAGAGATCTAAGGTAGATGGTTTAAAGTATCTCTTGTTACAGTTGCACAAGTTACTATTAAATAGGCCTTTAACAGCTGTCTGTAGTTTTACTTCCTAATTTGTATATGCTCCCCCTCTTTTACTTCTTTCAATCTAGACGAATTTTCCAGAAATTTTTTAAATTTGTTCTTATATTTCTAAATGAAATAAGATCTTTGCGTGGGCTCCAATTTGCACCTGGAGTCTAGGTCAACACTACTGTCCACTAAGCCACTAACTCGACTGAGCCCTCGTATTCTGACCATAAAACTTCCTTTTCTCTGAAATAGAGTTTCCTTTTCCTGGCATGATGTGCAGGACACAGATCTAAATAAGACCCTTGGTCATCCTTTGCGTACTCCTTTTTCATACTTTTTTGAGCCAAATTTCACCATAATCTTTTAGATCTTTACAAATTTGAATTTTTAAAGTCTCAGACCTCTATGGTTTGCAGCTCATTCCCTGCCAGGTCTTCTGGTCTTCTCAATACAAATTTATGTCATTAACATTTGTATATCTAAAAGTCAATTCTATTTCCATGATACTGTCCATCATGTTGGACTGAGGTTATTCCAAAACATATGATTTTGACTATATATACACACACATATGCACACATATACACTTTGATTTAAAATTCAGGATTAAGTTGGGGAACCACTAAGGTCAGAAATGACCATGCATACCCCAAGAAGCAATGGCTAAGGACCTCCTTCACCCAATGACTAATAAATTGAGAATACCTTAAAATAGTAAGGTGTGATGCATTTTAAGGTACTACTTATAAATCTGAAAGAAGTTTTAAAAGAAACTGGCTGAATTTAAGATTTTCTTTTCTAAGAATGGAATCTGCCAAGAATTTAAAATTATAATACTACATTTCAGGACTTCTAAAATACCGAGAGGTATATATAGCAGGCATTGTTAACTTCATATTATACATGGGAAAACAAGTAGAAATGTAAAGACTTTTGAAGTTCACACAGTAATCTTAAGATATAGCTTTTAGTAGATTGAAGTTTTCTGACAACCAGCTTAGTATTCTCTCCACACACAGAATATGGACAAGCATCAACTTAATGCCTCTAAAACTGAAAGACGCCTTTGTATAGCATTTCAACAGTCAATAACAACAAACCAACACGAGAGATCTCAATTGCAGGAAAGACTTCACAAATCTAAGCATGGAGGTCATTTTCAAACTCACCTTTTAAAGATTTCAAGTATTGAACGGCCATTCTTAAAACTGTAAGTTTGTCCAGTTTTCGTGCCACAGGCTTGCACTGAGGGAGCATTGCTGACAGTTCTTCAATCAGGTTATTCATTTTATCTCTCCTCCGTTTTTCAGTTTGGCTATGAGCTTCTCTAAGAAGGAAAAAAAAAAAACCTCTTTTATACTTCACAGTCAGAAGACCCACAGTGATCTCGGAATAGGAATGGCACTTAAAAAATTCACAGTGCTTTCACCCGCACCCCCTACCTTTCCTCCTTTCTTCCCTACCTTATTTCCTGAAACATTTTAAGAACAGAGACATTTGTCTGAGGGCATGGTGAGTGGTTTTTTTCCTTTCCTCCAGTCTTAGAGGAAGAGATGAGTAGCCTTCTTTTCAAAGCTAATTCCTCTCTGGTATTTGCTTAAACCATTATCAGCATCTTAATCTCATTCTCTTTCACAGCTCCTCTCATAGGTCTATAAATGTGTGCAAGTCTCCTCTCTCTGATAAAACCCCTTTCCCTAATTCTAGAGGTCCCCCCCTTGCTACTGCCTTCCTTTCTCAGTCAGCTTCCTAAAAGAAGGCAGTCTCCAGTCTTTCTCAGGCACTTCTCCATCTATTAAAGTCAACCTTTCACAATCCCCACTCCACTAAAACTATTCCAGCAAGGGTCATCCTTATCTTATCCAATCTCTTGCTGATCCCTGCCTTGAATTTGACACAACTGACATTCCTCATTTTTGCGTGGCTTCTGTGACCTCTCCTGTTCCTCTATTCTCCCTCTTCAGCTCAGTCCCCTTTGTCTCTTTACTTGGCCTTAAACACCTGTGACCCTGAGATTCCTTACTTGGTACCACTCTTTCCTCATGCAATAGCTTCACCCTAAGAGATCTCATTCCCTCATAAGGTTTTCTAACTTATAACTCTTCATAAGCTAGCAACCATTAAACCGCTATACTTTATCCAGTTCCTGACTTTTGGAACTAGAATTATGTGTGTGACTGATTCCCAAACACCCTAAAACTCAGGAAATCCCAAGCTGAATGCTTTTCTGCAATTAACCCCATTTTTATTCTCTTTCCTCCACTAGTCCTTTTTTTCTCTTCTGTAGGGTTTATCTTGGTTGGTTACACCACTAGACTTTTTCTATACCCTTCCTCTTCTTCACCCTGAAGTGCCAAATAAACACAAACTCCCACAGACTCTAGTTCTTAAAATATTTCTTAAATATCCCCCCTCCTCTCCACCTACTCTGTAACTGCCTTATTCAGACCTTGTGATATAGCTCATTGCCACTTACCCCCAAAAGCCTTTTAAAGTGATGTTCTTTTTTTCTAATGTCTTCCTCTTCTAGTCTATCCTACCCAATACTTTCAGAATTATCATTCTAAACAAACCAAATCATCTAATCTATTGCATTAAACTGCCGAAATGTGTTTCTACTGCCTGCGAGGATTGGCCAAACTCCAAGTTTCACCATGACCTGGTTTATCCTTTCATCTCTCCATGTCTTTCCCTAGAGCTCCAAACGTTATACAGCAGCAATGCCAGATGACTTGCTAGTCCTCAAACACGCCACGTTGTCTTTCATATCTCCTCTGTCTTGCTCTTTCTTAGGCTTCATATTCATGGGAAGACACTACTCCTTCAAAGCCAAGCTCAGTTATTCTTCTGAGACGCTTTCTTTAACTACTCCATAATTAATCGTTTCCCTCTCTCAGCCACCTCAGCGCCTTTTGTGCCACTACCATAATTTACTGGATCTAAGCCACCATTAAGTGTAACATACATTATTTAATGCATCACAAATCACAAGGAAATAAAAATGCTGCCAAATAACAGGAAGATGCCATTGATAAGACATTTTTCTCAGATGATGAAGTGTTAGGGAGCAAATGTATATCTTAGATTTCAGGAATTAGGCTATTTTATTCTTCACACTTAACTGTAAACATCTGTTTCTCCTATAATGCTTAGATCATAGCAACTCCTTAATTTTTATATAAAAAGAGTTTAGTGGGGATGATTTGATGGGAAAGAGGATAAGTAGGAGACTTGTCTTAATCTGTTGTTATAGCAATTTTAAATTAGATGAAAGAAAATGTAATTTTTCCACACTGAAGTGGAGGAGAAGCTCTGATGGAGACTGATGCAGCTAATACTCCTCCTCCCCCCAAAACATTCCCCCTCGGGCAATGCCACTCCTGGAACAAAATATGGACTTTTGGGTAAACTGTATGGAATTCAAATTACATGAATATTTATATAAAATTGAGTCATCTACTCATACATTGGTCTATCCATGACCAACTTTTAGATTAAAATTTTATGATTAAAAAGTGTTACAGTTATCTTCTTGCTAAAATGATCACCTCTTTTTTTCTACCAGTATTACCCATTAAAATAGACAGTAGCAATGGACAGAGATGTCTGATTTGGGGAATGAACAGCAGAAGGCGGTGTGCTCTCTCTCAGAGCTGAAGTTTGGAGGGAGGTGAGAGCAAGGCCACTGGAGAGAGCAATGAATGATGACAGTAGGAACTAGGTATCTCAGACGAAGGTGAAATAGCCTCTTTTTGAATGAGGCACTGTACTTGAAGGAGGTGCACCTGAAAAGATTTCTGGAGGATTTATTAAGAAGGGGTATATTTATCTAGAGACTAGATCTCTGCTTAATAATTTATTAGGACCCTGGCTCTTAATTCTATATACTGTTACCCCCATTTTGAACCATATCAATGTTTTGTAGAATCATATCCATAAAACAGAATAAAAGAAGAAAAAGCAAAGCTGATATCTGGCCATGTTGCCAGATGCAGAAAAATTTTGTGTTAATATTGAAACAGTTAGTTGACAAAGAACTTATGATGATGGATTCCTAATAATCAGATGCTTCTCATAAGTAATTCCAATTTGTTTATAATATGAATCGGCTTTTTCTCTAGTGCTAAAAGTTTTTAATAAACAGCTATCTCAAGAAAAATTTAAAGATACATAAGCCAAATGTTATTCAAGTATATAGAAAAGAAAGGTAATGGTTACTTAATAATCACTACTTCTCACAGCATAACATATGAGAAAAACCTAATATTCATGAATCCATTATATCTTGACATCACCTTTTGTTTTGGCTAAAGGTGTACATGTGTGACCTTTTCCACCCACCAGGTACCATCTCAACAGTCAAAGTACCTGAAGGACTTCATTTTTACTTGTTGTTCACCATCTTCCATTCTACAAAAAAGCAGGGCAAAATATCAAACTACATGAAACAGCTTTCCTATAATCCTTGAGAGAAAAATAAATGTGAGATTAAATCCAGTCAACTTAATTTCTATTAAGTATTTAGTTATAAATGCTGCCCTGATAATCACTTGAAATGACTTTTACTGTCTACATGAGCTCTTCTCCTCCTAAAGCTGAAGGGCATGTCAGTCCCATCAAGATAACAAAAATGATATTAACTGACAGTGAACAATCATTGGTGTTCTATTTAAAACTTAGCCCATGCCAATACTAAGAAAAAAAAACATAATTTTCATGGAAATAACTTTATTTTTAAAACAACTGATGTCTTAACCAAAAATTTTATAGAAGCTATATTAAAATAGCCTGAAAATGCATTAAGAATCTCAGATCTTTAATCAAAAGAAATTTATTTTGCCTAAAAACATCTGGATGATAAGAAATATCAAAAACTGGAAACTCTGATCACTTGCCAATATTATCACATTAGTATATTTCCTAGCAAAATATACTAAATGTATATTTATGTATAAATATTTATATCCAAATAGATACACATGTGTGTGTATTAATTCAGAAATGCAGTCACCAGACCACTACCACTGATGGTTATAGACTACTTTTCACATTAAAAAATTATGCAGGCTGAGTAATTTTTGAAAAATATGTATTTTAAAATTATATTTCCAAATGTATCATTTTTTAAATGGACATTTGAAAAATTCAGGGAAAAGCACCTATGATCTCACCTGTAATATTTTAATGGGTCTCCCTATAATCTTTCCTAAACATGTATTTAGATACATACAAAAAAACAGCTTTGACTATTTAAGTCAGCCACAGTTTGTGTGTGTGTGTGTGTGTGTGTGTGTGTGTATGTGTGTACACACACACAACAAAATTCAGATGGTGTATTATTAACACTATCACATGACTATTTTCTCATCAGTTCAGTTATTGGAGAACATAATTTGAAATGATTGCATAGTGGTCCACTGGCTAACTATAGTATAATTTAATCATTTTCTAGGCTTTGAAAAAACTCTGACTTATCTTTGATCTATTTTATTAGAACTATTTTGAGTTTTTAATGATATTTTCCTGCTTAAAAAATATATGCTGTTTACAGAATATTTAGTAAAATTTATAAAGAGATACTTATAAATATTCAAATAAAAAGCTTAAAATGGGGTGCTTTTCCTTCTCACAGTCTAAATAAAGGATAGCTTTCATATTTATGGTACTTTCTCAAAAATATTTTCACATGTTATTTGATTCTCGCAATACTGGAGAATCATGTAGTTATAACTATTCCCATTTTACGGAAGAAGGAATAGAGGTCAGTAAGGTTGATGACTGTTCAGGGTCACATGCGTAACAGGAAACCGGGTGAAGCTAATTCTGTGCAGGATGGTGTGCCTTCCCCTATGTCTTGCTATTTCTCTCATCACTGTCAGTCTGCTTGGTACATATAAAATTAAACAACTTCTCTGAAGCAAAAGAGAGAGTCAGATTAAGTCAGCTTCTTTTCTCTTTTTAGTCTGCCTTCATATTTGGGAACTAAAACAGAAAATAATTCCACAGGTGAGTGATTTTCTTCCTAATGGTCTGGAATTATATATACATACATTTCAATTTTACAAGGTAAGCTTTGGCTGTTTTAAATCATGCTTTTGCTTTGATTATATATGTGTTTTAGAAAATTAACTCACTGACTGAAATTGCTTCCTTGGCGAAATCCAAACCAATTGTACTTATGAAATCCAAATTCAATACCTTTATTTAATGGTCTCTGGTAAAATAGAATAAAGGCATGATCATATCGTGTTAGTCAAATAATTCATGTCTTTGTTTGCAGCACAAACCTAGATAATTAATAAATTTGCTATTTTTTTCTCTATGCTGGCATTTGGTCTATAGCCATAATATTTTTATATATGAATTTTAATAAGCTTTCTGATATTAATAATATTCACATCACTTAGATGCAATTTCTTAGTGTAGCATCTTACACGACAGTAGCATAATTTTTTCAAAAAACAGTGCAAGCTTTTCCTGAACACTACTTTCACTACATTTTGAATGAAATGTAAGACCTCTCCCTAAATCGACCAAAGACAAATTATATTGGAAGCACATACAATCAAAACATTTTCCAGATTTGCCATTTTTCATACATTCCTCTTTTTGAAACTTTCTTCCTTTTGCTTCTGAGATACCACTCCCACTTTAGAGCCACGTCTTCTCACATTTCAGGTAGGATTCCCCTCTTCCCTTTACTGTGTTGAGGTCCATGTCTCCCCAGAGTATATCCTCAGCTCCCCAGTGACTGCCTCCATGCCAGTCCCCACATTTGCTTTCTGTACATTCATGCTGTCTGAATCTCCCTCCAGGTCAGGCCACAGCCCTTAATCCAGACCCTCATATCCAAATGCATTCTTGAAGATCCCATATATATATCACATTCTTCTTGTGTCCAAAACTGAATTCTTCGTTTCCTTAATCTCAGTGAATGATAACACCATCTTCCTTTTAGGTGACCAAGTCAGAAAACTTGGACACTTTTTATTTTCCTGCTCTTCCCATCCTGAAATCTTGAGATTCTATCTTTTAAATGTGTCATAATATGTCCCTTCCTTTCCAAGCCCTTCCTGTCAGAGCCACACTCTCAGACCAATGCTCAGAAAATCTAATCAATAAAAGACTCTCAGCTGTTTTCTCTGCCTGCTGGGTTTTCCTCCCTCAGTCCATCCTCCATGCTGTTTTCAGAGTGATCCTTTGAAAATGTAAATCTGTACCACTTCACACCTACAAGGATAGCTTTTAATTTTTTAAATGGAAAGTAACAAGTGTCAGCAAGGATATGGAGAAAATGGACCCCATGCACATGGCTAGCGAGAATGTAAAATGGTGTAGCCACTGTGGAAAAGAGTTTAGTGGTTCCTTAAAAATTAAACATAAAATTACTGTATGACTCAGCAATTCTACTCCTAGGTATATGCCCAAAAGAATCGAAAGCAAGGACTCAGATACTTGTATACCAATGTTCCTAGCAGCATTAATCACAATAGCCAAAAGATGAGAATAATGCAAATGCCCACTGACAGGTGAAGAGATAAACAAAATATGGTGTATAAGTACAATGGAATATTACACAATTACACAATGGAATATAATTTCATATAACAAAATGAAATTCTGATACATATTACAACATGCATGAAATCTGAAAACATTATGCTAAGTGAAATAAGCCAGACACAAAAGGACAAGCATTATATGATTCCACTTATAGGACATATCTAAAAAGTAGAATAGAGCTTACTAGGGCTGGGGGAAAGGGGATATGAAGAATTTTTGTTTAATGGGTACAGAGTTGCTGATTGGGGTGATGACAAAGTTTTAGAAATAGTGGTAATGGTTGCACAACATTGAGTATAACTAATGCCACTGAATTGTATACTTAAAAATAATTTAAATGGTAAATTTTATGTTATGTATTTTACTACAATAAAAAGTTTTTTAAAAAGTACAAAGGCAAGCAATTTTTAAAAATGTAAATCTGACTAAGTTCTTCTCATACTTAACATCCTTCCATTTTCCTTATCGCATTCAAGATAATTTCAGATTCCTTCGCTCAGTAGACTTTCATGACCCAAACCATGTTTATCCCTCATGGCTCACCCACCTCTATGTGCACCTCTGCTCTGCTGTGACAACCACTTGCTTCCAGATCAGCAGTGAGCTAATGATACCTTGTGCTTCTGCACAGCTATTCTTCTGCATAAAATATCTTCTCTACTCCTGCTCTAAATGGCTCATTTCCATTATTCATTTAAAACTTAAGTCAGCATCTCCAGGAAGCCGTCCTTCACTCCTGATCCCAACATGATTTAAATCCCCAACTTTCTTTATGGTCATAATACCTAGAATCTCTATTGTGGTAATTACCACAACATATAACAATTATTTGTATATCTCCCATTTCTACAAGGTTCTGAGTCTTATCTGATCTCTGAGTTAACTGGGTGTCACACACTCAATAAACGTTTAATGACTAGATTCCAGGGAATCCTCATCAATAACCCTTTTAAAGAATCAGCTCTCCATTCAAAACCAACAGTGCTAAAGAAAGAGTGAACATTTTTATACATTATTCTTTGTTTATAAATATCAAACACTCTCAGGCTCCATCGATGAAATCAACTTCATATCTATTGACTGGTTTTCATGCCCTGAGTCTCTTGGAAGGATGCTATCTAATCAGTACTTTGTAAAATCCATAAAGCACTTTGACAACCATCGTTTTGGAAAATGATGAGATGAAAGAAGGACTGGGGCAGAATGGAAAAGTTCTGGGATAGATAATGAGCAAATCAGTGGGGTGTATACTCTTTCTTCTGCCATGATATGCCCTCTTCAAGTATGAATAATATTTGAATGATAGTGCAGGACTTACCTACTGCCACTGGATGCTGATAGTTCTATCCTTGTTGAAAGGAGATAGGTAAAGGGATTCTGAGAATGCTTTTTCACCACTTTTTCTGTCATAATTCCTGACCTGGAGGGAAGGAGGCCTTGGGTCGTCCCTACCCAGACACGCTGGGAAATGGACAGCCTATCCTCAAGAGCTAGAAGTATTCCATCCTGTCCAGTTAGAGACAGGAAGCAGGGCATAATAAACTACCTCACTAACAATTGGACAGTCTATCTAGTTGTGTAACGTTGGGCAAGCTACTTGATATTTCTGAGTCCTAGCTTCATTTTCTAAAATTTCTAAAGTCTTTAGTGTTGCCCTCTGCCAAAAAAATCATTCACTATCGGTCAGTATTTTGCATAGTTATATTTGTCCTACCAATGACTTTATTTATTCCACAAAAAACTAAGTTTTCAACCATGCACCCTACATGGCACAAAATCATGTTACCTCTAGTACTCACTGCTCTCATTTCAACAGTCATAATCTTATTTAGATACTAAGAATGGACAGTAGTGTTTATGATTCTAAAGGAAAAGGAAAACAAAAAGGGCTAACAGTCACTTCAAGCTCAAGGTAAGTGGGTACTACCAACTGATAATTTAGGATGTAAAACATCAAACAGTCTAGATAGACTGTCACTTGGCCATCTGCAGTTATTTATGATCATTTGCATTAATAGAGGAGACTGAGAATACAGACAACCAAAAGCAGTAATCTTCAAGTGACTTACATATGGCTTGGAAAGTACATTGGTACTTAAATATGAATAACACTGATTCTGCTGTCTTGCAAATTGAAGCTAAATGATAAAGTATATTGGGAAGAACTGAGCTAAAGAGAGCTAGGATGTTTCATTATGTCCTCTTCTTGTCCCCCTACTCAGAATTTTTCCCTTCAATAGTGATGGACAACTATCATCAACTTTCACATTTATGTAAAGTACCACCCTGAAATGAATTGCTTTAGATTTATATTTTGTCATATTACTTTCTCTACATAAATCCTAGCTTTGGGAAAGTCATAAAAGAATATTTGGAGATGCAAGCAATTTCAAGCAACAACAACAACAACAACAACAACAAAAAATGAGGATAGTAAGTGTTCTCAACACTGACTTATCTACTTGGTTTAATAAATATGGAAAGCAAGAGTTTATGATTCAATTGGCCATAGATAACCAAGTTGGTTATTATATGAATGATGAGTAAAGTGAGAAGCGAAGTGGTAATTATTATTTTAAGCCAAACCTGCAGGAAGATGTTCTCCACATGGTTAAGTATCTCAATTAGGAAGACAAATCTCACACTGTGACCGTAAACATTAAGCAAACTAACCTTATCCTCCTATGTCTTTGAGACTCTGGTTGACCCTCCTGGATATCTACTAACCTTCAGAGTTGAAGTGAAAAGTTCCAGGTCAGTTAACATCAGAGGAGACAGTTAGGTGGATAAATAATTGTTCCTATCTAAATGTTACCAAGTCATTTAAAATAATTAACAATTTAAAAAGTAATCTTCTTCTTTTTTCTCTAGAGTTAAAGATTCCATGGGGTTAGAGGAATAAATTCACTTACTGGGATGGATCTGAATCACTTCCTTTTCGTTTTCTTGGAAACTCTGTCACATGTGGGCTGAAGGATCCGATAGCTGTTGGTTTTGTCCATGGGCTCATTTGATTGGAAACCATGGGAACAATGTACTGGTTGTCATCTAGCAACACCTCAGCTGTGAGAGATAAAGCACAATAAATCTATTTTAAACATTAAGTTTTACTTTATACATTTCCATATCACACATTTTAAATGGTTTTCCTATCTTGAAACTTTAAAAATGTCAACTAAATAACAACGTAAATTATGTACACTCAAATTAGAAATGTATTTGTTAGCCCATATTTTTCAAGTTTATTTTTCCCATCTAATTATAAAAAAATGAATACTGTAGAAAATATGGAAAACACAAAAAAGTTGAAATAGGGAAAGACCAGATTTCACCAACCAATGTTACTGTTTAAAGATATTTCTTTTTAGAATTTTTCTATAGTTATTATTTGAAACCATAGTGTATATTCTGCTTTGTCTACTTTCACTGTGATAATAACTTTACAGTGTTATTACAAATTCTTTATAAATTATTCTAATGGCAGCATAATGTAACATCATGTAGATGTGTCATAGCTACTTAACTACTCTTCTACTGTTAGATGTGTTTGTTTTTATTTTTCACCATCACAATATGTATTGTGGTACATAAAGCTTTTTATCTACTGGTTATTTCTTTTGGATAGCACTCCAGAAATGACTTAACAAAGTCAAGGAACATGAATATTTTATACTCTGAGTTGATAAATATGATAGTAAAATTCTTTTTGTATAAAGTGTGGTTTATTACATGTCATAAAATAAAATCAGAATCAATAAATTAAAAATTATCCAAATGTGAGCTGTTGCCTCATTAATTTACATACAACAAATTTAAACTCATTTGTATCTTAGAGCATAGACTGAAAACATATAAGCAATAAGAGAATGCAGTAAATCTACAATAATGGGAAATTTGTAACACATCTCTATCAATAACTGACAAATCGAGCATTCAGAAATGATATAGATTTGATCCACACAATGAACAAGCTTAATATAATAAACATATAGAGATCAATATACCTAGCAACTTCAAAATTTAGTATTGTTTTGAGGTACCCATGAACATTTATAAAAATTGACAATATACTCAACCAAAAAGCAAGTAAATCTCAACAATTTCAAAAGATTAGTAGCATACATAAAACATTTTCTGAATACAGTGAAATTATGTTAGACATCTGTAATAAAAAGATAACCAGAAAAAACCCTAGATCTTTGGAAATTAAGAAATACACAAATAACTCATGGATAAGGAAGAATTCAAATGTAAAATTATAAAATATTTGGAACTAAATAAAAATATTATACACATATGTGGAGACACTGAAAGCATTACTTAGAGGGAACTTTTAACCCTATATGTTTTAAAAAAAGACTGAAATTTAATGAGCTAATAATTGAATACACAGAACCGCCCCCCCAAATCAACAGATACATTATCAAAATTCGTGGCTGTATGTGAACTCAATATATAAAAAATCAACTGCCTATCTATTCACTAGTAACAAACAGAAAATGACATTTAAATTGATACAATTTATAATAACCCCCCAAAATAGAGTACCTAAAGAATAAATCTAATAAAAATGTATAAAATCTATAAGATCTCTATGAAGAAAGTTATAAAAATTTAAAACACTTAAAAAGAGCCAAATAAATGGAAAGATATGCCATGCTTATGGACTTGAGGCCTCAATATCACAAAGATGTCAATTCTCCTAAAATAGACGTGTAATTCCTCTCAAAATGAGTACTCTTTTTTTTTCTTTTTTTCTTTTTTTCATTTTTTGATAGAACTTTGCAAGCTGAATATAAAATGCATATGCAAGTACAATGGATCATGAATAGCCAAGGAAAATGTGGGAGGACTTGCCTTTTTAGATATCAAGACATTATAAAGCTGTAATAATTAAGATATTATGGTATTAGTGGATACTCAGTGGGGAAACAGATGAAAGGAAAAGAAATACAGAGCCCATACATGCATATATGGATGTCTGCTGAATATGAGATAAAACTTCAGATTAGTGTGTAGAAACCAGCTTTTTAATAAACTGTTCTGGGACAATTGGTTTTCTCTATAGGAAAGAATAAAACCAGACCCACTTTATACCATGTATGAAAACCAATTCCAGTTGGATGGAAGACCTACATATAAAAGGCAAAAATATTTGGTGTAGAAAGAATTTCCCACATCCTAAAAAGTGAAAGCAATAAGCAATAAAGAATAAGATTGATCAATTTGACCTTCTTAAAATTAAGTTGATGTTGATTAAAAGACACCATAAAGAATGAAACCACAAACTGGGAGAAGGTATTTGTTACACATACAAACAAAGGGCTACATCTAGACTGTATAAAGAATGCCTTTGCACCAATAAGAAAAAGACCAACAACCCAACAGAAAACTGGATACAAATCTTTAATGGGCACTTCAAAAAAGAAATTCCAACTGTCAACACAAATGAAAAGATAACCAATCTCATTACCAAATCAAGAAAATTCAAAGTAAACTATAGTGATACATACCCATCTGGTGGCTACAACTTAAAAGTGTAAGTGAGGATGTAGAGAAATGAGGATGCACATGCTCTGCTGGTGAGAATGTAAATTGCTACAACTACTTGTAAAGCAGTTTTGCAATACCTAAGAAAGTCAAACACACACAAATAATATGTTTCAGCATTCCATTCCTAGGTACATGGAAAAACTCAATATATCTTAGGAGACACTTAGAAGAAATGCATTAACAGTATTACAATTAAACAACAAAAATTAAAACCTGAGAAAACTGTAAATTGTTTAATTTTCATCAACAGATGTTTATTCACAGAATAGAATACTGACAGCAGTAAAAACGAGTGAAGTAGCAATATACTTATCAACATGGAAGAACCTCAAAATAATGCTGGGCAAAAAAAGTTGCAGCCAAAAACATATAGTATGTTTTTTAAAAATTTAAAGTTCAAAAATACATAAAACTAATCAGTATGTTTTTTAGCAATATCTACAAAGTTTGCCACACTACACAAAAAAGCAAGGTAACCTTACAATAAACACAGAAATCTGTGAGGGACGCGGAACTCTAAGGAATTCATGTTCTATTTCTCAGCGTGGCTGTGAGTTCACAGATAACTGTTTTGTTTTTGTTTTTAAAACTACACAAATAACTTTTATAATTCTCTGTAGGTATCATAGGTCTCATAATAAAGAAGCAGGGAGAATAATTTTACCAATGATTGTTGGCCACTTAGGAAGTAAGTTTCTTTTTATGGTAGCCCAAGACTTCTAGGCCTGGACTCTCTAAATGGGACCGATTTGCAATCACCAAATACCAAGTAAGGTTTATTATGGTTTCAGCTCCTAGATGCCATTCTAATAGATTCTGAATGGCAGAATGCCATCTATCTCCACAAAAGAAAAAAAAAAGGGAATTTCTTATTGATAGCAAATCAACAGGAAAAAATTCACTAACCACACCCTGGTAATACTAAACCCCTCCCACCCTCTCTTACCTCTCCAACACACACTCAAGCAAGGGCGTTCTTTCCTCCACAGAAGTTCTAAACAAATAAAGATTTTTTGACTTTTACTTTAGGGAGCATGATCTCCACGTTTCAATCCTACTTCCTTATAAATCTTTAAAATAAGAAGTGGACTCTATTTAGGAAGGCAGAATAATATTCTTTTCACAAAATCAAAGTCTGAAGCTCCAGAAGTCTTTGTGTTCCCTAATGAGTGGAGGAGAACTGTCCCACAACTAGCTCTGTTCCATCAAATCTGACTATGTCAGTAGAAGTATATTCAAAACAAAGGGCTTTCTATAAACAAAGAGAAAATATAGTTTAGTGGAACTAGTTAGTTCTGGATGAAAGAATCTGTTCTTTGGAAATAATCCAGTGTTCAGGTAGTGAATTTTTATTCATTAGAAGGTGACTCATAATTTAGAATAAAGATTTCATTTTTTCCATTGAAGTAAAATTGGTATATAACATTTTATTGGTTTTGGATGTGTAAAGACTTCATTTTTTTATCCTTCCAGTTTACTTTACTTTCAGCCTCTACATATACTTATTTAGAAGATAAGACCATATGTTAAAAATTGAAATTTAGCTCTGCTTTTATGTAACTCATTTTGGAGGTGAAAAGTTCATATTTTCATATTGTCTTTCCTCACCAAACTGGTCACTTCTCAATGACGAATGTAATCCATGTTATTTCACACTCAGTAAAATGATTCAGAATTTAGATTAACAGAGATATTGTGATTGCCTTTTACAAAGGAAGTTTGTGGTTTTATTTAAAATGAGGTTAGCATTAAATCTCACTCCACTCCAGGCATCTCCCTGGTTATGGCAATTAATCTAAACAATATGTTAAAGGTCTACCATTCAGTATCAACTCCTCAAGAACAGAAATAAGTTGTAGGAAATGAGCAGCTACTTGGGAGTCGCAAGCAAGGGAGACCAAGAAGTTACCTGGTTTAAGCTAATAACTACAAAGGGGTTCAAAATTTAGAACTTGACATTATATTTTAAAGAGAATATATATACACACATGTGTGCACACATTCACAGAAACACAATCGTAGAATGGAAAAAATACATTTTTCATACAACTTAAAAACTTTTGTCCCCTTACCTACTTTCATTGTCAGTAGTGAGCTATATGTTAAAATTTATATAAAATTTAAATCATCCTCCGAATAACTCTTTTTATCTGAATTACTTTTTGTTAAGAACAATTTGTTCAACAACATTTCAGTTACTTCCTTAAAATATGAAAGTGATCTTTGTTCTTAACCTCTGAGAGGCCATGCCCAGAAAATCTTTTTAGTCTTTTTAACTGAAAAAGTTAAACTTCTAACTCTGAAATAATTTCAGATTTGCAAAAATAATGCAAAGAATTTTCATATACCCTTCAATCAGAACCACAGTATAATTATCAAGATCAGGAAATTAACACTACTCTAAGTATTATCATCTAATTTATAGACCTTATTCAGCTTTTGCCAACTGTCCTCCAATGTCCTTTTGCTGGTCCAGGATACAATGTAGGATCATATGGTACATTTAGTGTCTGTTATGTGCCCTCAGTTTCCATTAAATTGTAACTTCCTCAGCCTTCCTTTTTCTTTTCTTTCCTTTTTTTTGTGGGGGGTGGGATTTTTTTAAGGGTGCTGGGCAGTTTTGTATAGAATGTTCTCCGGTTTGTTGGTTATTCCCTCATGACTAAATTCAGGTTAAGCATATTAGTCAAGAATACCCCAGAAGTGACGATGTGCCCTCAGTGCTAAATGCTTTTACTTTTCAATTTTATCGCTGCTGATACTTTTTATTGCTTCCTTAAGATCCTGTTCTTCGTGATTTCAAATGGCGTTCAGCTCATGGAATCAACAGAAGAGGCAGAGGACAGATTTATGAGATACTCTATCTTTTTATCCCCAAATCTTAGCATAGTACCTGATATATAGTGTTTAGGGTTTGTTGAAAGAATGAATTACATTTCATTGTATTGCCCAGGACATTCGAAAGAGGTATGAAATCGGAACTTCCAGATTCACCATACTGGCTTGCTGGGAAAGGTGAAATTCCCACAATAACAAACATGCAGTTCTCCACTGTACCTACCTCACAAACAAATAGGCCAACTTCCTACCCTTACTTCATTTTTACCATTTTTAACTCCACAGAAGAAAAAATACACTTATCTGCTGGAAAAAAAGTCACCATGTAATATGGGACTTGGAGGTCTGAATTAGCTTCTCAGCAAGACAACCAGTAATTGTTTGACAGGTTTGTGCTAACACATTACAATAGAAACCAAATACTCTTTCTTACCACTGACACATCATTGTAAGATGCTGAGTCACATAATAAAAAAAAATAAAGTACTACTTGGCACTGTTTAAGAAAAACACCAACTAAAGATAGTACTATACGCAAAAGCTTTTGCTCAGCAGAAATTTAAAATATTCTGTTATTTCACAGTATTTATTAAGAGCCTAATCTAGGTAGAGGATATATTTTAAAAGGTTACAATTTATTACCTGCTCTCAAGGTTATAATCCTGTATATGGTTATGCTTATGTAGCTACATAGACATATAAACCAAATACAGAACGAAATTTGATCTAGATGGGGGTAGAAGTTCCTGCTGCAAGAACATAGAGGAAAGTGCACTTAATTCTATTTTATGGGAGGAAATGACATTTAAAAGCATTTATTGGGCTGAGAATTTCAGGCTAAGAGAAAACCATGAACAGGAGACAAAACAAACGCACTCAGTAAAATCCTATACCATTGTTAAAAATGACATTTAGTTTTTGAATCAATGGATACATATCTGTCAGGTGTTAGAAAATGCATCTCCTGATAAAGAATCTGATTGGTAAAACTGGACTTTTTCAAAAGAAGTTTTACCTTCTCAGATGTACAGTATGGACTCAAACTTTGGTTGACAACCATAAAATATCCCACATTTTTGTCCTAAATTCTTCCTTCTCCTAAACCAAATCGTGTGATTCTTTCAAACCTTACCAATATGATGGTGCCTTCTCACTACTGCTTGCTCTCAGCTGGACATACTTTGGCTAAAAGTCCTGCATTGTGTGATGTGACTGAGATACAACACCCAAGAATTGTCTAGTCCATAGAGAGGACAGTAGAACTTTTATTTATATACTTTTTAGGTATAATCAGTACATAATTTATAAGCCTTTATTTTATTTGTTGGGCCTTTACACGATGATTTTAGAAGTTTAATTGAGATTACAGATGGTCTAATATAACACTTTCTTTTTCTGAGACAGAAACAGACTTCCACAATGAATTAAGTTCTGTGCCCTTTATCAGACAACCAGACATTGACGGAGGAAAGACCACTGTGGAAGTCTCCTAAGTCCCAAATACGGCTTTCCTTGAGTAAACCCAATTCTGTTTTTTCTACAGGCTGTTTTAAGCCACATCTTTACCATTTCATACATCTGTTTCTCTTTTTATACTTCGGTGCAAGCCCTTATTTGTTGTTGCTAAATTTAATCTTCTGTATCACCCTATCAGCATCTTTTTGCATTCAGATTGTATCTAACAGACTGATTAAGACTCTTCAAAATATGTCATCTACAAAAGTGACCAGCATGACATTTACATTTTCAAACGAAATGTCTGGGTGGCATGTTGAACAAAAAATCTAAAGAGAGAACAGCAGAGAATTTACTCACCGTGACCAAATACGGTATAGGCAAAGTGAGAGCCCAAGTAAGAGTGACAGAGGAAAGCAAAAGATTGACACTAGGGAAGAGACAGGAACGGTTAGAATGGACTCAATCACTCAGCAGATAGGACAACTGAACTGGCTGGCTGGAGGAAGCAGTAGGACTGTGAACAATGGGAGGGTATCCGTGAGTCCCAGGGATTAAGTTGCTGACTATTGGGCCTCGAGGCTTAAAACAAAACTGAGGGGATCTGGTTACCTACATGACACATCCTTCTTAGAGTAAGGAGGGGGCATATGTTTCCCAGGCTTGTTTAATGCAAGGGAATATATATCCCAAAGTATGTGTGAGGTAAAATGAGGACTGCTTATACTGCTCCCAGGGAACTATGTACTAATGACGGCCTTAAAATGAGAGGGTGCCCTGGATCTCTTGCACAGTGTATACTTAGGTTCTTCATATCTGGTCACAAGGGTATAGCATTCAGGGTGGAACATACACCAATTGTATAGGTGTCAATGGGAGAGGCTGGCTACAGAGAGATATGAAGTTTATGACTTCTAAACCATTGAATAAACTCAAAAACCAGTTTTCCAGTTTGCAGTGCAACCAAGTAGAAAAGAGATGGTAGGAAAAGAGCCAGCCTACCTCCAACTGGGATAGGTGAATGGAACTTGTCAGCTGTGGTCCTATAATGTCCTGCATATGATTTCAACAGTACGTATTCTTCAAGCTACTGTAAAGCAGACACTGCTATAGGGGCTGGGAATATGATGACAACCAAAGAGACTTCTCCCTCATGGAACTTAAAATCTAAAAGATCCTCCTGTGTATCCTGGAGTTCTACCAGGTATTAACTAAAGGCTTGAGTGAAGCTGATGGTACGGTAAACTGGAAGGGAAGGACAAAATTATTGGGAAATGGTATCATTTACACACATCAATGAATAAAATCTAGTACATATTCTTGAAGTGTTGAGGTACATGCGCAATTACTTGCCAGTGTGGCATTCAGTGTCCAAGATGGTATTTCTACAGATATTAACAGTTCCTAAGTTCATTCATGTGTTCACACACTATTTCTCATCTGATGGAGTGGGGAAAGGGAAGATTTTCTTAGATAATTTTTATTTATTATTTGATTCAACTATAATTAAGTATTGCCTTTTTAAGTATCTGGTTTGATCTGGAAAAAAAAACTACTTTTGCTCTTAAAGATAAAAAACATCCTATAAAATATTTGGAGAAAATCCTAAACCAATATCTGGTTTTATTAATTTGTAATAAAAGATTAAAAGGAAGGAAAAGAAACAAAAGAAATCATCTTGTCCAATTCGCTCACCTTACAGCTGAGGAAACTGAGGCTCAGAGTTTGAAATAATATGCCCAGCTGTGTGTTACACTGCAATTTAAATAGAGGAAAAAGAGAACTTAAATATAACAGCTTCTTCAGAGACACAGTTCTCATGCATGTCCCACTCTCAATCACTACAGAAATTCACAAGGAACAAAACAAACAGAATGAATTTAGACATCACTGAGAAGGCAATATTCCCTTCCACCAGCTTGTAGCAAGCAAGGAGGAGGGACACTTCTAGATAAAGGAGTGATAGCACTGCACTGATTGATACACTGAGGAAAGCTATAAACAGTATAAGACATTCTCCCAAACTTAGAGAGTTAAGGAGGTATTTTAAGCCTCCATTATAGCCTTGAAGGAAAAATGAAGATGATGAGAAGAGATTTTAGGCAGGAATACCACTCAGGAAGCTGACCGCTACAGTGAACCAGTATGATCAGGAGAGTGACAAAAATGGGGGTTAATTCGCTATTGTGGATGAGACCACAGCCACTGCTGCTGTTACCCACTCCCGACTACCGCCACCATCACAAATAAATTAATCTTTTACTGAACCCTGACGTGCCAGGCACTACACCCTTTACCTACTTTATTTTATACCATCCTCACAACAGTCCTCAGTGGTGCTTTGGCATGTGGGGACACAGGCTCAGAGAAATGAAGTAACTTGCTGTGATGGTTTTTTGCTGTGGCTAGGCTACAGTCCTCAGTTACTCAAACACTCATCTAAGTGTTGCTGTGAAGGTATTTTGTAGATGTGATTAAAGTCCATAATCAGTTTACCTTAATCTCCCTAAAAGGGAGATTATCCCAGATAATGATCTGAATTGTTGAGGTCCATGACCCACTTACTCGCCTGTGTGATGTTCAATGTCAAAGATGGTATTCCTATAGACTATAACAGTTCCTAGATAGTCTGGGTGGGCCTGATTTAATCAGTTGAAAGGCATTAACAACAAAGTGGAGGCTTCGCCGAAGAAGAAATTCCGCCAATGACAGCCACTTCGGCCTACGCCCGAAAGTGCTGGCCTACCCTGCAGATTCCACTCTTGCTCAGCCTGCCCCCGCTCTTGAATAAGCCAATTCCTTGCAATAAATCTCTTAATTTACAATAAATCTACTGGTTCTGCTCTTTTGGTGAACCGTGGCTCGTACACATGCCAAAGATCACACAAGTATTAGGTGAAAGAGCTCAAATCCTCTCAAAGCCAAAAGTAGGCCAGTATTCCAAACCCCCTCCCTACAGAAGTTCAACTGTAAACATCAGCACTTCACAGAAATGGCACCACGTCCAAACGTCTAACAGGCATCGTCGGAAAGGTTAAACGCATATGAGCTCTGGAGGCCAGTCTGCCTGGGTTCAAACCCTGGTCCTGCTACTTTGCAACCTTTACCTTGGGCAATATACTTAAATTCTGTGTCTCAATTTCCTCATCTGAAATGGCAATAATAATAGTAACTACCTGACAGAGCTGCTGAGGATTCAATGAATTATACCACGTAAAGCATTTTAACACCTAGCACATGGTAAATACTTGGTAAAGGTTAAGGATTTTAAACTATTTAGCAGAACCAAAGGGTGAGAATGATACATGCTAAGCTTTTGAAATGGGGCAATGGGGAAGTGGAAACACCCACGATGACTATTAGGAAACTGGATCATGGGAAAGCAGTCAGTGGTGATACAGACGGTAATCGGAGTGATGGAAGCACTGAAGAATGCTTCCCTGACTATTCAAGAGAAGGCCAACATTTCACAGGCATTACAACCTAATCCAGGGACAGGCAGAAGCAAGAAACAGCAGTTCATCAGAATTTCAGTTAAACATCGACACAGAAAAGTCCCTAACTTATTCTAGGCCTGATTGATCCTCATGCATAAAAAGAATACAGGGCTTAGCATTTTCAACATCAGCAGGATTTTCCAAAAGGCGCAAAAATGCATTTAGGTTTGGATGGTCTACACCCACATCACTGTTACAAATGAGAAAATACAATTCTTGCAAGTTATGAGTAAATGGAAGACATGATGTAGGCTAATATCATGATTAACATTAATCAGGCGTGACTGGATATGCTAAATTCAAACCAGAACCTACAAAAGATATCTAAGGTATCAACAAAATGAGATACCTTCAGCTTAACTTCAAGAAAAAAATTCATCAGTGTTCACAAAAATACTGTGTATCTATCTTTTCACTGAATAGTGATTAGAAAGAATAAAGACCCTTTAAAAAGGTGGGACAGTGAGTACTGACACTGCAATAGGCAAACGTTAAAGTTCTACGAACTGAAATGACATGAGTTTTAAAATAAAACCTAAGGTGACATTTATGACTTTCATGCTATCTAGGCATAACATGCCATAGTTACAATAATGATTGGAATCTAAAGCTGCTTTCAGGCTCTTCCCACATAGCTAATGAAATTTATTTTTAACTCTCTTGTACACAATGCAATATAAATGCAATATATACACACACACATATATTTATATATGTATGTCTGTATATGTGTGTGTATGCCTTACTGTTAAATGTACACCTGAAACTTACTAGATTTTATTAACCAATGTCACATAATAAAAATTAATTTTAAAAAAGTCTCTTGATAAGTGTCCTAGAGAACTTCCAAAAACTTGAGGTATGAATTTGAATGTCCTCTAAAATCAGGCTGCTTTGCTTATGACCACAAGTCCCAGAGGTAGCTATTACTGTCAAAAGGAATACATAAGCCAAAAGTGCTAGCTGAACTCATTAAAAACTAAAAAAAAGGAGAACTATCCTAAAGAAGCCACTAACACAAGATGCATGGAAAATTGGGTTTGGCCTCTCTTTTCTAGGTTGTTGCCAGGGTGACTCACTGTGAAGAGATGGCCTAGCTAGAATGCAATAGTGTTTGTCTCCATGGTAGTGTGTAAGCACAGCCTACCTCTGGGTACCATGTAACAGAGAGGAAATCTAATTCTTCAACTAGGGAGCTGATAAGAGAAATGAATGTAGAGCTAGAGATCATATTCAATATTCCAAACAAACTTTTCTCTAGATCTGTGACAAAATAATTATTTATCTTTACAATCTTTTACTCATCCAAACATCCACTGATATCTACTCTGTATAGTGTTCAATTTCAATTCTGTTTGTTGAACACTGATCTTTCAAAGTCTATTTCTGTAAAATACCCATGGCTGTGTATATAGGCTCAACAATGATTTATTCTCCTTATATTCTCTTCCTGAGAAAATAAAGGTGAAGAAGTATTTTGATGTACATACAGCTTCTGCTTTTAAGTAACTTCTAAGCCAGCGATCCTCTGCATGGTATCTGAACTGAAATAAGAAGGACACCTTCTGATATTATCACACATAGGTGTTTCTATTAGTGCTCTTTTGACATTAGGGCACTGAATTCTTTTTGGTTTATAAACCTTCACTGAGTGTTTGTCTTGGAGGTCAAGGCCAAGGGTATTTATCAGCAGTTCCATGGAGCTGCATGGGAGGGGCGGGGGGTGATTCTGAGAGCATACTTGGAACATATGTCTATATCAAGAGTACATCAATGATGGGGACAGTGGAACAATACAGGTCATTATGTTAAACATGCATTGGAAGTCTAGATACCTGCTTCTGAACAGGCTGTAATGGGAATAAATGAAATAGTACTTGTGATGCTTATCAGGACAAATAATACAAAATAGATTTAAGGATATAAGAAGCTACTTTTTTCAGGGAAGAAAAGAGGAAGAAGGAGAGAAAGAAGTGTCCCAGAAGGACCTGGAGTGAACACTAAGATTTAATAGCCAATCACCTGCCAGGAACCAGGACCTCTGCTATTTTTCTTTCTAATCAGAAACATGCCACAATAACCTTTTCAAAAGCTGTTGCTGACCATGAACCAAAAAGATACAAGTACCTTTCCTTTCGGAGAGCAGGCAAATCTCCTGACTGTAACTCAGGCTTCTGGGACAACTGTCCTGCCACATCACAAACATGGGAGGGGAGGCCTCTCAAACAATAGCAATGCAACTTCAAGGATCAATTCTTCCTTTTCCACTTTACCTAGCCAGAGCCAAAAAGACTACTAACTTCAGTTCTTTCAAGCACGTCACTGATGATTTTCCATTTCCATGCCTAATTTCTGTACTGAAAAACCCCCTTCTTTGCAGCCTCTCTAAAAATGATCTATCCATCAATGCGAACATTGGCACTTTCTCTGAAAGCCTTCTGTGAGTCCCTCCCCCATGAACTAGATATAATTTCTCCCAACTTTGGGTGGGGAAGCTCCTAATACTTACTCCTAGCAGTTAAACTATATATTTTACTAGGTTCTATCTTGTATCACAAATACTTTGGCTGCTTTTCACCTAGCCTGATACATTTTGTAAGCTTTTTAACCCTTTTCTTGCTTTATCCGTTTCTCCATCTCTGTTCACCTAGTACAGCAGTGGATACTTGATGAATGAACCAGCCCTGTCTACACCTCAAACCAGCCATCATTCATTTAAAATCAACAAACCTTTATTAGGCACTTAATAGGTAGAAGGAGTTGGAGACTGTAAAGATAAGTAAGAATCAACCCTGCTCTCCTAGGAATGTGTAATCCAAGGGTGGAGCTAAGAAACCTAACTGAATAACTTGTGGCAAGCAGGCACAGGTGTTAATATAATTGGTACACATAAAACACTACAGTGTGACCACTTTTATTCAACACAGTATTAGAAGTCCTAACCACAGCTATCAGACAAGAGAAAGAAATAAAAGGCAACGATTTGGAAAGGAAGAAGTAAAACTGTCATTATTTGCAGATGACATGATACTATATAGAGAGAACCCTAAAGGTGCTGCCAAAAAACTGTTAGAACTGATAAATGAATTCAGTAAAGTAGCAGCATACGAAATTAATACTCAGAAATCAGTTACATTTTTATACACTAATAATGAACTATCAGAAAGAGAAATTAAGAAAACAATCCCATTTACAATTGCATAAAAAAATAAATAAATAAAATACCTAGAAATAAATTTAACCAAGGAGGTAAAAGATCTGTACTCAAAAATTATGTCATTGAAGAAATAAATTAGAGAAGATACAAATAAATGGAAGTATATACAGTGTTCACGGATAGGATGAATTAACATAATTAAAATATCCATACTACCCAAAGCAATCTATAGATTCAATGCAATCTCTACTAATGGTATTTTTCACAGAACTAGAACAAATAATCCTAAAATTTATATGAAAACATAAAGGATCCCAAATAGCCACAGCAATATTGAGAAAGAACAAAGTTGGAGGTATGACACTACCTGATATCAAACTATACTACAAGGCTATAGTAATCAAAATAGCATGACACTAGCATAAAAACAGACACATAGAGCAATGGAACAGAATAGAAAGCCTAGAAATAAATCCATGCCTATAATGGTCATCTAATCTATGACAGAAGAGGCAAGAATATACTATGGGGTAAAGATGGTCTATACAGAATTTGATGTTGGGAAAATTGGATACATGCAAAAAAATGAAACTGTTCCACCTTCCTGCACCATACACAAGAATAAACTCAAAATGGATTAGAGACTTAAATGTAATACCCAAAACTATAAAACTCCTAGAAAAAAACATAGGCAGTGAACTATGTGATGCTCTTAGTAATATTTTTTTATGATATATCTCCTCGGGCAAGGGAAACAAAGAAAAAAAATAAACAAATGGGACTACATCAAACTAAAAGTTTTTGCACAGCAAAGGAAACCATCAACAAAATGAAAGGACAACCTACTGAACGGAAGAAGATATTTGCCAATAATACACCCAATAAGGGTGTTAATATCCAAAATATCCAACACCAAAAAAAGCAAACAATCCAATTAAAAAATGGACAGAGGACCTATATAGGCATTTCTCCAAAGAGGACATACATATGGCCAACAGACATATGAAAAGATGCTCAACATCACTAATTATCAGTGCAATGTGAATCAAAACCACAATGAGATATCACCTCACACCTGTCAGAATGGATATCATCAATAAATCAGCAAGTGTTGGCGAGGATGTGGAGAAAAGGGTACTTTGTATACTGTTGACGGAAGTGCAAATTGGTGCAGCCACTATGGAAAACAGTTTGGAGGTTCCTCAAAAAATTAAAAATCAAACTACCTTATAACCCAGCAATTCCACTTCTGGGTATTTATCCAAAGAAATCCAAAACACTGATATGAAAAGATCTATGCACCCCTATTTTACAGCAGCGCTATTCACAATAGCCAAGATATGGAAGAAACCTAAGTGCCCATTAACAGACGATTGGATAAAGAGGGGGTGGTATGTACTTACAATGGTATATTACTTGGTCATAAAAAAAATGAAATCTTACCATTTGCAACAACATGGGTGGACCTAGAGGGTATTATGCTAAGTAAATAAGTCAGAGAACAACAAATATTATATGATCTCACTTATATGTGCAATCTAAAGAACAAAATAAATAAACAAAACAAATAAATGAACAAAACAGATTCATAGATACAGGGAACTAACAGATGATTGCCAGATAGGAGGGGGTTTGGGGGAGTAGGGTGAAAAAGGTGAAGGGATTAAGAAGTACAAATTGGTAGTTACAAAACAGTCATGGGGATGTGAAGTATGGCATAAGGAATACAGTCAGTAATATTATAACTATGTATGGTATCAAGTAGGTACTAGACTAATTGGGGGATCATTTTGTAAGTTATATAAATGTCTATCCACTATGCTGTACACCTGAAACTAATACAAAAGAATATTGAATATCAACTCTGATTGAAAAATTAAAATTAAAAAATTACAGTGTGAAAAAAAGGAGGGGAGAAATCATTTCCATGGACAGGGGTGGGGTGTTCTGAGAAGGTTTTGTAGGAGAAAAGGAAAAATCATTTGCTGAAGATCAGATTTCACTCAACCTCATTTAATTCCCACAAAAACCTCCAAGTTAGGTATTTTTACCCCCATTTTATAGATAAGGAAATTGGGGCTCAGAAAAGTTAAATAATTTGGCCAAGGTCACATAGATAGCAAATAATCAAACTCAATCACACTCCCAGGGCCTGGTTCCAAAGCTCAGGCTGATATTCTTCCACCAGACCTCTTCCTCTTCCTCCTCCACAGCCAGATATAAACAGAGTGATATCTGAGCTCAGCCTTTTGGACAACAATGGATTTCTACAGGAACATCTCGAGGGAGGACGGGGCATTCCAGGAGTTGCCGGCCGCCTGAAGAGAGGAAAAGCTAAACTATATAGGGATAGGCAGATTCCCTCACATTACTGAGAACAGAATATATAAAGTGGAGGTGTTTTGAAAGATGAAGCCAGTAAATGATTCTCCACTTTCCCTGTGACGTGCTCAGAACATATGGTAAAGAACATCTCTTACCTGCTTAAAAAAATAAATGAAATGGTGTAAGACATTTTGAATGTATTTGAAATTACTGTTTTATGACAATAACCTTGACCCTTAATTTTAAATACCCAATAATGCAAACTATGTTGAGAGGAAGACTGATTCTCTCTACATTTCCTTTTCCTGACTTCTTTGCTTTTATCTCTCTGTAAAAATGTTATCTGGAGATTTAAACCATAAAATTAAAGACTAAAGAAACAAAATCTCAATAATTTACTTAGATAAATGACAAATGTCCTACATGCCAACTGACACAAGTATTTTCAAAGGAGAATTTTAATATTATATAACTAGACTGATTTAAATATTTTAAGAAGTTTAAAAATATTTTAAGTGTAAAAACTGGGGGTGGGATAAATTAGATATTATAGCCTAAAGTGATATAATATACATAGTAATGTGTCAGGGACCATTAAATGTGACTTCACCCAAGTGTGGGCGGTGGGGGGGGCATGCACAGCTAAGTGCTTCACAAATTATCAGTAAATATACTACTCGCTACTACAGAAAACATCTTTTATCTGTGGTCACAGATGTACTAAGAGCTTAAATTGTAGGTTCTTCTGATTTCTCACAGCCTCTTGCCACTGGGAAGAAGGCACTGGGCAAGGCAAGGGGTACAGGAAGGCTAGAAAGCCTGGGATTTTTAGTTAGTGGACTTGAAAAAAAACAGGACAGGAAATCATTGCCTCTCAGAGTAGGCAGATGTCTCAGATCCATTTGTCTCTTGCAGGGCAACTGGCTCACTGAGTCCCTGATAATGCTGAAGACAATGCAGATGCTGACTAATGACCCAGATCCCAGGCACCTGAGTAAGTCAGCTGTCACAGCAGAGAACTGGAGGTCTTCAACTAAATAGGACAATTAAAATGAGGGCTGCCGGACTGAAATGTTATTACCTGATTTACGATTTCCCAAACATTACATAAGGGGAAAGATTTTGAAAGGATGCTATAATCAACATTCACAGCACAGAAAGAGAGTGTGCGTTTTAGAACCTGGGAGTCTTTCCACAAGCAAAAAATAAAGTGAAATCACTGCACTTACTATACTGATATTTTGGCTTTCCTGATATATTTTAAACATTCAATTTTTCTTTCTTGAGGTCAACTTTGATGCAGTGGCAGTCCCTCCCTTCTCACCGCCCTCCCTCC
This sequence comes from Eidolon dupreanum, assembly GCA_028627145.1. Taxonomy (NCBI): domain Eukaryota; kingdom Metazoa; phylum Chordata; class Mammalia; order Chiroptera; family Pteropodidae; genus Eidolon; species Eidolon dupreanum. The sequence goes on along the minus strand of CM053503.1, from coordinate 30,293,398 downwards.
TCGCCCCTCTTCCCCTACTCTCCCTTTTCCCCAGCGCTTTTCTTCTATTCATTTTCTGTCCATCTTCCTCTCCCTTATCTCTTCCCCCTCCACTCTTCATCCCTTTCTCCCCATCTCCTTCCTCGATCTCTCCTCTTCTCTCTGTACTCCACTCCTCTTCTCCTTCCCCCTTCCCCCTATCCCCTTCCCCCTCCCCCTCCCCCCTTCCCCCTATCTCTTTTCCTCTCTTCCCTGTGAAATATGTGAAAAGCAATTTTAGTCCATCTTGGTTTATCTTGAGTAATGCAATCTAGGCTTAAACTCTGCCTAAGGATCTAGGCCAGGAATAGTAGTTTATGAAAAGCTAACTGGGACATGACTTTTGATTTCTGAGTCACATAAATGAACTTAACCCACTATCACTGCAGAACTACACCTCAAAAGAGTTGGGTCTGATAACATCACAGGTGAGAACATGGGATGATAAGAAAAGGGAAGGAGAGAAAGATGCTCCACAGATGCTTCAATCAAGACCATCTCTAGCAGTCAGTCTGGGAAATGTGTTGATATCGCCAAGACTGCACGTTCATGAACTCCAAAGATTCTGGAATCATTTACCAGAAGGACGCCAAGTCACTTAGCAGCTTGCTTAATTTTGGTGTTTACCACAGGCTGTTAAAAGAATTAAGTGAGCAGGCAATTATGTAAGGTACCAGTTTATTTTTGGTGGTCATCTTCAAAGCCAGCAGTATAACCAAATTATGGGGAATTTTCTTCTCCACCACCAGTTTTAGATTTTTATTTTATTACAAGGGCCTTAAAATGTCAAACTGCCTAGGAAAAAGGAATCTGCAGGGATTTTGTGTAAGGAAAACGTGGCCCTGGATTCTGACACAGAGACTCGTTTTGTTTTGTTCTTCCTTTCAGGGGTGGGGGAACTTGTAAGGATATTTTTTTCACCCACTTTAAATAAAGGGTGTCTGGAAATGAGCACATTGCTCATTAGCACCACCCAGTGATAAAGCATGGGCAGTAGCCACAGATTTTAACTAGATTTGACACTTTCTAACTGTTTAACTGTGGGACGGCCTCAGTTTTCTCATCTTATCCGTGAAATGGAAATAATGCCACCTACATCACAGGGCTGCTATGAGACTAAGGAAGATATCCCTTATGAAAAGCTGGCCCTCCTAGCCCCTGATAAACCTGCTACTCTCACCAAAAAAGGATTAATTTTGATCATTCCCTAGTTCATACTTGTTCAGATAAATAACTATCAACTACTTGTCCAAAAACTTGTCCTAAGTCCATAAGACTTATTTGGTGAAAGCTGCTTTTTAATTAGTAGGTGCATTTTCACGTTCCTTTCTTTCTTTTTCTCTTTCTTTCTTTTTCTTTCTTTCTTTCTTTCTTTCTTTCTTTCTTTCTTTCTTTCTTTCTTTCTTTCATTATAAAGCCCAAGTATTATTTAAATTTGGCTAACTTTAACTTGTGTGAGACAACATTTTCTTAGTAGTCTAGATAAGATTCATTAGTTTCACAAAGCAAATTGGAGTCATAAATATATATATTAAGCTAATGTTTATGGAGCACTTAGTATTTCCCAAGTACTCAGCTAAGAACTTTATATGTATTTAAATGCTTTTATATCTCATTTAATCCTAACAATCTTAAAAGACATACTATAATTATCCCCATTTTGCAATTGGAGAAAATAAGAGTAAACAACCCGGGTGACATAGTAAAGGGCAGAGCTCAGTCACAGCCTATAGCTGAGAGGGCAGCCCAGCTTAACACGGTACATACTGCATTCTCTTTTCAAATCGGTGCTTACTCAAATCTTTTTATCATCCAGAAAGACTTCAGATATTCAAATGATAGAATTCTGGCAATCTCCCCGTAATCCAAATTCCCACAACTGAATTAGATTTTCAAAAGCACCTCTTCTCATTGCTGTATTTCAAAGAACCTAAAGTCTTCAACATATTCCAAAAGGAAAGTGAAGACTTAATCAACTGCGTCCCTGAACTTCTCTCTGCTCGTCTTCCTTTAGTTATTTCTGTGTTTTGTCTGCCTGCCGTTTGTCTTAATCATCCCATAATTGTTAGGAGTCCCACGGAAGAGACCGAACAATATTGCCAGTGAATACTAGAACGAAGAAGACAGCACCGCTTCCAACTCAAGTCACAAAAACTCCACAGAAGTATAAAACAAAACAAATGAACTCCATTGATGGCTTTCCCAAAGCTGTCATGGTAAAAGACAAGAGCTGCCTCTCGCTTACGCAGGGCTGCCGTTTTCAAGTGTGAGAAATGTGAACCTGCTTCCACGCGCTCACTTGCCCACCTGCCCGCCCCAAGGCGGGGCAGTTTTTAAAGCGGGGAATGGAAGTATTTCCAGTTCAGAGTGGATGCGCTCGCAGAACCCTAGCTCCTTCGATGACTAATGACAACTGGTTTATACAAAAGATGAAATCTAACAAGTCCTCGCGGCAGTCCCTGCAGACAGCGAGGTGGGCTCTTAATGGTCAGCGGAGGGCCGCTACTCGCCATCACAGGGTGGATGGATGGTCCCTCGCCAGCTCACCTTCCTCAAAACGTCCATCCCGGGACAAAAACAAAAACAAAAACAAAAACAAAAACAAAACAAAAGAAGCAAACAAACCGCCTACGGGCAGAGTGGAAGCCGGCGGCGACTGCGGGCGTCACTCCCCATTTCCCTCTCCCTGGGAGGACTCGCGGGCAGCTGAGCCGCACCTGTGCCCCAAGGGACGACCTTGGCTCCGGAGCCAAGCGGAGGCGATGCCGGGCCGGAGAGAAGCCTCCAGCAAAGTGTGCCACCTGGCGATGCCGCGCTTCCCGCTCGCCCCGCAGCCGGGCCAGGGGCGCCCGCCGCGCGTTCGGCGCCGCGCCCCCACCTGAGGACGCTAGCCCGCAGCCTCACCTCTCACCGCAGCCTCCTCTTCCGCCGCCATCGCGGGAGCCACCAGGCCGGCTCCGCAGTCCCAGGTCTGGCAGCATGGAAAGGCGCGAGCCCGCCCGGCGCCGGCCCAGGTGGCGACCCCAGAGTGGGAGCGCGAGCACCTGCGGGGCTCGGCCCCGTGCCGCGGCCGTCGCCCCTGCGGCCGCGAGCCGCGCAGCCAGCGCCAACCCGTGGCCCGCCGGCCGGCGCTACAGAGCATGCGGACTGGGGCTCGCCCGCCGGTCTGGGCGCCGCGGGGCTCGGTCTGGAGAGAGACCCGACGTGGGCGGAGTCACAGTGGGCACCGCCCCGCCCACCCAGCGGCTGGAGGCAAAGTGCGGAAAGGCTGGCGAGGTAGCACCTTGAACCTTTCTGGAACCGGCCTATTTAAAACAGGTTTCCACGATCACTTTAAGATTCGACGCCTGAGTGTTTCGAAGATTGCAGTTGTTTCCCTTGGGGGAAAAGGTAAAAGATGAATGGAGATCATAGAATGAGGGTGGGGGGAGATATTGGAGCGGGGGACGTGGCAAGGGGGTGAGGGAGCTGTCCCCTTCTCTTTTCTATCAACGGAAGAAGGGCTTAGCTGCAGAGACCGAGGATGTGATAACAGAGAGGGGTCACGGAGGAAATCCTTTGAGATCCTGCAACGGTTTGGTAAATCCATAAGCAGGATCTTTTGGGGATCCTTTAACAGACAGCCCTCCATCCTATGCGGAATACGTTGGTTCGCTCCTTGCCCACTGATCCCTAGACCGGTTTCTTGGTTAAAGTTTGTCTAGGAAAAGGAAGAACAAACACTAAACCTTTGCTTCAACCAGCCTAAATCTATTAATTAACCTACCAGGACTTTTGATTATAGCGTCTTAACTAGCTGCTTACGTGTCCCAAGGGCCTCTTAGGGCCGACCCTGGGCAAGGGGATTGGAAGCGTGCTCTCAGGCAGAAGTAAGCATGACGGGACTCAGGCAGTCTTAAGTGGGGACTGGCACTTTATGCTGCTGGAGGGAGAAGGACGTGCTAATAAGAACTGTGCTGCCCTCAGTAAAATACGCCAACATATCCTAATCAAAACCGTTCTTGAAACATCTCCATTCTAGCTTTGACTTGCAATACTACCTAAAATTTTACCAACTCCAACTTCTGCTGGCAGCTCAGGAAAAAATAAATTTTTTTCAGAGCGCCTGGCAGATAGTCTTAAAATCTGGCATAGTGTTCCCTGCAGGTATTCAAACCCTGGCTTTCCAGACTAGTGCACACTGTGTTGAGATGGTTTTTCCAAAGCGGGGCGGGGAGGGGGCGGGGCTACTCTTAGACCTGGGCACATGTTAAATCCTCCTTAATGTTGAGGCAGAATTGCTAGGACCCCAGTTAAAATGTACAGTACAGACTATGTACATTGTTTTGCTTACAAAGCATTTTCCCATTATCATTTCATGCGAGCCTCACAAAGCACTTTTTGTGAGGTGGTTGAACACCTATCATTCGTGCATTATCAGCAGCAAACAGGGAGTTCAGAGATGGTGAGTATATTGGCCAGAATCACTCAGTAGATGGTAGAAGCCAGAGAGTAAAAGTCAGATCTCCATTTTAGAAATTCATACAGTGGTGCCCAAAAAGCTTGCCCATGAATCACTGCAGTGCTTATTTCATAGAAATGCTGATTCACTTCCACCAAAAGCCGGAAAGCCAAGAGAAGGAATCCAGAACACCAAGGGATTCAAAGGAGCAAGTCACTCTCATAGCGTTCCCTTTATTTTTGAAGTTGAAAGCCTGCTTACTACTTTGTCTTTATGCTCTGGAGCTTTACTAGGACATGATTAAAAAAAATAAAAAAGTATTTCTATTATACCTATAGGATAAAACAGAGATAAAGAGCCACTCAATATCTGGACAGATGGATCTCTCATTTCCAACCAGTGGTTTTTCTCACATTTTTTCCTTGGGCAAAATGTGACAGAAGTGATTTGAAACATGAGGAGAATGCATGTATAGTTCCTTCTGGTCAATGTGGTTTCTTTGCCAAAAGCCCAGGACAGCTTTGCTCTTCAAGCATCATCACCGATCTTAAAGTGAACTTAGTTCATTCATTTATTTTGTTTCACTGTCAAGCACTCAGGCAACAACAGTACTGGAATTAGGAACCACTGCTTCTGCTTCACAAACTGTAACTTCCTACACTTGTCAACCTCCTGCTGGGATTGCAACAATATAACTTAGTATGGGGGTTCCTTTAAGACTACTTAGATATTGTAGTTGGCCCAGGACAAAAAATAAAAATAAAAAAATACACCTACTTCACAGTGTAAATTGAAGGAAGATACAATGTATTCCTAATGATGCATAAAAATAAAAAATAATAACTACCTATTAGTGAGCTCCTAAGTGATTGAGGAAAGTAACTAAATTATTAATACTTAAACTACCCTTTCTTCCCTGCTCCCCCGACACCCACCCCCAACATTCTATGGAGGGTGAATACTGGGCAGATTCTTGGAGTTGCTGACTGAGTAGGTTGATGAGTGGGAGTGCAGCTGGGAGAAACAGCTAGGCCAAATGTGTTTAGAGGAATCAGCTTGAACTTGGCCTCTGAAGGGAAGCAGAGAAGGTAATTGTAGGAGAGTATAGTCATGAGAGAGGTAAGGTTTGCGGTGGCAGCTGCCTTAGGGAGTGGAAATTTAAGATCTTTTAAAAGGGTATTTAGGGAGTTTCACCGTGTAATACAAACCCACTTATTTTTCTGGAAAATAACTTCAGCAAAAGCTACATTCCTTTTCAATGCTTTTAGAATTGATTTATGTTTTTTATTAAAAGTGAAAACATTTGGAGATTGGCCTTAGATGGAATGTAGGACCACCCACAAAATACAGTAATTTAATTAATTTGTTCACAAACATTTATGGAGCGCTTACAATGTGCCAGGCATTGCTGTAAGCACCCGACTTTTGTATGTCACCTACTGTGCATCTTTTATTTCATATATTCCCACAATCCATGAGGAAGTACTATTTTGGAAAAGTCCAACCAGTGTCCTTTTTCCCTTAGCTCAGTGGTTCCCAAAGTGGCATGTGCATGAGAATGTGCAACCTTCAGACCCACCCCCAGAGATTCAGATTTAGTAGGTCTGGAGGGAGACACACTAAATCCTTATGTCAAATAAGCACCCTAGTTGATCTGAGTACTGTACTTTAGGAAATATTGCTTCAATGTGTCAAAAATGAATTTTCCTAAGCCTAGGTTGTTGCAGGCGTAAGTTGTGTATATATGCGTATTTTTAGTAACCAGAGCCCAGAGTAGCAATAAACTTAGAATTCTGAGAAAAACACAAGGAGGAAAACTTAGGACAAGAGTTAGAAAATAGTTGTACAGACATCTCTTTATATATGGAGTTAGTATTTTTCCCTTAGAGATTATGTGTTTGTATGTATGTGTCAAAAGCTGAGCTGATTTTTACTCTCAGGTTTTGGACACTCATAAAGCATATATGGTATCCAAGGTCCTCTGTATATAACAGTACAGGAGGGTTCTTTGGTGTTTTGCTAATGATTTTCTTACCCAAGACGACAAGAAAGGCAATGGACAGTACCCCTCTCCTGCTATGGGTTTCTCCCTTTGGAAGAGACTTAAAAGGCATGTTTCGTTTAAGGGTTTGATAAGGAATGCTTTAATGTGAAAAGTAAAGGAATTCAGAGATAACTATGGTAGTTAGCACAAACTTACCTGAGAAATGTTTGACTTCTATTAAAGCCCATTGTGTCCAGTTAGACAAAGCAGTTGAGTCAATAGTAATTAGGCCACACCACCTGTCTGGATCTTGGTCTGTGTGTATGCCAGGGGGTGGGGGTGGGGAGTTGATGTGGGTCTCTATTACCAATGTAAGAGCTTTTGGGGTGGGGGGAGATGGACCAATGAAGAGGTGAATGGGAGCTGGGAGGGATGGCAAAAGCACTATGAAGACCAAATCCTGGTCACTGAGCCATATTTCCATTCTGTTTATATGATGTCCAGAGATCCACTCCCACTCCTGGTTTTCCAAAGGACCAGAAACCCAGGCCCCCAGTAGCTGAGCCATAGTCTATCTAGCACAGTGGAACTCAGTACTCCAGTTTTATGTGGGTTGGAGAAAGATGTTAGTGGATCAGCCTTCAGTACATACAGAGGCAATGGCAGACCCAGCAATAAAATCCAGGTGCAGTGGCTTCAAGTTAGAACCATTGCTGTAAACCTGTGTAGCACCTTTTTGATGATCTCGGAACTTGTTAAAAGAACTCCTTTTAGATCTGTTATCAGGTGGCCGTGTACTTTGGATGAGCCTCACCCTGGCATCATACAGATGAATCCTGATTAGTTTCAAGTCAGTCACCAGGACAGGTACAGTTGTAGTAGTGAATGGATTACATAATCATGGCCAATAAAATCTGTGAGTTACTGTGCTTAGAATTCTTCTGGACAAGATTTTCCTTGCTCTTAAAAAAGGGGATACCCAAGTTTTCAAGGACATACATCTTGTGTGAGGATTGCTTCAAGTCCCTGTAGCCATCTATCCCATAAGAAAACAAGACCAAGGGCAAAGCCAACTCTGAGGATGACAAAGTAGAAAAAATGGAAAGAACCTGCATCCTTGATGTTTTTGAGATGATAAATTGACTACTCTGGAAGCTCCCTCTCTGTGTCTTGGCATTATGAGACACATTCATTTTCCTTAATGTTGAAACTATAATTACTTGTGTCTTCTGAAATTTGCAGTCAAAAAGTACCCAAAGTGACAAGTGTCACTAGCTCACCATGTATTTTTCTGAGGTCTAGAAGCATATGAGGTAATTTGTCAATAAGGCATGCTGTGTGATTTGGAGGAGCTGAAGGAGCACTGAATTTGGGTTCAAGAGCAATTTATTACCTGTGTTTGGGTAAGTCATGCTCAGCCTCATGTTCATCATCTGGAAAATGATAGTAATTATGTTTATTTCACAGAGTAGTAGTAAGAAACCAAAATGAATAATACAAATGAAAGCAGTCCTTTTTATCACAAGATGCTTTCGAAAGAAGATGAATTTAGAGTCTCCCAAGTTTGCTCCAAAGTCCAAATTTTGACATTTCATTGTTTTGTCTTCTCTATAGCATTACTGAAATGATGTAAGTCAGGGAACAATCAGAACACAAGGAGTAGCAGGATTTTGACTGGCTCCTTCCAAGCCTCACAGAAAGAGTATCATAAGGTCTAGTGCGGTAGTTGTATATAAACCTGTACAACTATCTTGATTGTTAAAGCAGAACACAATTGAAACTTCAAATATTTATTTTGTTCTTGATATGATCGTTAAGTGCAAAAGTTGGATACATTTACAAAATAGTCTTTCTTGAGTTTTATGTGACACCTATCTCAAAATTCAAAACAGAAACCAAAAAACCTCACCAACAGAAAATTTTATAAACATAGTTTTTATTCTTTTCTTACCTTCAGTGAAAAAGGCCTCATGCCACCAAAACATTTTTTTTTGAAACTCAGTCACTGAACACACAACTCAAGAGCCTGATGAATATTTTTCTAGACAACTGCTGAATAATTTATATTGCTTTTTAAAAAATAACTAAGTTCTATTTTTTTACTCCATTCCCTTTTAAAGAAGCAATATCCCCTCACATTTTTTTCATAAAAATCTAAAGTATCTGTAATAGTCCCAAGTGTCTTATATTTACATTTGTTCTAGGTGTTTCATTAAATTTTTTCAGAAATAAGTGCACTTCTAAAGAGAAAATGAAATTTAAAGATGAGGAAATAACCATGGTTGTAGCAAATCAGTTATTTTGAACGTTCTGAATCTTAGCAATTCAAAGAGAGAAAGCATTTAGTAGCCAGGGACCTCTCTATTGATTAAAATTTCAATTCATTAATTTGTAGATAACCAAAAATGGATAGCTGTTTCTCCTACCAGTAGACAATGACTGGCTGATTGAGTGACTGGATTGTCTATGGGTTTTCTACAGTAAAACACCAAAAAATAAATGTACTTAAAAATATTTTAAATTTTACAGATTTTCACAAAGTTATACAGGTGTTTTAAAAAACAGGAAAAATATGCTTTTATGGAAATAAATGAAACCCTATCTTAAGCCTCAGCAACCAAAGAAAGTTTTGAATATTCCACATTTCTTATTTTCATTCAACTAATAACATTAAATCAGCAATATAGTCCATTCAGAAAAGGTTAGTTTATAAGAAATTCCTTATATTCAGATAGCACTGTGCTTCAATAAAGTTTAAGATTTAATGCTATGTTAATAGAAAAGAAAAGCATAAAAGAAAAATAACATAACTTGCTTTAGTACAAAGGTTTTTAATAAAAAAGTCAAAGTCTACATTGAATTAGGAAATCAATAAATCTGAATTATACAAGCTTTCTATATACTTAGAAAAACCAAAAACACACAGTTTATAATAAAACTCTTTAATTCAAAATAGAGTCTAATTTAAAGAAAATGTCATTATGCCCAGTTGATTAGATAGGGTTTTGTCATTTATATTAAATGGTTCACTTAAAATATGGGAAATGTATAATAGGGAAAATTCAATCTCAAGAGTTCTTCGCAAATTATCTAGCTAACTTGTATCATGAATCAAATTCTTAGCTTCCAAAGGGCAAACACAGTCTTTATTTGCTTTTAGATAGGCACTTAAGAAATGCTTTTGATGAGGAAATCCCAAAGATTGTGAATCACTCTGTTAACTGCAGAGAAATATCAGACTCTTTTAAAAAAGGGAGAAGGAAAGTAAAATGCTCTACTCTTATTCAGTTAAAAAATTAAACTTTGATTCAATTCAGCTTCTTTATCTATCTTTCTCTGACAACTTGAATTAATGATTTTTCTGTACCAGAATAGCTACCACATTAGAACTAGAATATATTGCAGTTTCCTTTTACTCATTCACTACCACAGTAGCAAAACAGTCCTTTAAGAAAAGGGGTGATGGTGGTGGTGGTGAGGTGAGAAAAATCTCATAAAACCGAGCAGAAGTTAAAGATTTTTTTTAATATGAGAAGCTGTTTTAATTAGAAAATCCAGAGTTAGTAAAATTGAGATGACCTTAGAACTTTAACAGTTCTCTCTCTTAGGGACTCAGCTACATGATTCAAATAAGAAAAAAGGAGATGAACTATTAGATGAACACATAATAAGTATCAAACAAATACTAGAATGAAAGAATGAAAGGGAGAGAGGGAAAAGGGAGGGAAAGAGAGAGAACTGGGGGTGTGCTGGGTTTGGGGAGACCCCAGGATGGCCTTATTGAAAACACTGTGAAAATACGTAGCAGCAATATTTATAAAAGCTTTTGTAGATTTGCATAATGATCCTATGCAATTCTTCCCCATTAAGAATATCCCTACAAATAAAAAATTATTTTAGATTTTGATCACAGGTCATGTGGAATAGTTATAATTGTTGTATCTGCAAAACATTCTATCAATAGTTAAAATAAATATTAGGCCATTCTTTGATAAAGTATTATTCCTCAACTAGTACTTAAGAATGCAAGACTGCAGAGAATCATTTTAGAATTAAAATGGTGAGCTAGAAAAGATTATTTAATTCTTAGGGAAATAATCAAAGAATTTGATGATGACATTATCTCCCCTACCCCCTAATCACCACCCCCTCTGGCCTGCATTTACAGTAACCACGGTGATGCAGCTAAACATGAACAATATTGCCCCCTTCCATAAGATGACCTCTATCAAAGATTTGTCATGTCTGAATACAGCATTCCCACAGGAAAGTAAAATTCTACTCACTTGGGCACATCCACTCTGTTCAGGATCTTTGGTACATTTGGAGTATAAGAAAATAATGGCATAATAATACAAGTACTATCAAAGAAAAAATTTTCATAAAAAAAAAGTTAACCAGCCGTGACATGTAACGACTTTCTAGAAAACCAAAGTAAATAGCTCTTTGTACTCTACAAGTCCATTTACATGATCAGAAGTTTGACATTTAAAAAAATAGTTTAATAAAAATACACTAGTTCTACAAGCAGCTTTCATGGTCATTTCTTATATTCAACTCACCATAATCAAATTAAAATATTGCCATGTCTTCTTATTAAAAAAGTCCTCCTGTCACACGAAAAGCAACTTTACATTTTATATAATACAGTACATCTCCCCTATAAGTATACAGACTACGTATATAAAGGTCATCAGTATTTCTGAATGCAAAGTAAATATATTAATGGAGTGCTTGAGTGTAGGTGTTAAACTTCCTCCTTATTATAAACTAATTACTCCCTACTGAGGAGTCTGTTATAACATGATAATCAATTTTATTTTTTAAATAACCAGTGTATTTCTTTTTTTTCAATTTCTTAAAACCATTATAGATATTGTCTTCGTATATATTCTACAGATATCCAAATCAACAGGGCAAGTGTTCCTAACACCAGCTATAGACGATGGCTTTTACTGATTATCTAGACCCATGAGATTTGCAGTAAAACAGCAGTACTGCAGTGTTACCTACAGGTTAGCCTATGTTGCTTTGAATGATATGTGTTTCTCCTGAATTGATTAGAGGTGTTACAGTACAAGCACACACAGGCAGAATGGACCTTAATATGCATGTAGGCAGTGCAGTTAGAAAGGGATGTATGTTTCTTTTATTCCAGTACCTTCGTATAATAAAGTTAACAAAAATAATAAAATATTAAAAAAAAAAAAAAAAGCCAGCTGGCACTGCCAACCAATTCCTATAGTAGTCTTAGAAATCCTAATCCTGTAGAATTTCCTCTTGTAGTCATAAGCACCACCATCTTCAGGAGTATTTCAGTGTATTGTTACCTACGCCAAGCAAGCCTGGTGATGCAGCTACCTGAGTTCTCTTGGTTGTGGGCGAATGTGATCTTCATTCATAATTTCCCAGCTTTCATGTACGTGGGGATAGAGCCACGCTGAGTCAACCCTTCAAACCTTTTATAGGTATAATTGAGAAAAACCCAGTCTTTGGATTTGTAGTCCGGTTCTGTGGTGTTTGGCACTAGAAAGATAGAAACATTAACCGAGAGCAAAGGAATTTCATTAATGAAAACATCATCATCTTCACAGTGTTAGCCGTATTGTGGATTATCTTACCTGGTTGTAAAATATCAGACTCAGGAAAGTCATCAAAATTTGAAGTATCATCGATGCTCTTGATTTCTATAGGGATTGCTGCTGGCCTTTCCCTATGAAAAGGTATTGAGTAACCATGGTAAATTTTCTTGAACTCTTAATTTTCCAAAACTAATTCTACTTGAAAATTCTTCATGCTGTTCTATAGATACTATAAGAACCAAGGAAAGTTACTGTGGATTTCAAAACAGTTAAGTGGACTTTGTAGGTGAGAATAATAATTTTTTATTAAAAATTATCATTTACTTGGAATTTTTATTTCTTTGTACCACGATTTACTCATGTTTTTTTTTTTTTTAATGGAAAACCTATGTTAATAAAAGAGAAAGTAGAACAGAAGAGATTTTATTTAAAAGATTTATAATCATATAAAGTAAGCTGGGTATTGTAGGGACCATATCCTACCTAATTAAGAAATAAAATTCTTCTAGGAGAGGATCCATAAATCGAAAGTTATTTGGGAAAATAACGGGCTCAAGAAGATAAGGGGCTCAAAGGGTGAAGGAACTACATATTTGTGATGAAATCTGAATCTAAAAACTTCTCAGTCAAAAAAAAATAAAGAATGAAAAACTAAACAAAAATAAATAAAATAAAAACTTCTCAGTCATTTAAATTTTAAGGGAATCAGGGACATTATGTTAAAAATATCGGTCATGAAGATGCCTTCTTATGCTAAAAATGTTTAAGTACAGAAATAGTTAAAACAAGCTATCAATTTTCATTGCATCAGTATTTTCAACAAATATTTATTGGATCAATTAAGTGGTAAGTTTACAAAATTATGTAAAAAGCATGTATGTATTTTTCCCAGAATTATTTCAACTTATTTATACTTTAAGTGGAAAGAACCATAGAACCTGGTGCCCTCAGATCTAATCTCTTTTCATTAACTAGCAGCACGACCTTAGGCAGGCAAGTCTCTGCTCTGCCACTGTTTCCTCATCATGAAATGAAGAAATTGGACTGGCAGTCTCTAAGCACCCTTCTAATTGTACAAAGGGAGAAAATCAGTTCTGTTCAATGACATGATATATGTACAGTATAGTATGACACAGCAGTTAAAAGTCAGAACTCCAGAATTAAGCTGAGGCCAATTCTAGTTGGTAATTCTAGCTAGATCATTTACTAGCTGTGGCATTGTAAACAAATCACTTCTTCATACCTGAGTTTCCTCATCTGTAAAACAGGGAAAATAATTGTACCTATTTTATAAGGTTTATTATGAGGATAAGAAATTTACATAAAGTACTTAGAACAGTGCTGGACATATAATAAATTATCAAAAAATTAGCTATTATTATAATAGGCAGAGTGCCTAACTCATAGTAGAGGCTCTACTGAAGATCTACATGGAGGAAATAACACATAAACTGTCTTAAAAGATGAAAAGAAGCTGGCTTGGCAGGAGTAGGGCCAGGAACCAGGGCAGGAAGAAGAGCATTTCAGTCAGAATGAATAGCAAATGACAAAGCCACGAGGTAGGAGGAATGGGGAAGGTCATATAAGATGCAACTTGTATTGACTGATGAGATAAGAGCCATACCCCACAGTCCTGAAACATAGTTAAGGATCCTTAATTTTATTCTAAGTGCAAAAGAAAGAAATGGCATGATCAGATTTTGTTTCTGAACTGCTGCTATATGAGAACAGACCAGAAGTACTGAAGGTAGTTTGGCCATAAACCGAATAAAGGCCAATGCTCACAATTTTCAACTATAAGTAAATTCTTATAAGTTACTTGCATTATTTAACTATTCTCCAATGTTTAAAAAAGGTACTATATCTTCTTATAAATTAATAAAGAAGACTCAGTATGGTATATCCAAAAGAGGACAAAATTTAAATGTTATAATGTGAAATGTAAATACATTTGGTTGTGCTAACAGCCTTCATCATATAATTCTGGATATAAAAATCTTAACAGGTTCACAGTATGTGATTTTTCCTTAAAGTGTACATTAGCTAAAAACAAGTCATTTAGCTACAAGCCACTATTGTCTCATTCACTTATATGACCCAGAAAACACTGATTTCATAACATAAACAATGTTACTACTTGTATTTAATCTAGCGGAAGGGACAAATTAATTGCTAAATCTAGTTTAAAAATTTGTTTTTATTTTTTACTCAGACCTCTCCCATTCAAAGCCCATGAACATACCTGATGTGCCCCCAGTCTACACCTTCAAAAAAAGGATGACCTTTTATTTCTTCTACTCCACTATTTCCAATTCTATTTTCAGAATCAATACAAAATCTAGAAAAGGGACATAGAGAAATTATCATATGCAAATTATACCTAAAATATTCTATTTGCATTATTTCAAACATTTCTTTTGTTTTTCTTTACTAAAGTTAACTCTGTTTATTGTGGAAAATATGGAAGATATAATTTATCTATAATTGCACTATTCAGAGATAACTACTGTAAACAGTTTGAAACCATTTCCTTTCAGTCTTTTATAATAATTTCTAAAATAGTGTGTTGATACAGTAGTTACTATTTTAGGACTTTTTTTCACTTAAAACTTTGAGAAAAATTTCCCAAATCATTAAAAATATTTCTATAACTTCATTTGCTAAAATTTGCATATGGAAATATTATGATTTATTTAGCCAGTCCACTATTGTTGAATGTTTAGATGGTTTTCAATTTTCGTTACTAAAAATGTTATCACGATAAACATATTATACCCAAATCTTTACACACATCTGATTATCTGCATAAGCAAAATTCCTAGTAGAATTGCTGGATCAAAGATCATAGATAGCTTAAAGATTTTTGATAATATGCTGCCAGTGGCTCTTCCCTAAGTTGGCCCAATTTATCTTCCTTCCAGTCATTCATGATAGTACCAAAACACTTCATCTTAAATGAAAAAACAGAATGAAATCCTTTGGTTAGGTAAGATTTCATAAAAAGACTTGTGATATGAACTGCTACTAACAATTTATTTTCCCTTTCCTCTTTAATGGGATAGGGTCATTGTATTCTAGTAGGAGTGACCCTTGAAACTAACTATACAAGACCTCCTAACACTTAGTTTATTTTTCTGCATACTTTTTAGAGTTTGAATTTTTTAAACACTTTTTCTTTATTGATCTCCTTGAACGCATATACCAGTAGTGGTCATTTTTCTCCCACAAAAGTGAAATGGGCAATTTAGTCTTTTATGTACTTGTGAATTTTTAAGATATTAAAATCTCCTCTGGGGATTTAACCACTAACCTAAGAATTAAATCCTTGGCTTTCTCAGATATAGGCACCTCTGGAGGAAATACCAGAGTTTCTTTCCAGTTCATCACTTTTCTATATGTTTCTTGAGGTGTTTCAGAGCAGAAAGGCGGGTATCCTATGTATAAGAGAAAACAAGTTTCATCAGCTTTTACAATCAAATATGCTTTACCTACTTAAACATAAATATAAAAAGTGTTGCAAGAAACGAAGTAGCCATAAGTGCTCTATTTAACAATAAAAAATACCACCAGTCATCAATTTATAAGAAAATTGCTAATATAGTCAATCAAATAAAGAATTTAAAGCATTGTCCCCTTTCTACTTGAAAAGCCATGAAGATACAATTTTGATACATGAGAGTTCTGATTAATATCCCCTTCCTGAAATGGGATTCCTAGGGAGCTCACTGGTATTCACTGTGTATTTCACGTGGGGGGATGTAAAGAAATCGGTTTAAAAGAGTTCTGATATTTTAGCCAAGGGTATCTGCAATATGTTCAGTCAGTAGCATTCAAGGAAATTTATATAGTGTGTACATAAATGGATGATGAAACATACCTATTAGCATTTCGTACATAATCACTCCCAGAGACCACCAGTCACACAATTTGTTGTAACCAGTCTGCATGAATACTTCTGGCGCTATGTAATCTGGTGTCCCAACTGTGGAATATGCCTGCAAAGGAACAGCTTGTCAAACCAGCATTCTTAATATATTTTTTGAAAGATCTGAATATGGCTCACTACTGTAAAAAGCGATATATATATACAGGAGTTAATTCTTCATTTAATACTTGTTTTGCATGTTTATCATGTATAAGGCTTAAATGATAGGTACTGAATTGGATAATGTTAAGACATGATTTCTACCACCCCTACCCCCAACAACAAGCTCAACTAAGTCAGTTATATATTTAGCCCTAAATCTATTTCAAAAAGAATAAAAAGGTTGAGCCCAGTAGGCCTGGCTTCCCTACTCACTATTGTGTTCTTAGCAGGTTATTCAACCTCTCTGAACCTCAGCTTCCACTTACATAAAGTTGGAATAACAGTATCTGCCTGAACAGTTGATATCAAGATAAAAGAATGTGCTTTCTAAACTACAACCTACTATTATAAACATCAAGTATTTTCATTATGAACCTGATTCTAGGCCACTGCTCATCCATTAGGAAGCTATGCAGGTTTTCACTCCTAATTAATATGAAATCTTGCAAAAACTATTTTTTTAAGGAAATAGTCCTCAACTAGGGGTAGTACTCTATGGGCCATTTGAAAACATGTGACAACAGATTTTGTCATTTCAATGACCTAGGGGAGGACATGATTAACCTTTAGTGGGCAAAGGATACAGGTTCTAAAGGAATTTCCTGCCCCAAATACCAACAGAGTCCTCTCTACCTTTCCCTTGAGAAGTACTATATGAGTCATGATGATGACCACAAGAATAGTAAAATGTGCACATAAGTACATTTCTGTAAATATTCTGTAATGGGCGTATACAGAATTTCCACCATATTTAAGCAATATTCAAATTTATCTTTAAAAGTAGGAAACACTGCAATTCTTTTATCAATTGTAATATCTGATCTAAAAGTGACACATTTAAAAGTAGAAAGGAGTTTCTGCCATTAATGCACAGTAAACACATTTTTAAAACATTTTTAAAACTTTTAAAAACACCAAAATGTTTTACAAGCCCAGAAAGCCTGCAATTACTTGGGCTAATTAATGAGAGAATGAGCTCAATAATGCAATGGTCATTTTATTTGGTTTGAGAAGGTATCAGACTATTATCATTCAATCTACCTTCCTGAGGGCATGCTGAATTATCATCATTTATATCACTTGGTTGATTTTAACAATATTTACAGTGTGTCTTTGTGCTAAGCACTATATAGGAAAAACAAAGTCAAAAGATACATTCGTAACCTTGAGAATGTTCAAAGACCTAGTTAACAGCATAATGGAAAAGATTTCGAAAGGAGCAATTCTTAGATTTGCTAAGTAATAGAGGAGAAATAGTGTGGGCTTAAAAATAGTGTTATTCCACAATAAAGGAGTAATTTAAGTTTATCTGTGGTTAAAGTCTCCTTTCTAATTCTATTTATTGTAAGATTGTTAACACACCAAGATTCCTGTTAACTTTGTCTATAAAGAAGTTATTAGAAATACAACCACCTTACGTGTGCTGATTAATATTTGTTTTATCAGGATGGGTATAGAAAATGGAAATCACAAGGCATTTACTACAATCACACTTATCTCAGTAAGTTTTATATAAAGTGTGAATTACTAGAAAACAGACAGATTACTTAGTTATAGATATGCTTGATAAAATACTCTAAAGTTAAATTATAAAGTAAAAATCAGCATTTTACTTTATAGGCAAGGAAACATTACAAAGAAACAAAGAAAACTGTTATCCCAAAATAAGCACTCTCACTGTTACAAAGTCAGTACTAATCATTGTAAAAGATACAAAATAAGCAAAAACTAAAAAGATTTTAGGACTGGGGCATAAAATTATCTTAAAAACACTAGCTAACTCACCAGTTGTCTCCTGTTTTTCTTCCACGTTTCTGCTTTCCTCTTTGAGTTCATGTTCTGAAACGCTAATTTCAACAAGACAGATTTGTAATGATGAGGGAAGAACTCTCACCCCAAAACAAAGTGACACATATACATTTAAAATACATTGATTTAAGGAGTGAGGACAGAGAGAGAACCTTCAGTTCTCAATAGTGTTAAATTAGTCCCGCTGTATAACTTTAACCTGAAAAAAAAAAAAACACCCAAACTTACAGAAGTCACTTGGTGGATTGTGTGTAAGATTTCTGTAGAATTCAGTCCTGTGAGCTTTCTTTAATCCCGTGCATAAACCAAAATCAGATAATTTCACATGACCCTAAAAAAAAAATTAAAAAACGAATAAAATCAATAATTATATTAACTTTGAAACAAAGCTTTATTATAAACTATTCTTTTAAATGCAATTATAATAAAAATTCTTAGCTTAGAATTCATAAAAGTAAAATGTAAAATTATAAATATTTGATAATTTTAAAAAGTAGAAAATGGAAGATAAAAAGATAGCTGGCCATAGTCCCTTAATATCATTTCATTCCAGAGTCCTCTCCTATTGCATCATTCTATGAAATAATGTAGTTTAGCAATAATATACATTGCAGTTGTCCATTTCCAATCACAAAATCAGCTCTACTACTCCAATCTAATAATTCACCAGTTTATTGACATGCCTTGGCATCCAACAAAAGGTTGTCTGGTTTAATGTCCCGATGGATAAAACCCAACTGGTGGATCGCATCTATTGCCAGAACAGTCTCTGAAATGTAGAACTGTGTTTCCTCTTCTGTCAAGGTATCTTTCTTCATTAGCAACGTCATCATGTCACCTATAAAGGAAAAATAAAGGAAAGTTAAGTATGTATTGGAAATGCCTCAAAAGGGAATACCCTATAAAAGCTTTCTTTGTACCTATAAATATATGCTTGATTTTTGCAGTCCATGACTTACTCAGTATATATCCAACTATATCTGGGGCAAAATGAAAAAAATGTCATTGCATAAGCAAAAGTTTCATGACGTTTAATGGGTTAAGGTAGAAAGTATGTGAAATCAAATCAGAGATGATAAAGAAGTAGTATCTCAACATCCAGAATAAGTTGCTAAAGAAAACATGTCAAACTGGAAAAATGAATCAGTAAGCATACCTGAGAATGAGATATTCTTTCAAATTCAAGTTTCAAAAACACTCAGAGCTCTTTGGGCCAGCAAAAAATAAACATCATCCCACTAAAAGAAAGACTCACCTCTAGATTTTATTGTCAAGGAACTTTTTTCTTTAAAAGGTGGCAAAGAACAAACACTGGTGAACTTACAACTCAGAATTAACAACTGTTAATATTTTTTCATGATGTTTCAAATCTTTTTTAAAAAAATTACATGCAGAAGTATTCTTTGTCTTCTATTCCCATTCTATTCCCCTTTCCCTTTTCGCTAAGTAACAATTATAATGGATTTAGTTTGGTGTGTATCCTTCCAGCTTGTTTTAAAAAATGCTCTCACATACATTAATCTATGAATTTAGTGTTTTGTGGGTTTTTTAAAGAATTCATAAATGGTTTCACTTACACACTATCCCACAGCTTGCTTTATTACTCCACTCTGTTCCTGAGATTTTACTGTTGAAATGGATATAGCTCTTGACTTTTAAATACTGTAAGATATTTCATCCTATAATTATGCCACATTTTATTTATCCATTCTTATACTGCTGTACATTTATCTTGCATCCAATTTTTCACTATTAGGACAATGCTGCAATGAGCATCCTTTTACAGTTATCTTATGCCCATTTGGAATCTCTAGGGAATACAACTGGTGTGGAAGTGCCAGATAGTAGGATACATGCATTTTCTACTTCACTAATAATCTGAATTGTTCTCCATAAGAGTTAGAGATTAATTTACGTGTCTGAGAAGCCACACAGCCTCAATGGACTTTTAATGTGTTTACTAATCAGATGAATATGAAATGGTATCTCATTCTTGTTTTAATTTGCATTTCCCTGAATATGGGTGAGGCTGAACATTTTCCTACATATTTATAGACTAGCCAGAGTTTTTCTTCAGTACATTGTCTATCATTTCCCATTGGGCTGTCTTTTTCTTTAGTGACTTATTGTTTTTAACTCTAGATTTATATACAGCAAACCCAGAATGGTAGTATTTAAAATGTGCAAACTTTATCATTCCATCAAAATAATCTGATTTGTGGTTAACATTAACATTATTATGGGAGGAACTACTGGAAAACCATGACTAACAATGTAAAATCTCAGGGCTAGAGATATAAAATAAATGTAAACTTAATAAAATTATAATTACATATAATGATTTGCTTGTGTCAGTCTGTCATTATTGTTATGTTTGTTTTTACCTCCAGGGAGAAATTCCATGATTAGATAAAGGTTCCTCTTATCTTGGAAACTGTAAAACATCTTCACCACCCAGGCACCATCTGCTTCTACCAAAATATCTCTTTCTGCTCGGATATGAGCCACCTAGATAAATGTATTTTGAAAAAAATAATTGTAACACATTACACATTTTTCAAGCTTATCTCCTAACAATTATCTATCCAGCTCCTTAAAAGTCACAAAGAAAAACTGGTTTTAGAAAAGATTTGAAACACAGAGGCATGTTCATATTCTCATTAAATATAAAGAACTTCTGATTTGATTTGAAATGGCGGGATCCACAGGTATAATAAGGGGAAAGTTGAAGCCTTTGAGGCAGAAAAATGACTAGTGTAAAAACTTTCTTTTTCTTTCTTTTTTTTTTTTGTAAAAACTTTCTAACGAGAAAGTTTCTCCACCTAGCCAGGAATCCTGGTTTCATATAAATTTAGGGCCCTATTCTGACTTTTAGAAGTTAAAGGTAGTCAGTAGTGCTCTATAGATTGGTATGACAAAGTCAGGGCCCTTAGCAAACTACTTTTAACTGTTACTAGTCAAACAAGGACCTGACTTGGTGCTTTAACCATTTGGCTGAAGTAGAAACATTTGTAATAACTTTATATTACTTTGTTATAACATAAAACCTCTATAATATCTATAAATATGATCTACAGCACATTAGTGTAGCATTTTGCTGACTTGTCAGACACATGATTACTAGGGATATGATTATGTAAACATTTTATAGGTTGAAAAATTTTATAAAGTGAGTTATTTGTGGGGTTGGTATAATCAATTTTCAGATGCTTTTGCATGAACATATTTATACATTCTTTCTTCAAAGATTAATTAACAGTAAGATTTCGTTTTACGCTTTTAGTATCTCATTGTGCACCATTATGACTTCTGATCCAAAACACACAAGAACACAATTTTGTAAACCTTTTCATGATAATAAAATATAATCTGCTTAAAATATCACTATTTGAGATTACTGTTTTATTACCTGGTGTGGTAAATGCTCTGAAATCAAAAAGTAAGAATAAAAGTTGAAAACTAAAAACTTGATTTCTGGCATCAAAAAACTTAATCTCTCTGACTATGTTTCATAAAGAAAAAACTGGCATCAAAATTCTTACCTATTGCCTTTTACAAAGCATTTTAAGACGGTAAAGGAAAAACCTTAAAATTTTGGTGTTGACTATTTTTAAATATCTTAAAGCCAGATTACAGGATATGTTTTCAAAATGGAGCTATGTTTCCAAAGATTAGGAAGTATCATGCACAGTAACCTAGGGAGTTTATCACAATAGTAGGGTGAGAAGATGCTACTTAATTTTGTGGGGTGGTTAACATTAAAGTAAATATGATAAAAACTTAAAATAATGTCATATTATAATTAAATGTGAAAAGGTTTTCTAAAATTAAATATGATGATGACAAACGCAGATTAATTTATGTAGAGGGGAAAAAAACCTCAAAATGCAAAAAACACTCGATGTTTGGCTCCAATGAGATGTCCCCTGCATAGGAACAAAAAGTGGTCAGAAGCTCTTCAACCTCTGGCAAAATATTCTAGACCAGGGCAGTCCAAAAGAAATATAAAGCAAACTGTATATGTAATTTTAAATTTTCTAATAGCCACATAGAAAGTATAAAAAAAAAAAGTGAAATTATTAATTTTTTCCAATAGGTGAAATTACTTTTAATAAGATAGTTTATGTAGCTCAATATAGCTAAAATGTTATCATTTCAGTACATAATCAATATAAAAATTATTGTGCTATTTTACTCTTTTTTGGGAGGGGGTACCAAGTCTTTAAAAATTAGTGTGTATTTTCCATTTACAGCATATAACTCAGACTAGCTACATTTAAGTGCCCAGTAGCCACATGTAGCTACTAAATAAAGTAGCTAGTAAATAAAGACTATACCTGGAAATAACTGCTGCCTTTTGTCCTTCCTCTAAAAACCTATCCAGGACTAATTCTATTATGGCATAGTTTCTGTTTATACCTCCTTGTCTCTAAAGCTCCACATCTTGACTCAGACCCTTATTCCCATTATTACCTATAATTCTCTAGAACAACTCAATATGTCAACCTTCCTAGCCTCCCAAACCTGTCCTGCAATCAGTTTGTCTTCAACAAAGTCCCCTATCACCTGATCTCTGGATGGTTCCTATCACCTTCTCAGCCTCACTGAAAGCAGGCTGTCCACTGAGAGTTGTCTCCCTGCAGAATGAGTTCTCAGGCGTGGCCCATTTTTCTCTCACATGTTACTTGGTGAGGGGGTAGGTTTTCTGCTCATTCTCGTTGGTGCTGCTTGTGACATTCTCCTTCCCTCCAGCTCCTCTGAAGCACATGCTGACACTATATCAGCTATCATCCTTTCTCATCGCTATCATTTACAGAACTCCTGGTCAATCCCCCTCATTCATTCATGACTTCACTTCAGCTCACAGCTCACCAATTTCCTTTATATCCTTTCCACTCATGGGTAGATTTCAATATCCATAAGAATGAACCATCAAATAGCCTATATACGCAGTTCCTTGACTTCTCACTTCCAATGATCTTTTCCTCCACTACAACTCATCATCTTCTTGTCCTCCTCCTCGTCATTATACCCCCTCTAAAAATCTCAATTTTAAGGAACTCTGTTTCTGATCTCCACCTTTAACTCTTCAGGCCTCTTATTTTTACACTTCAATCTGCATTCCATGGGCCCTACCACTTTTTTCTCTCTTACTCCCCTCCATAACCTCATTTACCTCTCTACCCAGCCTAGATTCCATCATTATTATCACTCAAAATTTTGCAAACACCTTGAACTTCTTTGTCCTTCTCTCCCTCCATTGTATTTGTCTGGCAAAACACCAACCCAAGTTAACCCCCAGTTTCTGTCTATTATGTCTATTGTGCCCCAGAGCAACTAAGTATTACTAGAGAAAAATCACCTAATTATACCCACTGGTTTCACTTTATATTCATGATTGCAAATCTCAGTGGGCATTTAACTGTATTTCCCTAGCAAGTCTGCTTCCCAACACTTCAAGTTATAACTATTTCACAACTCTCTCCTTACGCCTCCAATAAGCTATCTTTCCTTCTTTTACCCCAAGCTGATGCACTCAGGCAGGAACTGAGCACTTTATACCATCAGATCAATCACCCAAGTGTTTGTTCCAATTTTCTCTGCTTTTCCTTCCTTGTCTCTAATGAACAGGTCCCTACTCCTATCAGAGATCATCTCCTCTGTCCTCCAGTGTACTGTAGTACTAATTATTTGCCCTCTTTCTCCTGCATTGTCAATTTCTCTTTCTAATAGATTATTCCAATCATCACTGAAACATTTCCTGCCAAGGGAAAAAAAAACTCAAAACCTCCTTTTGACCCTAAATCTCACTTTACCAATCTATTCTTGGTTCTGCTTCATGTGAAAGGTTTATCTATACTCACTATCTCTACTTCTCCCATCCCATTTTCTTTTCCATCAGTTCAGTTAGGCTTCTGCCCTCCAGTACATTGGAATTATCTTTGCCAAAGTATTCAAAATCTCCACATGGTGACATCCAGTGGCCTTTGTTTCTCTTGTTCTCTTAGTAACATTCAACATAGTCACCACTAACCTCCTTCGAACACTTTCTTCTTTTGGCTTCCAAAACGTTCTCCTAGGTCCACCCCCCCCCCCCCCCACATCTGATATCTGATTAGATGTTCTCTCTGGGTCTTCTCTGCCTGGCGTTCCCTAGGGCTTGGATCCACGCTCCCTCTTCTTCTCTATATTTGTTCCCTGGCAATTTTACCTTGTTCTATTACTTTAAATGCTACTGATATTTTGGTGGCTTCCAAATTACATTTCCAGTAATTCTTTTCCCCATATTCTAGCCAATTGTCAACTTAATATGTCTACTTGAATATCTAAGAGGCAGCTCAAATTTAATATGCCACAAAGAGAACTTTTGATTCCCATTGCATCCAAAACTATTCCTTCCTCAGTCTTTTCTAAATCAGAAAATGTTATCATCATACATTCCATTTCTATATAAAACTGTAGGTATTACCCTCAGTTCTTCCCTTTTCCTCACTACCTTTGCCCCTACTCTCACCCCAGAACATAGAGTACATCACAAAAAATCTTGCTGGTTCTTCCGTTAAACATATACTTAATCTATCTAACTTTTCTTCAGCTATACTCTTGTAACCCCAGTATAAGCCACAATTACAATCTAGCTGGAACTGCTACATAGTCTCTCAACTGATCTCCCTACTTCAACTCTTGTTTCTCCTGTAAGCAAGCAAAGGAACTGACTTATCTTTCTAGAACATCAATCAGACATGCCACTCTATTTAAACAAAACAGTGTCTTCCTATTTTGTTTAGAATAAAACCCAAACTCTGCATCTTGGCCTTCAAAGCCCTACAAGATCTGGTCCTTGCCTACCTCTCCCACTTCATCTCTAACCACTATTCCCCTCACTTAATTCCAGCCATAATGGCTTCTTCCTCTTCTTTGAGCAGGCCTCTGCATTTATTACCCGGATATTCGTTCTGCCAGATCTGTCATTCTCATTATTCTCTTAGCAAATACTCCCTCCTCAGAGAAATCTTTCCTGATCAAATTCTTCCTCCTAAACCCCAAGCATCTGCATCACTTTATCCTTTTGTAAAAACTTTCTTCATAGGACTAATCAATTACGACTATTTGAAATAGTTGTCTGCCCATTTTCCCCACTACAATAAAAGAACAAGGATCGGGTTTGTCCTGTTAAACGCTGTATTCCAGAACCTAGCATATACATGCTTGTTGAATGAACGAAATAGAAATAAAGTAAAAGAATGAAATAAAAATTCAAGTGGGCTGCATTTAAATAAATTTATATTATATTGTTATAATAACAATATAAGTTTCAGGGGGGACTAAAAGACTGAAATAAAGCATTTGGTTCAGAAAGGTCTATCTTCCTCTGTACCCCCACTGTTGAGTCCTTCACTAGCATTGAATTTAGATTTCTATAGTGTGTATATTCAGACTGAAACCACAGGTGAATACATAAAATAATACTATTGATGATTTCAGATTTGTGGCCACTCTGTAAACTGAAGTCATGGGAAACAGAGATAGAGCCCAGGTTATGAAAGTGGAGTGGTTATAGATTTAGGAAATACGAAATATTTCCTAATATAAATTTTGATATGTGATAGGGACTGAGGGTAGTGAGAACTGTCCTTTATTTTCACTGAAGAAGGTATTTTGTTACAGAATGAATGTTTATGTTTTCTCCAAATTCAGATGCTGATGCCCTAACCCCCAGTATAACTAGATTTAGAGATGGGGCCTCTAAGGAGGTAATTAAGGTTAAGTGAGGTTATGGGGGGTAGTGTTCCTGTCCTTATAAAGAGACACCAGGGACCTCACACTCTCTCTCTCTCTGTGTGCACAAACCCAGGAAAGGCTATGTGGTGACTTAATGATACAGCAACTACCTGCAAGCCAGGAAGAAAGCCCTCACCAAAAACCGAACCCTGTCAGAATCTTGATGTTAGATTTCCACTCTCCATTAACTGTGAGAAAATAAATTTCTATTGTTTTATGCACCCTATCTGTGGTATTTTGTTATGGCAGCCTGAACAGACTAATACATATTTAGATTATAAATTTAGAAGACATTTTAGCTATATCAAGACATAATGAAACAGTCTATCAAAAGATTAATAGATTATATAGTAAGATGCCTGGATTTTTTTTTTTTTTTCTTCAAAAAATTACAATATCAACCCTTACTCTAATACCTAGTCAGTAGATGTTCCTAGTCAGTGGATGTTCCTTTGGTTATATGGGTTAAAGAACATACCTGCTCTTTTTCAAGCATATCAGCTTTTCTCAATATCTTCATTGCATAGATATGGCCTGTGTCTTTCTTCTGGACCAGCCTCACCTAAAATGTAAAAATTGATCATATTATAAATGTTAGTCACTACGGTTGGTTAATTTAGGAGCAAAAGGTAAGTTCCTTTAAAGAAAGCAATGTTGCAATTTGCCATTGACAACAATTTAGGAATTCTATTAAACTATTTTAATACATTAAGCCATCTCTTAATACATATTAAACTATTTTAATACATATTTTAAACTATCTTTAAATATATACTTTCAATAGCAATGACTTCTTTTAAAAAGAATCACACCTCTCCAAATGCTCCTCTTCCTATAACTTTCAGAGACTCAAAGTCATCCAAGCCAAGTCTGGTCCTCTTAAGTCGTAAAAACTCTGTTTCCTTGCGAGCATGTTGTGATCGGCGTAACTTTTTCTATTAAAAAAAAAAGACAATTTAAAATGATTACTTTAAAATCAGATTATATTAAAGAAAACTTACAGTATTAAATAAAGATGACCCACATAAAAATGGGAGTGAAGTACCTTAAATATTATATGCTAGTGATATAACTTATTTACCAAAGTCAGGTATTTATTAAACATGGAAAGAATTAATAATCTAAAGAGAATTTTACAAAAATTTCAAGGACTAATAAATCTTTATTCTTGAGGTATACTCCATGAAATATTTCATCTTAACTAGTTTATCATATTCTTTCATCTATATGCTCATTTACTTCAAATATAAAAATTAACTTTAAGAAATGCTAACAGAGATGATACTGATTTTTATTATCAAAAAATCTACTTTGCTTCAATTCCCTAAATTCCAAGATTGTTCTGTCACAATTACTGAGACTTATGATACCAAAATAACACAACAGCAATGTTTCCATAGAAATTAACTTATGGTAGAATTTATTCTTGGATGAATTTTAATAAACTGCTTGAGATTTGGCATACAAGTTCCTGAAAATATGAAATTGCAACAAAAAATAACTATACAAAGAATTCATTAAAATCTTCATGTCAGGAATTTCATAATTCATTCTTCAAAAATCACCAAAAGATCACTTAGCATTAATAAAAAACAATATGAATTACATGAAAGTTACATTTAGAAAAGGCATTTATTTCATTGCCCTATATTTCATTTTTCCCCTCACCAAACAAAATTCTTTTGACATAGCTCCTAGCAGAAGTAACAGAATGGAAAATAAACAAAATCAGTGAAGAAATTAAACCCCTGTTCATCTTCACCTGAACCCTATCGAGCTTTCAGTTGTTTAGTTCTAAGGAGGACACAAGTCAAAATAACCATAACAGCTCAGAAACATTGCTCCTAAATGCAGCTCAGGTATAATCCACTGAACAGTCCCTTCCTGCCTCTGTGTCTGTTTTTAAAAGGGTAAAGTGAACTATTAATCAGGAATATGTAATTATGTATCATTAGTGCAATGGAATTCTGATAGTTCTAACAAAGTTAATCTAAGAGGATAATGTTTTAAAATGATGTCTTCAATTTAAACATGTTTAAACAGCTAAATGAAGTTACACATTCAGGCACATCAATGATGGGGATAGTGAAGACTATTTTTTTTTTATTCAAAAATGCCTTTTGAATAACAGTTTAAAAAATTAATTACTGAATTGCTAGTAAAACAAAAAGATGTTTTTCAAAGTAGTTTTAAATTTAAGACTATAATTTTTTAAAAAAGGCCACATGGTGGCACTATAGTATTGTTTTTCAAAGCAGTAAAGACAATTACATAAATATAAAAATTTTGAGACATTCTGAATTTCTGACTTTATGAATCATAAAACAGTACAGATGGATGTAGTTTCAGAAATTTGCCTAATCTAAATGGAAAAGATAACATTGTGACAATTTCATAAATTATGTTCAAAACTGACAAAGAGGCAGCTAAAGAAAATAACGTTCATTAACATCTGACAGGTTGTGTAATGCATAAGTAAATAATGTTTACATAGTTGGAGACAGCTATTTAATGGCAAAAAGGGAGAATCACAAGTGTGTGTAATATAGGATCCTACAAAAGTAGGATATCACCTATAGCACTGTTATATTACTTTCAAAAAGTCTATTCCATGATGTTAATCTTAAAGTCCATGTTGAAGTGCAGAGGTAGTAGATGAACCAAGTGCCCATTAAAAAAAAATCGATGAAAAAAAAGCAAGTTGACATATCTGCTTACAACTTGTACAGATTAAGTTGCCTTGAAAAACAAGTAACATTTTTGTGGTCATCATATTCTTTCCCCTCCAAATAGGACAATAAAATCTGTGGACAGGCTTAATATTTCATGGCTCTCTTCTGCAGTTTAAACTTGCCTATTTTGATCGCTTCTCCACCTTTTGGCTAAGATCAAGTGTAAACTTGCCTATTTTGGTTTTCCATTAGAGTTAATAATATTCCATGTTTGATGAGATTTTCTTAAGTGACATGAAACAAAATACATCGCTTTCTTCCTTTCTCCATTCCTTTTTAAACTCTCAATTTGTAGGTGCTTAAATTTGTGGGTGCTTAGTTTTTGTATAAGATATATACAGAAGTTTTGGGATTTGAAAGGGTTCAGCTAGCAACTTCAGCTCATTATATATACTTTTCATGGCTATATTATATGGTTCAGTTTTCACAATTAGCTTTCATAAATAATTTTCTATTACAGAATGAGTTTAAGAATAAATACTAGCTTTCATTTAAAAACTAGATTTTTATAAAACCATTTTATTTTGAAAAGATACATCTCACATAAAGATAATTCCAACATATTTTATATTAGGTTAAGAATGTGTGTCTATTCTGTAGAATTTGACATAATCTAGGACCTAGCCTGGGGCCTAATAATTAGCATTTATGGAATTAAAACATCTTTACTGAAAAATCTTAGTTTTATAAATGTTTATTATGGGCCACTGACTATTTTTAGGGGAAAAATCATCTCACATTTTCTACAAGTCATTTAGAAGAATAAAGAAAATCATCCTCATGCACTTTGTACTTCCTGGTGCAGACCAAAGATTGCAAACTGAAAGCTACAAACTACAGTCACCTTATAGATATATTTGACTCAGCCTGCAAGTTATTTTAAAACATTTGAATGCTCACCAATATTTTAAAAAGTGGGTGATTTCACATAAAAGTCCAGATTTCAAGTTTCTCTTGAAAAACATTAGGCCAACAGTGACAGTTCCCATTTGATGGGTATCAGTTCTCTAATTCATCAAGTCTCTTTGCTGATGCCAGTCACCAGGTGCTGTGTATAATTGGGCTGGTGCTCTGGTTTTCTTTTAGCAAAGTAGAAAGTGATGTAACTTTATCAAAAGATAAACTGTGAGTATCAAATATTTTAGAAAAAGGAAAAAAATCTATTTATTTTAGAAGTAAAAAAAATATTCCTATGAATGAATATACAAAGTATATGAGAGCAAAAGAAAGTAACCTAAGATGAAATTATGAAACCAACCTGATCGTCTTCTCTCATTTATGTTCCTTCCTTGGGCCCTTGAGCATCTGCTTTTTGTAATCTCCAGATTTCAAATTAAGACTTTATATATAAGATTTCTATATCAATATAATGATGTATAATGTATATTAATATAACTACAAAGTTATTAATAAGAAAGTCATTAAATCTAATGAATAAAAATGAGAAAAGATGTGCTCTTTTTTCTCTACAAACTGATACACAGATCTAAATCATTACCTTTCTCACTTAAAATTTAAAGAATATGAATATTTTGAAAATAGTAATATTTGAGTTTTCTAGATTGAGTCAACTGATTTAACAAAGTAACTACCTTTGGTATAAATCATAAAATATTTTGTCATTTAATACCACAAATATTAAACAAAAACAGGTACAGTCCTAGGAAAGGTGCATGGCAGATTAGATAACAATCTGATTTCAAATCATCATTTGGAAGACTATTCTTCAAATACTATGTAAATTCTTTCCCTATCATTAAAAACTGTTTAACTAATTCATCTAAGTTGTATCACCTTATTGCCTTGGTAAACTATTCCAAGCCTAGCTTTCCATTATGTGCTGTCAATTTACTGTGTTATTTCCTTGACTGTACCCTTTATTATTCATTATCCTGCATATATATTCATCATTTTGTATATACCTCTTAACCCTAATGTACATTCTACCTACTTTTTAAAGATTCAAATCAACTGTTACCTCTTCCATGTAACCTTTTCTGATCCCCAGAATTAGGGGGGAAAAAATCTCTATATTTTTAAAGTTTGTTACATTCCATCATGTATACATACTTTTATACACCCTCACATGTAATCTCTCCTTCTAATCTGTAAACTCCTCAGGGAAAGAGCCATTGTTCATGTAGTCTCCAAATATTTATTCTAGTCCTCTGCCAGCTTTGGAGATGTAATGCTAAATAAGTCATTACGGAGTTTCACTGCAGGAAGCTGGTAAGGCTACCACGGGGACAGAAACAGTGTTATGGCAGAATGTAGAAGGAGCACCTCAAGAGATTAGGGAAGATTTTCTAGCAGAAGTGATGCCTAAAGTGAAAACTAAAGCTTCTTGAAGAATAATGGGAGGCAGGCAGGCGTAAGGAAGTTCCAAGTGGCAGAAACCGTATGTGAAAAGGGCCACAGGCAAGAGCTCTGGAATTAAAGTAATCCAAATAGCTGGTCGGCATGGGAGTGGGGTGACAAGAAGGGAGGCTAGAGAGAGAGAAGCGGAGGCCACATTTTAAGGGGTCTTGAATACCAATGTTAAAGAATTTGTTCTTACCCTGAGAGTACCCAGGGGCTGATGAAGGGTATTAACAAGAGGGACATGATCCAATTTGTCTTTGGCCAGGCAGCTCTAGTTGCAGTGTGCAGGAAAACCGTAGGTGGGAGTGGGGCCAAGATTAGTGGGGAAAAAACCAGTTGGGCACAGTTTCTCTTCAGATGACATATGTGTTAGTTTAAAACCAGGGTAGTGGCATTAGACTACAGAACTGGACAGCTTTAAGAAATATATTTTCAAAAAATGTGAGAAGATTTGACAACTGATTGATTCTTCTTGGAGCCCTCTTCTTGTACCACAAAACTAGAATACTGTAGATGTTGTTCATGAAATCTACATTCTTGGAATTTGAAAAAAGAAGCTGCCTCCTTTTCAAGATGTCCATCCTAGCCACAAAGAAGCTCATATTCGAATGATGAAATCCACATTATCTGAGTTATAAAATCATCTGATATCAATAAATGCAAAAGTCACTTGGGGTATTTTTGTATAGTAATTACTGTTTCCTCCCACCTTTATTCAGATATAATTGACACAAAACAAACATCATGTAAGTTTAAGGTAAACAATGTGATGATTTGATATATTGTGAAATGATTACCACAACAAGGTTAGTTAATATATTTATCACCTCATATAACATTTTTTTTTGTAGTAAGAACATTTAAGGTCCACTCTCAGCAATTTTCAAGTACATACTACAGTATTGTTAACTATAGTCACAGTAATTACAGCTAACTTTACCTCTTCATCTGCCAATCCTTCTTCTTCCATGGCCACTTCTAATTTCTTCTGCCTTAATAAGAAAAATAATAATAATTTAAATTTTAAATATGTTATTAACTATTCCCATTTAAGAAATATATATTTATTTATTCAAGTTTACCACTTCAATTTGCTATCCTTAAAAAAAAAAAAAAAACTTTCAACTTGAACCAAAATAATCACCAAGAATAGTTTTCTTTCTCAAAATATAAATCCATTTCAGATTTAGCTTTCTAATAATACTGGCCAAATGAAAATTTTACTTCTAAAGCCACCTAAATGATTGTTAGCAAAGGTGACTAACATTTAATAATGTTATAATAATGTTATCTAATGTTCAAATGACATAACTAAAATCATTAACATTTATCAATATTTATGTTAGAAGTATATATAGGTAACTATAATGATGAAAGTATAACATTTAAGGTGGATATCCCTGTTTGAATCCTGATTCTAACACTTAGCTTAATGAACTTGTTTAAACCATTCACCTAAGGTCAAACCTTGATTTCCTAATCAATCAAGGAAAGATTTTCAATGCAATTGAGTGTTTTTATTCTAATTCTTTGTAAATTGGAAAGTCATATATGAATATAAAAAGTAACTCATTAACTTTTCTTTTCTAGGTATAGCCAAGTTCAGTTATTCATTATTTTAAATTGCACCCTTGGAGTTAGTAAAGCTAAGCATTGTGGGGGTGAAGAGGATGGTAAAGAGACAGGATGTGTGAAGTAACTAGAGAAATGGCTGTGGTACAAAATTTTGCAACTCATTTCCATGTGAATATAAAGTATTTTATTTCTATCATATTGGTTTTTCCTAAAGATAAACCTGAGAGAGGTCTTCCCAATTAGTTTTGGAGTATGCTAGAATAAGATTAACTTTCTAGGATTTATCCACAGGGGCATAGGGTTGAGGACTGAAACCATAATACACATTGTTTGGTATTTATTTTTGACGATATGTCCAAAAGTAAGCTCTTTACTTATCCATTATTAAGACCACGTCTTTTTCTTCCTTAAGGAAAATTACCAACAAAGGAGAAAATGAGATCTAATAACACTTAGCTTAATGAGCTTGTTTAAACCATTCACTTAAAGTCAAACCTTGATTTCCTAATCAATCAAGGAAAGATTTTCAATGCAATTGAGTGTTTTTATTCTAATTCTTTGTAAATTGGAAAGTCATATATGAATATAAAAAGTAATAGGAACGTTGTAATAGGAACCTTGGTGCTATCACATTGATTTTTACCCTTTGCTTACATATTATTCCCCTAAACCCAACCTTAGAATGGAATAAGCTCCTAACATCAGATTCTGTGCCTGCTATCATGTACCTTATGGGCACTGCAGAGCTGCTTGCTGAATGATTTTGGGTTTTCTCCTCTGCAGAAAGAATCCAAAGGTTAAGAGAACCATTAATCTAGGAGGGATATCAACATACAAGCAACTTTATTCTTCTGTCAAATCTATACTATTCCCTTTTCTACCCTCATCAAGACTTAACACTTCATAAATGCATCCCTCATTCTGAGAAAAGAGACAGTTAACTTTTCACCCGTTTCCAACACAACGTGATGGGAACAACTGTGACTTTCTCTTGTACCTTTTTAAAAAAATTTTCCTCCTAGAATGCTCTTATGTTTTGTTGATTAGCACTTTATTTGGCTTGTGTATTTATCCAATTACTTAAGCCTTAAAAATTCATCATGTTTTCTTAAAGTATAAACTTTTGGAAATAGGAGCTGACTGTTTAATATGACTTCCATAGCACCACCAAGTTGAGATTGTCTTTTTTTTTTTTTTTTTTTAAATAACAGCCAATTCTTTTCTTCTTACTTTTCTTTGTTTGGAAATAGAGGGGAAACCCAAATTACTTTAAGGTTTTAGCAAGAAAAGACAATGAACCTTTAAAATTCTGATGAATAACTTAAGTGCCTGCCTTCTGAAAAAGTACAGGTCTGTCTTTCCTTGGTTCTCTTCTGCTTTGTTCACTCTCCCTTGATGATTTATTTGAACACTTCAAGAGACTTCCATGACCTTTACAATTAGTGTTAACTACTTATATATTCCAATTTATTTCTAACTTATTTTGTGGAAGTTACAAACTTTAATTCTATTCATTTAGTAGCTACCTTAGAAATTATAACATGTACATTTTGTCAAAGTCT
Source organism: Eidolon dupreanum (assembly GCA_028627145.1). Lineage (NCBI taxonomy): Eukaryota > Metazoa > Chordata > Mammalia > Chiroptera > Pteropodidae > Eidolon > Eidolon dupreanum. The sequence goes on along the minus strand of CM053503.1, from coordinate 30,259,465 downwards.
GAAATTAATCAATCTTGACCCACTCTCTCGATTGTATCTCTACCCTTAGAGATATAAAGATATCTAAGAACACTTTAGTTCTATTTACTTCCCTCCTGACTGATAGTCTACTACTAGAAAAGATTTTAATTCTATTTTTTAAATGCTTAAGTCATTATTATTATTGTTGACGTTTTTAACAGTCGATTTTTGTTGGGATTTATCCACATATTAACATTTAGATCTTCTGTTTGTGATCAATTTCCCCCTGCCTGAATTGAATCTTTTGGAATTTCTGCTGATGATGGACACTTAGTTTAACTTTACTCTGTGCCATTCTCTTTCCTTTCTTCCTTTAGGAACTTTGGTACAAATAACACTAGCTTTTCTCACTATTCTCTTTCTTAACTCTCATATTTTCTTAATCTGACTCTATGGATGGACTTCTGAATAACTGGTTTATTTTCTAGTTCTAATTCTCTCCTCAGCTATGTCTAATCTGCAGTTATACTTGTCCAAAATTAAGTTCAAAACATGAGTCTTCTTGAATCCTATTTCACTAAAGTGGAATCACTCTCTGTTTGCCCAAACATGACATATCTAAGCCAGTATTAACTTGTTTCTCTCACATTTTCATATTTGGCTAGTTTCCATATTTTTCCAATCTTTCTCACCCGTCAGTTCTTCTCTGTTGTTGCTTTCACAATCCTAATTCAAGCCTCTTTTCTATTTGCTTGGACTATATCACTAGCCTTTCCTGTTTCTAATCCCTCCTCTCACAGTCCACTCTATAAAACACAATTAAAGTACTCTTCTAGAGAAACACTTGTGATCATTTGATCTTCTGTTCAAAACTCATAGAGGCTCTCTACTACCATGAATATAAGAGCTACACTAACAAAGCATCAAGGCCCCCAGGAAATGCTGAACTCTAACTTGAGCTAAATGAATGTTGTCTGACCTAGCACTGAAGGTGACTTCTTTTGTCTATAATATTCTTCCTCCTGCTCTTTTATCTTTCTTCTCTCTCTTCCATATGTATAAATAGGATTCTTCCTGTTTAACCACCACCACCACCATTATGAAGCCCTTGCAGCTGCCTTAGGCAAAAGCAATCTCTATGTTCTTTGCCCTTCTCTTAGGGATACTTTTCACTCTTTCACATAAGTTTCCTGAAATCGAAACATCTTTCATTTTTTAATTCTTCCATTCCCACTTAGTACACACAACACTATAAATGTTTTTGGACTAAAGTCAGTTATTCACAACTTCCCCCTAAAATAAAGTATAAAGATATATCATAATTTCATGGTTTGAAACATTTTGTTTAAAACATCAATTGACATTTGAAATAAGTATATGAGCGCACAGGACAAGAAACTATTCTGAAAAAATAAAATAAGTAACTAGGTCCATTGTCAGAATAGAAAACTTAAAAACAACACAGGAACCTACAATATTTATATTATGAATAGACAACATGTTTACACTTCACTCACAGAATAACAGCTTATTTAACTAAACAGAAAATTCAGACTAGCCTTTACTATACCTGGTTTCTCTTTCTTCATGCTGTAAAATTAGGTTGCTGTAAAAATTCTCCAATGTGAGCTTGGCCACAGTCACTCTTTCCCGGGTATGGTTGCTCATGGGAAAGGTGGTTGTAGTCCCTGCCGTCATTGCCATAGTAACAGAAACTGAAATAACAGACAAACACAAATTATTCAGTAGGAAAAAAACTTCCTATTCTTTATAACAAACTCTGGAAATGGTTTGATTTCTACTAAGCAAAATTCTACCCTCAACAGTTAAGATACTGTTTTACTAGTAAAACAATACTAGTAAAGAAAAAGAAAGATGCTCTATTTGCAAAGCAATAGAAATTAATTTTGTGCTGGAAAAACCAGAGGTGAGTAACAGTAAGAAGTACCAGTGGCAGTCCACACACAATATGAATACATTTGTACAAAGGTTGTATTCAACAAGCATTCAAAACAAAAAAGGTTCTATTTTGTTGTTGTCTTATTGATTCTAAATAAAATCTACAAGATTTTGCTAATAACTTATAGCCTCAATAAATGTTAAGTCTCCTAAGAATTAATGTAGTATAGTTAAATAGAAATAGCTTCTGCCATATAAATTTTATAAAACATGAAGTATTGCATCAAATAAGCAGATAAACATCAACCTAGAGAAATTCTTATATGTTTCAGGGGAAAACTACTTTTAGAAAGAAGTCCCTTTATATGGAGTCTGTGGCTGTCCTATTTAATTCTGAATTCTATTCATTTCAGATAGTGCTATAACAAGATCCAGTATACTTCTCCAGACTATGAGGTCCATTTCATTTTCAAATGATACTAAAATGCCTATAGGAACCAGGCAGGAAAAAATGTATGAATCAAGCCAGATGACAATAGGCAAGTTTTATAGCCTTATCTAGACAGTGTGTCTAGAGCCATTTAAGCGCTAACTTTTAAAAACCACTGGGCCAGTTAAATTCAGTAATGGTTTGAAAAAGATAATCTGAACAATTAGACAAGTAAGGAGTATAGCAAAATGGCTACTTCATAAGGGAACAGACTGAACTCTGGTGGCTTCTGTGGTGGGCAATGACCTTAAGAGATCCGCCCAACACAGTCTACATCTGGACCCCAACCCCCCAAAAAAACCTGGAATGGTTCCATATAGTAAAGAGATTTTTGCTTATATGTATGAGGATCACAATAGACCATCCTAAAGAAGATCCAGATTGCCAAGAGTGTCCAACGTTGCATTCTTAGCTGAAAAGTATTACCCCAAACCTGCCACTTACTCCACAACACCCACCTGTTCTCCCCTTAATTGCACAAGGATACAGTCCAGTATATGGACCTGAACTGGACTAGAATCCAGGGATAATGGAATGAAACAAAAGACCTGTCTTTTGCTTCAATGTCAAGTAAGTATACAGATTGCAAGTAAACAATTAACTATGGCAAATTCCCAGTTCCACTGTCATCTTATTGGATATATACCTCAATGTACTATAGGAGCGTCAAACTCCTTATGTCTAAAACTGAATCTATTATTTTAGCATCATAAACTTGTTCCTCTGCTGACTACTGTAAACCTTTTCAAAACAAGAAGCTGATCACATTACTTGTTTAAATTTTTCAGGTCTTCTCATTGTCTACACCAAATCAAATTAGCTTAGCAAGATAAATAAAGACAACTCACATACACTGAATGCTGATATATAGGATATTTTATGACATTTTTGTATTTTATTCATTGAACTTCCCTTTCTCTCTTGAGGATTTAAGATAGTGACACTACCTACACATGACTACATTTCATCCTCACAACAGCCCTGTAAGGTAAGGAACTGAAGCTTAGAAAAGTCACATTGCTAGTGAGCTGCGGAGTCTGGACTCCAAGTGCTAACTCCACCTTGCCATTCTAGCCTCACTGCTGCCCTTCCTTGCCACTTATCCTTCTCCCAACATACTTGGTTCTTCAATGCCTCCACGCCCTCACCTGACCTATCCTCGCCAAATCAGTTAAGTCCTGAACTCTCTTCACAGGAATACTGATTCTTTACCACACGGTCTTACTGTTAAGTCTTCGCTTACATACCTTTCCAGAAGAGACATAACATCTGACATTCTTTCATATGTTTCCTAGCATTTTTACCAATGTAGCTCAGGTACCAGCGCTTATCACTCTATTTCTATATATCCCACTAAACTAGGAACACCTCTGTGCAAGAACTTTTCCTAATTTGAGTACCACAACAGCACTGACAAATAGGCATTAATGAATGAATGAGTCGAACTACTCTACAAAGATTGGCTAAAAAGCAACTGTGGAAAAAGAAATTACTGAATTTAGGAGACAGAAATTTAGAGATCTAATCCAGGACCTGCTGCTAACTGATCACATGGTCTTATTCAAATCACCAGAACACTCTGAACTTGTCCTTTTATTCCAGGCAGGAATTATAATATTTGCTCTGCCTTGTGCACAGGCATAGTCTAAGACCATCTGAGATAATACAGAACAAAGCCACAATAGCTTATACAATTTTAAGACATTTTTAGAGATTTAGTTTAATTTTAAATGTGCTAAATGCTTTAATTATAATGAGTATTGTTCTGAAACATGATAAATAAAAAGAAATGAAATTCAAAAATTTTCATGGTCAAATTAATGTAGGGAGGAGGCAAGAGAACTAGAGTGTTAAATCAAGGTACATTCAGAAACTGCAATATGCTGATCGGCCCTGCAGTTCAGCCAGGAGGACACCTGCAGAACACAGGAAGATGTCTACTGGGATTACTTAACAACCCATTCCCCACACCTGTGAAGGGGAAACAGGAACAACAGAGTGTTTAAGTGGCTGCCCTACACAAATAAAACTGTTCATTCCCTAACAGCTAAAACCCTGGGGAACCTATGGATTAAAGGCTGGCAACTGCCAGCAAGCCTTTCAGGCTACATACTCTTCCCCTTCCCCTCCTCACTGTGTGTCCATATAAAAGGAGATGGGTAAACAAAGGCTTTAAACTGTAACTCACAGAAACTAAGAATGATATATAAACTGAATTCCCATAATACTAGGGGTCCCTCTCACTGTCTTTCTCTTGGTACTCTTTACTCTGTCTCTCTGTCGTCTTCCTTAGTCCCTTTCACTCTCTCCCTCTGAGAGGAGACTACGCTCTGTGTGTGGTGGAG
>CM053503.1:30175448-30254270 GCA_028627145.1 Eidolon dupreanum | reverse complement strand
TTTTTTTTTTGCCATGTTAACAAATTATCCTGAAAAAAAAAATTATCCTGAGGATAAGTGGGAGTTAGTCTTTTAATTAAAGTGAAGAACAGCCAACAGAAAACATTTACCGAGTGCTTACCCAAGTACCAAGACCTCTTTTAAAAATGTTACATGTTTTAATGTACTTAATCCTCCTAACCACTCCTAAAATCCTATCTGATTGGCACTTTGGACAGATTATGCTAGTATAGAGAGGATGGTAAAAAGGCTGGGAGTAGGCTGGACTAAGGGACTGTAAATCAGGTTAAGGGGACGCAATAATATAGTCAGGGAGGGATTACAAACTGGTTGCCAGCCGCCATACTTTGCTTACCTGCACTATGATTTAGAAATTGGAAAATTTCACATAAAAACCCAGATTTCTGGTTCTTCTTTAAAATCTGATCTGTCAAATATGAGCCCATATTCCAACCTGGAAATAGACAGCTGAAACTGAGAAGCAGCAGGATTCTAGCCATACTGCACACCACACCAGAGTCCACCAACTTTCTACTCCCTGATGCCCAGCCGCCTTCACTCGTTTTTATTACCTGCCATTTCCTGTAAGCATTTGAGATTACAACCCTTGTTTAGGAATAGAAGCAAGTTGTAATTTAAGAAAGTAGCAGAAGAGGTTAAAAGGGCTCAGATTCTCAGCAGGAAAGACTGAAACCTATAATTATCTCTGCGTTTCCAGTTTGGACAACTAGGTAAATGGTCCTAGTGTTCATTAGTAAAGATAGGTAGTATAAGAAGACCTAACTTGGTGGGGAAAGAAAATAAGTTCAAGGCTGATCCTGTCTGAGTTATTTAACTAGACTCATGATTTACATCTCTAAAATGGAGAATAATATATGCCAGCCTTATAGGGTTGATGTGATGCTTCGATGGAGGCAAAGCACACTGATGAAGGGCCAGATTGCCCTGGACCTGAATCTTGGCCCAGACACTCACTAGCTGTGTATCTTTAAGCAAATTACTTAAATTTTCTGTGCTTCAGAATCCTGTTGACTAGCATAAGGATAACAGTGACCAACTTGTACACATGTTGATTACGTTAATAAGACATAAGAATTAGGAAAGTTAACATTTGCAAAGGACTTAAAATAGTGTCCGGCACAGAGAAATGTAAATGTTTGATAAATCAATAAATTAAGTGAGAGAGTATTTTAAAACATCTCGTGACTCATATTAAATGTGCAAAAATGATTAATTTTCTTCCCTGTCCAATCTTCCTGCTCACTCCTGCTTTGGGCTGCTATCCTATATTAGTTTGTGAATGTAGTGTCTAGTGCATATTTCCTATCCTAGTCTTAAAATCTACTTGATTTGACCAATTAGATTGCTTTAATTGGAAAGAAGAGAGAAATCTATCAAAAAGCACATAACAGTTTCTTAAAAAGACTTGAAGTAAAATAAAGAACTCTTCACATAAGTCATACTAGAAGCCAGTAGTGACCTGGGGGCATGACTAGGGCAGAAATAAGTGTTCTAGGAAAGAACTAATCACATCTCTCATGAGATGCAGTGATTCTTATGATACAACAGACATTCAATTTATTTATAATCTATTTACTGCGTTTAGTGTTAAGAATTTTTATTTTGTTTTTAATTAGTTAACATGAATCTCTACATTTGGCGTGTGCCCTGTTTCCTAGACCAGAGGAGCAAATTCACAGATACTGTGTGTGTGTGTGTGGGGGGGGGAGCGGTTCCCAAAAGCTTATTTGACTAGACCAATGTTGTTAATGGCAGATTACTTGAGTATGCTGATTCAAATAATGACTAAAAACCCCTCTAAACTTAAGTTTCAACTTCCAATGGGAAATGAAAAGTGTTTATAAATCAAATATAAACAATTAAACTATGAAGATAAATTTGCCAAACAAAGTAGCAATTTTACCTAAATACTGGCCAGTTTATAGATCTTAATGTTTAGGTGAGGCAGCATTCCATTTTTCTCAAAAATATTCAGAAAAAAAAAGCCATTTCTTCTTATAATATTTACATAATTGAATTTCTCTAGTGCTATATTCCCATCTAGTAATGCATTAGATTTTCTCTGCAAAAGATGCTTAACTGAATCTACCAAGTTATAGTTAACTCTAAAAATAAACTACCTCAGCTGAAATGCCAACTTCTGATATTTATAATTTAGCACCACAATGGGAATACAATACTAACTTTTAGATAGCAGTAGTATCACTAAAAGAACTTTAAAGCAATTTATATTAATTGGAGCACACACACGCACACATAAGAACAGGCTCACCTTGATTAGGCTAAAAGAGAAGAAAATAAGGCAATATGCAAGGCAAGAAGTGGAAGATGAGAGGGGAATGGGGGATGGGGGGACCAAAGTGAGGATTTCAAAGCTATCTGTAAAGAAGCAACTATTCAGAGGTAAAACAAAACAACAAAAATAAAAGAAACAAGAATAGACCATAAATATACATATAAATTGGAACATATTTATTTCATTCCTATTTTATTTATATAGAGAATTTATATATCTAGAAATTGAGTTTATAGACATGAACTTAGTAGCCTGGGGAAATTCTTGGAGAGAAGAGAGCATGCAGAAGGGGTGGGGGAAGAGAGGGAGACAGACAGACAACACAATGATTCAGAGAATTCTGGCCTACCAGATTTAAACTATAGTTCTGAATTGGGGGTCTGAAAGAATGAAATGTACAAAAAAGATATCCCTCCCTTTGCCTTGTCAGTTGAGCCAAGTTTCCATATACTTCCCACAGCCTAACATTGTGAGTTTTCATCTGTATTTTTCACTTCTGTTATAAAGAATGTTGGTCAGCGAACATAAGCCAAATTATTTTTTAAATAAACAGTTCAACTTAAAGTTTAAAAATATCCTTTAAAATGTTAATTTTAAAGATATTCATTTAAAAATGGGAAAACAATCCGATCCACAAAAGCAGCAAGGAGGAGATAGAGAATATTCATAAATTCCTAATAACCTGATCAAAAAAAAAAAACAGCTGGCCTTTTTATGAGGAAATCTAATAACAGATTGTGGGAAAAAAGAAAAGAATTATTTAATTAAATATGTTGGAACAACTGGTTATCTGTTTGGAAAAAAATCAAGTCAGATATCCAATTCACTCCAAAGGGCAAAATAAATGTCAAATGGTTCAAAAGGGTGAGCATAAAAACTGAAAAATAAAAGGAAAGGAAAGGAAGGAACAAGAAAGGAAAAGAGGAAGGCATTGAAAGTAAAAAGAAAAATTAAACTTCAGAAAAATTACGAGAAAATACAGATAAATATCTTTGAAAGGTAAATTTCTGAAAGGGAAGGGGCTGTCTTAAAAGAATTTTACAATGAAAATAGTGCTCGGTATTATTATACAAAAAATTTGGAAAATACATATATATCAAATGAGTTAAAAGATAGTAATCAGGGAAAACTGCAAAATAACTATATTAAAAGTACATTTTAAAGAATATTAAAGGTAAATGTTAAAAGAAATTATATTTCTTAAAATATATGTCAAGCTCATTACACAGCTATTTAATATTAAAGTTGTAAAGGGACGATAAAGTCCCTAATAATAAAAAAGATGAATAATAGACTCATAAATAAAATAAGCTAATAAACATGAAAAACATTCAATTTTACTAGTGAATCAAAGACATATGGCAACTATAAAATAATGCAATATATTCCCTATAAGAAAGTAGCCACAATTTGGGGGAAAACCCTCTTGCTAGGGTCCAGTTTATGATGAGATGCCTTTCTCATACACCATCTATACTTATGCATGCCTTTTTTTTTTAGCTTTGTAAAGATATAACTGACATGTAACATTGTGTAAATTTAAGGTGTACAATGTAATTAATGATCTGACATATATAAATGCTGTGAAATGATTATCATAATAAGGCTAGTTAACACATTCATCACTTCATATAGTTAAAATCTTTTTGTGTGGTGAGAACTTTTAAGATCCACTCTCTTAGTTACTTTAAAATATACATTCAATACTGTTAACTATAGTCACCATGCTGTACATTATACCCCAAAAACTTAGAACTGAAAGTCTGTACACTTTAACCACATTCATCCATTTCCATACCCACCCACCCATGGCAACCACTAATCTGCTCTCTGTTTCTGTTTTTAGTTTCCACATGTAAGTGAGGTCATACAGTATTTGTCTTTCTCTCTCTGACTTATTTTACTTAGCATAACACCCTCGAGGTCCATTCATGTTGATGCAAATGACAGGGTTTCTTTTTATGGGTGAATAATATTGTTATACATACATACATATAAATATATATTTATTTGTATATATGTAAAACACATGATATATATCACATTTTCTTTATTCATCTGTCTGCCAATGGACACTTTCATGTTTTGGCTATTGTAAATAATGCTGTAATAAGCACAGGTATAGCTATCTCTTTGAGATAGTGATTTCATTTCCTTTGGATGCCCAGAATGAAACTGCTGGATCATATGGTAGTTCTACTTTTAACTTTTTGAGGAAACTCTATACTGTTTTCTATAGCAGCTATACTGGTTTACATTTCCAGGAACAGTGTACAAAAGTTCCCATTTCTCCACATCCTAACAGATTTGTAAAGTGATCTCATTGTGGTTTTGATTGCATTTCCCTGATGATTAATGTTGTTGAGCACTTTTTCATGTATCTGTTGGCCATTTAAATATTTTCTTTGGAAAAATGTTTTTATTCTGGTCCTTTGTCCATTTTGAAATCAGATTCTTTTATTTGAAGAGGGGGCTATTGAGTTGTATGAGTTCCTCATATATTTTGATTATTAAGCTTGGTTTTGGGCTTTTCTTTATTGGCAGATTTTTGATGACTGATTCAATCTCCTTTCCTTTTATTGGTCTGTTCCAATTTTCTGTTTCTTCAGAATGTCTTAGTACATTGTACATTTGTAGAAATTTGTCCATTTCTTCTAGTTTAATTTGTTGGCATATAATTGTGCATAGTAGTCTCATCGTTTGTATTTCTGTGGTATCATTTATAATTAATCTCTCCTCTCATTTGTAATTTTATTTATTTGGAGGCCCTTTCTTTTTCTTGGTTAGCCTAGCTAAAGTTTTCTCAATTTTCTTTTTAAAAAAAAACAACCATTTTGTTAATCTTACTGTTGTTTTCCTACTCTGTATTTATTTCTGCATTGATCTTTCTTATTTCCTACCTTCTGCTACCTTTAGGCTTAGTTTGTTCTTCTTCTAGTTCTTTTAGGTATAATTTGTTTATTTGAGATTTTTCTTTTTTCTTAATATATGCATATATTACTATAAACTTTCTTCCTAGAACTGCTTTTGGGGTACCCCATAAGTTTTGGTATGTTGGGTTTCCATTTTCATTTTCATTTATTTCATATATTTTTAAATTTTTCTTTTGATTTCTTCTATGATCCACTGGTTGTTTAAGAGTGTGTTGTTAAATTTTCAGGTATTTGTGAATTTTCCAGATTTCCTTGTTAGGGATTTCTAGTTTCATAATAGCTTCTTGAATTTATTGAGACTTGTCATGTGGCCTGACACATGATCTCTCCTAGAAAATGTTTCATGTGCACTTGAGAAAAATATATTCTGTTGCTGTTGAATAGAATGTTCTGTTTTTGTATATTTGGTCCATTTGGTCTACAGTGTTATTCAAATCGGCTGTTTCCTTAATTCTCAGAATGACCTATGCATTATTGAGAGAGTACATTAAAGTCCCCAACTACTATTGTATGGCTGTTTATTTCCCCTTTCAGTTGTTTCGTTTTAGTCTGCTTTATTTTTTAGGTGCTCTGATATCTTCTTGATGGACTGACCCCTTTATCATTATAAAATAATCTTTTCTCTTTAGACTATTTTTATCTTAAAGTCTATTTTATCTGATATAAGAATAGCTACTACCTGCCTTCTTTTGGTTATCATTTTAAAAATTTATTCATCTCTTCACTCTCAGTATATTTGTGACCTTAAAGCTAAAATAAGTCTCATGTGTGTATTTAATCCATTCAGCCATTCCATCTTTTGGAGAGTTTAATCTAGTCACATTTAAGGTAATTATTGATAAAGACTTAATATTTCCATTTTATAAACTGCTTTGTTTCGTAGACCCTTTGTTCCTTGCTTCTTCCTCTCTTGATGTCTTGTTTTGTAAATGATGACTTCTTTGTATGGAAGTATGCTTTAACTCCTTTATCATAATATTCTGTGTATTTACTACAGGTTTTTCCTTTATGGTTACCATGACACTTACATAAAATATCTTATAGTTATAATATCCTATCTTAAGCTGATAACTTCAACAGTAAACAGAACTTCATAGTTTTATTCCCCCCTCACATTTTAGGTTATTGGTGTTACAATTTACATCTTTTTTTTATAATTTGTATCCAGTAACATTATTATAGTTATGATTATTTTTAACATGCATGTTTTTAACTTTTAGAGTTGTAAAGTATGTACTATCATTACATTATCAAAGAATATGAGTTAAACTATATATTTACCATTACCAGTGAGTTTTATACATTCATGTTTTTAACAATGCCAATTAGCATCCTTTTACTTATGCTTGAAGAACTATCTCTAATATTTCTTGTAAGTTATGTCTAGAGATGATAAACTCTCTCAGATTTTAATTGTTCAAGAAAGTCTTTATCTCTTCCTCATTTCTGAAGGACAGTATTTTTGGTTGATGGTTCTTTTCTTTCAATATTCTGAATGGATCTCCCCATTATTTCCTGAACTGCAATTTCTGTTGAGAAAGCTGCTTATAGCCATAAGGGTTCCTTTATATGTGACAAGTTGCTTTCCAAATTCTTTTTCTTTACTTTTGACAATGTGATTACTTACGTCTCAACACAGCCCTTTTTAGGTTCAACATATTTGGGGTCCATTGGGCCTTTTGAATCTGAATGTCCATTTCTCTCCCTAAATTTGGAGAATTTTCAGCCATTATTGCTTTAAATAGACTTTGTCTCTTTCTCTTCTCCTTCTAGGATGCTCATAATGTGTATTTGTATCTCTTGATCATGTCCTATAACTCTACAGTCTTTCTTCACTTTTTTTTCAATCTTTTATCAAGTGACCTGTTTTCTAGTTCACTGATTTTTTTTCCTGCTTAGTCAAATCTGTTGTTGAAGCTCTTAATTGAATTTTTCTTCAGTTCAGTCACCGTATTCTTCAAGTCTAAGATTTGTTTTGTTTTTGTTTTTTAGTTTCTGTTTGTTTGTTGGACTTTTTTCATTTTGTTCATGCATTATTTTCCTAATTTTGTTTAGTTGTCTGTGTGTTCTTAAGTTCACTGAACTTCTTTGAGGATTATTCTGAATTCTTTGTCAAACAGTTCATAGATATCTATTGCTTTAGGGTCAATTATTGGAGTTTTATTAAAGTTTCCTTTGATGGTGTCATATTTGCCTGATTCTTCATGTTCTTTGATTCCTTGTGTGGGTATCTGCACAATTAGAAAAGTGGTCTCTTCCAGACTTTACAAGTTCGCTCTTGGAGGAAAAAAAATCTTCACCAGTCAGTTCACTTCGGGGTATTGGTAGTGTCTGTGGGCAGGCAGGGCTTCTTATCGGGGTCTCTGGTTGGGTGAGGCTGCTGCCACACTCTAAAGTCCGGAGAGAATGCTTCCGAATAGGCTGTGTGGTTGGGTGAGCCAGATGGCTGGGATCCATGTTCAAATAAGGCCACTGGGAGGGCTCCCTGACCTGCTGGCTGTGTTTCCTGGCAGGGTGGTGCCACTGGATAGACTCCATGATTTGGCAGGGCTCTATAATCACCACTGATTTGATAGGATCCCAGGCTGTGCTTCCTGATCATTTGGTGCCTCCAGCTGGACTCCATGTTGAAGTGGGGTCTCAGGCAGGGCTCTGCAGTCAGACAGGGCCTCTGGCTATGTTCTGCAATTAGACAGAACTATAGGATGTGCCCTGAAGTTGGCATGGTCTCGAACTGGGCTGTGCAATCAAGTAAGACATTGGCTGGGTTCCATTATTAGACAGGGTCTCTGGTTAGGTTCTCTGGTTGGGAGGAACCTCCAGCTATATCCTGAAGTACTGAATGGATTCGACTGTGCTCTGCAGATGGGCAGGTTCACTGTCCAGGCTCCCATATCGAGTGGAGCTATGCTCTGCAAATAGGTGGGATCACTGGCTGGCTCCCTGCCTGGGAGAGGCTACAGACTGTATTCAACAACTGGGCCAGGCCATAGGCTGAGCTCTGTTGCATGGCAGGGCTGTAGGGTGGGCTCCACAGCTGGCCAATACCATAGACCAAGGCTGCCCAGGGTCACTATTGAGGGTTGGCGGCTATACTTAACAGTATACTTAACAATATCCAAGAACAGCTGTAGGCAGCCCGGGGTGGGAGAATGATTCAGCCTTGTCCCAGGGGTCTGAGATTTTCACAATGATGTCTTATCTATAGGTAGTCGCTAACTGGTCTTCTCCTGAAGGGGAGTAAAGTTGAGAATGAACTATGTCAACATCTTGATATCATTCCCTATAGGTATGTTAACTGGTAGATTTGTAATCCTTTCTAATAGGGACTATGGCTATTTGCATCAAGAACCTTAAAGATTTTTTAAATATCTTTTGACATATAATAATTCCACCTTTAGGAATCTATCTTAGAAGAATCAAAATTGTAGCAAAGATTTGTAAAATTTTTTAAAATAAAAGCATCATTGAAAATGGTAAACAAATGTTTAAAATTAGGTAAAATGACTGGTGAAATAATAACAGCACGGAATACCACAGAAATAATGAAAAAAATTCTCCCCAATAAAATATAACATGATGAATAATGTTAAGTAAACAGGATACAAAGTTCTATCTTCATGTAAAACATAAACTCAATTACATAAAAAAAAAAAGGGTAAATTATGGTGTGTAATTATGGATCACTTAAATTTTATCCTTTATCATTTTTTTTTAATTTTCTAATTTTTCCATAATGAGAAACAATCATTTTTATAATAATAATAAAAAATTACTTAAGAGTGATTGAGTGTGAGCAGATGTGGGAGCAGTAAAAGGTATTCAACTTAAAACTTTTCAGCTCACAAAGGTGGTTTTATAGGTACCACTATACTTAGATTATTTTCCCCTATGAACCAAACTCTTAGTTCTGATTTAGTGGAGGATAATGCGGAACAGCAAAAAGTTTGAAGTCATGGAATAAAACTAAAGACAAATGATAAGACTGATGGGAATTCTGAAAAAAAAAAAAAATCCGTCACCTCTTAACACTTCTTTTTAGGGAAAGTTTTTTGGTGGCTTATACCTGTGCATGTTTAAAAGGGCTCAAACTGTCACGCTCTCAAGTAGCTTTTCTACTGGTGACTCAAAAGTCCCTTATCAAAATCAAAAAGCAGGGCAGCACAAATCTTAGCTAAGTTAACTTTGTGTCTTATTTAGGGTAAGGGAACTATTTCAAAATCATAAGAGATAAAATAAATGCTCTAGCTTTAAAGAAGATCTCCACTTTATTCCTACTTTGTCTGCTTTAAAGGAGACAATGCCTGATTCAAACACCAGTACAACCAAAAATGTCTACTTTGTGCTAAAAGGTGAAGTCTGGTGTGACCAGAGAACAACCAATAAATGGACAAGGCAAGAAAATGGCGAGTGGTGAGAGGTGGTGTGACAAGCTGGTAAAGGAAAGGGGAGGAGCAAACTTCAGGAAGAAGCCTGACACATATATCACTCAGCAGCCCAACTATAAAAACTTTGGTCACCTTTGAACTCTTGTCTTTCTTAAAAGTAAGCTTCTAATACAAATAATGAGAGAGAAAGAAACAGACCAACATTCACATGAATGAAATCTGAAAACAGACAAGCTTAAGTGAGGATGTAAAATATAAATTGCTCAAACATTAATTGAAAATATAAATTTATATTTTAATTTTCCCATTAATTCGAAATATTCAAAGCCTCTTTATCACTGAATAGCTTCAGGAGAGACTTCTTTGGATTCCTCCACTGTACAAATTTCTTTTATATTTATTTTAATTTGAAAATTACTGTATTTTGTTTATGGTTCCTTTTCAAATGAAAAATCACTCACTGAAAGAAAACAGACTAATTTAACAACTTAAGAGCCAGGCAACAGTTCTTTTTGAGGACAAAAATTGGATTAGACTAAAATTAAAACATGATATCACCAATCTTATAATTTTAAAATATAAGTAGCTATGAGTTACTTTTAGTTTTCTTGAGTCAACTCTCCCAAGAGACTTTTTGACCATTACAAGTGACCAACAAACTCAGTTCCCAGCTAAAAGTAGACATACCATGTGACCCATCAGACTCAGATATTACATTAAACACACAGACTGTGAGGAAATCCAGTAGATATCTACCTCATTAAGACAACAGAGTATAAAATCTTTAAGAAAGGAAAAAAATTTTTTTTAGTTAGTGACCTTTGTAATTAATACCTGACCTGAACAGCTTATTATCTAAATGTCAAACAGGACCACACCATTTTGACTGTGAACACAATTCTGGTTTATTTGGAAAATAAATATAAGAGAGAAAAAAATACCTAAAATGGAATAAAAAGTAAATTGTATAGTTTGTCGTCATCAAAGATATCCTGTAATTCAAGTAAGTATGCTGGCAAAACCTCTGATAAATCAGCTTGTGAGTTCAATTCTGTTCAGCATTTTACTCAAATCCACTCAAAGTCTAAGATTGCAAGTTTATTTCACAAACAGGTATTAGAATCACAGAACTTGAAAACAGCAACTATATATTCTCTAGTCCATCTCCCTCATTTTACAGAAGTGAGGCAGGCCCACAATGATTTGGCTATCTGGTGGGAAAGCATAGACCAGAACAAGTCACTCAAACTTCATGTGGAACTTCCAAGCTAGTTGAAGAGTCCAAGATTCAGTGGCAGCTCTAATAAAAATGTCTAATAAAGTGTTTGACTGATATGTGTTAAAGCACTTGGGATAGTGTCTGAAACTTAGTCAAGTGATAATTAAATGGTAACTTGTTACGTTATTCCAAACCGTTTATACACATATAAAAACACACACACACACACACATATAATTTGATACAAATGGACTCATATAAACTGTTCTGTAACTTGCCTTCCCTTAACTATCTTGCAGACTTCCTTCAATGTTAATACAAACAGATCTACTATATCTTTTGTATGGAGCACATAGTAATAATATTTTCTAACATGAGTTGTTTTGTACCAGACAGTGTTTTATGTGTATCATCTCAATCCTTATACCAACCCTAAAAAGCATATACCATTATTATTACAGTTTAGAGAAGAGGAAAGTGAAATTTAACTGGATTAAGTAACTTGCCCAAGAGTATACAACTAAACAGGGTAGAACCAGGATTTGAACTTAGGTTCCTCTAAAACTAAGCAACCACAGCACAGTCCTTTTTTTTTCTTTTTTCTTTTTTCTTTGTTTAAATCATGCTATAGTTTTAAACCAATGGCACTAACAGATGTTTAGATGGTTTCAATTTGGGGAGGGTATTTTTAGCAATCCCTCAATGAACATATTAGATCACAGATCGCACACTGTCTTTTTTCTTTATTACATACTGCCAGACATGCAATTACTGAGCCAAAGAATATTCACATTTAAAATTCCAGTATGTACTGCCAGACTGTTTTCCAAAGAGACTGTACCAGTTGACCATCCAGTTATATGAGAGAGCCAACACTGGGTACTGTCCATCTTTTTAATATTCACCAGCCTGACTGGTTAAAAAGAAGTTATGATGTCTTAGTTTTCCTTATGCATTTCTTTGACTAAAATGAGTTATCATATTTTCATATATTTTAAATTATTATTTTTTCTTTTGTAATCCTGCCTGACTTAAGTCTTTTGCCCACTTTTATATTGAAAAATTCATTCTTTGACAGATTCAGACTACATTTGAATATAATTATCACAGCCCATTTATAGGTAAAATCATTTTTAGCTGAAATCATGTCATAATGCCAATATTTAAATAATTTTAATTTATACAACTTAGGAAAAAATCAGAGTATGCTTTATTTCATTTAGGAACTATAGTTATTACAATATAAGGAGGGTACTTTCTGGTAAATGAGTAGAATCGAATCAAAATTGTCATGCAACTCAAAGGTTAAGAATATAAGTAGAAACATAGTTTCCCAATTTTTCTGTTATTCAGATGTGACATTAAGGCCCTATTATTTGGACCCTATTGACTTGGACTAGCATATATAACTTATTTTTTGAAAGCAACCAATCAATGTCCTTGTCCTTCTCATGATCATCATTGTCATAATCATGGCTACCATTTAATAAACACTTTCTCTGTGACAGACAGTGCTCTGTGCATTATCTCACTTAATTATCCTAACGACCACATGAATTAAGTAGTATCTCCCCATTTTACAAACTGAGGCTCAGAAAGGTTAAGTTACTTGCCAGAGACCTCTCAACTAGAAAGTGACAGAGCTGGGATTTGAACCCTGACTCCAGGGATACTGCTCTATTGTTCTAACATCATCCTTATCCTTTACAGACCAGACTCGATTCATTAAACAGAGCAAAGGCAAAAATAAATCTGTAACTTCCTAAAGGCAAGTCAAGAGAAATATTGATCTGTGCTTATGTGCTCACCTTACTTATTCTTGATAAATCTTAAATCTCTGTATAATTTCTGGTTTTAAAAACATTTAAAAGAATCAACTCACCATCCTCTACCAGAAACAAGGCTGTTAACCTTCCTCCCACTTAACCTGCCCTCTTGCCCAAGCAGCTCTATAAACTGTTGAAAAGTTTTATAATCTCTGTTGGAAACCCTGCAATTACTTCACATGTTATTTTAAATACATATTGTCTATCCTATTCTGTCCTCGGGTACTTGTCTAAATGGGGGGACAGTATCAGAATGCCCAGGAGGATTAACAAAGTGAGTGGCAGCCAGAATCCAAGCAAGGATGCCTTCATTAGGGCTGGAAACCCAAGTTTAAGCTGCTTCTTAATGGGTTTCCAGGAGCCTCGAAATAACCTCAGAAAGACAGAAAGTTCTCCTAGTGATGACAAAGGAGGCCCTCTTATCTGCTTGGCAGCCTTACAATCAGAAAGTTCTTCTTGCATCTAACCTAAATCTCTCCCATTGAAATTTAAACTCACTTCTTTTTTTCATAGAACTTCACTGTAGCAACTAACTTGCTCAAATTCTCACAGAAAATAAGAAAAAAGTAGATAGACTCAGTATTGATTTTATCTTTATTGTAAGATCAAAAGTTCTTAAATTTTCAGTCCACTTGACTAAGAAAAATTGCTCGTGTCCCTTAAGAAAACTAGAAACTGATTTGAAAATAAAGCTGCCTTTCTGAAATCTTCATGACTAGTATCTGAGAATTTAAAAACAAAAACACTTCAGAGTGCTTTTAAAAGTCTTTATTAATAAAAAATAAAACCATAGGTAACTTTTAACAAACACTTCTGTGTCAGGCACAGTGCAAAATGTTTAATATGAATGATGTCCTTTGATCTTCACAACAATTCTATGAAGTATGTTTCTCACATTAACAAATGAGGAGACAGGCTTAGTTGCCATCCAAAGACATTCGACTACCAAATGGAACCTAGACTGCTTTGTAACAGAGCCTAAGCTCGTAACCCATTCAGTTGCATCATCTTTCATCTGACTTTTATTTTTAAGTGGGTAAACCTCCCTTTACTTTGTTCCTCGAACACATGTTCTTTATAATAAATTTTATTTTCCTCATTTCTTGCCATTACAAAATTGGTGAAAACATAACAACCCTAAGAGTTCACAAAAATAGTCATACTTAAGAATGCAGTAAACATTTTTAAAAACTAAAAAAGACTTAGGAAAATGAGTATGAACAACTATAGAACTTTTGCACTAGATAACCATCTGTTAACACTCCATTTTGAGATCTACTCGGTTCCTTCCAACCATCCATTTACCTATCTTTCCATCCATCATCCATCATCCACCCATCCTTCCATCCACCCTCACACCTAAATCAAACTATCTTATTTTCAGAACTGTAAAATATATTTTGACATCTTGTTGGGCAGGCTTCTCCCTTATCCTTTGTTTTCCCCCAAAATTCTGACATACTCTTTTGTATGAATTTAGAATCTGCTTATAAAGTTCAGTTGAAAATATTGTTAGGGTTTTCTTTGGGCATCATCTTTTTGAAAAGAGGAAAAAGCATAATTCAAACTAACCCAGTCTCAGCCTTAGACTTAAAATTACCATTTTGATTTCGGTTCCTCTGCCAAGGTATTTTTGCCACCTGGGGAACAAGTACCCAAAATTCAAGGTTAAGGTTTTTAAAGTTCCTTTTAAAAAGTGGCATTCAAATTTACAGTTTCTGTTACTGATTACAGAAAACAAAAATAAGATAATTCAATTAACCTATTAGATAGTTAGGACTTGTCTGACCAAAGATGGAAAAATAGAAGACACCAGCTAATAGTTCCACTGGTTTTAAGTGATCAAATAATTGGCATCATTAGCACCTGTCATACACTGGACAGTATGCTATTAGGAAGAAACCCAAATAGTAAGAAAGATGTTATGAGCACTCAGAGAGTCTACAGTATTGTTGAAAAAAGCAAGACTAACCCATAAACAATTAGTATATGTGACAAATAAGCCTGGGTGGGCCTTATTGACATAAGCAGGGCTTCAGAACAGGGAAAGATCAGTGTGGGCTGCAGTGCCCAATGAAAACTAATAAACTGGGTAACTCAGCTCTAGCTTAACTGAATAAATGCCTGGCAGTAATCAAAATTTAATGACAGCTATTTAGAAGCCCATGTGAAGAAAACAGTGATGATCTCAACTTGGTTTATAAATCAAGACTTAGCCACACTTACAGCACCCTATAAAAGGTCAGAGATCCTATAAGCAAGCATCTCTCATTATTCTTGCAGTAGTTACTCCAGATGATATGGGAGAGACAGCCAGATTTCTGGAGCCAGGTCTTCAAACAGGCTGCATTATTTTGTTTGAAGTATCCTGACTTCCCAGAATACCAGAGACCTTTATTTAAAAGATTAAACACATGTTCAGCACTCCATTACCCCCAATGAGAAATCCCTAAATGCCTTGTGGCTCAAGGAGCTACTCAACCTGATCCTACTCCCCCTATATGCAGCTGGAAAAGTCCCTAATGCATAATACTTATGTCCATAAAAACCACACCCAGTTTCCAGACTTCATGGAAATTTACCAGTTCATTCAGAAGACCTAGTATGTGGCCTCATCTATTTGTGGAACGATAGTTCTCTCCAAAATAACTGAGTCAGACATTTTTAATAGCACTAGATTTTTTTTTAAGGGAAAAAAAGAATTTTTTTGTTGTTGTTGGATAAACAGGATGAGCACTGTACCTCCTTGCAAGGAGCAAAAAATAATGCTAAACATAGCTAGGAAAATTGGCTGGGAGAAAATGGGGCAAAAAAATGCTTTTTAAAATTTAAATTATATGCAAACTCTACAGTTATTCAATTTTTAAAGCATTATTAGATAATGCAAAACAAGACATTTCAAAGACTTATTTACCAATCTGTCATGCCCATAAGCATTACTTACAACGGGTGTATTCTTTGAAAATGAGCAGAAAATTCACCTATGAGTTGGTTTTAAAGCAATTTCACTAAAATCAGGAAATTAAGACTATTTAACCCTCTGAGGTTCTTCGCAGTCTTACTATGCTCTATTTCTAAAGGTAATTATTAGTACTTTAGAATTAAGCAGAGAACAGAATGTATCAGGGTGTGAACAGTTTTCACAGACAGGCCTCAGAACTCTACTTGTAATGAGATGCACTGTAAATCATAGAACAGTACTTCACGATCTATAGCTTTTATTGAGTTAAACTGGGATAATCTGGGGGGATATACATTTTTAGAAGTGAAAAAAAAAACTATATAGTTCCCTACATACTTCAAGAGTTGTGAAGATCAAATGGAAGAGGTAAATTATAAAAGACAAGATACTATTTAACTTAAGGTTATGCATGCACTGGAACAATAAAAATCTAAACTCAGTATAATGATTATTTCTGGAGAAGGAGGGAAAGGAAAGACTACAAAGGCATCTCAAACTCTGTAATGTTTTGTTACTTAAATAAAATCCAAGACAAATTTGGCAAAATATTATGATTTCGGCGGTAGACACATGAATGTTCCTTACATTTTTCTCTATAATTTTGTGTGTTTATAATAATTCATAATAATAGCTGCAACTATAAGTTTTATAACATAATCTTGAGAAAATAAAAATGACAAAGAATCCAAGGAATTCTAAAGGTTTCTTGTGGATAAATTTGTTTAAAGCTACTTAACTTTATACATAGAGCATCTGGCTTTCTGCTAACAATTATCTAATTTTCCTTATTAGTATTGTTGCCATCTCTTTTTTCCTTACACTGTCATCTCAGGGTTTAAATAAAAAATCTCAACTCTCTTCAGAGCAATGGAGAAAAGAACCAATGAGATGGGCCCAGTGGAAGTGATAGGCCTAGGAACAGGGAGAAGGAGGTGAGAACTCGAGACAGAAGATCACCTCCCAGTGTGAGAGGCAGCTGGATTTCCAGAACCCGATCTTCGATCAGGCTTTATGATTTTGTTTGAAGTACCCTGACTTCCCAGAATACCAGAGAGACCTTTATTTAAAAGATTAAAAAACATATCCCATACATACTAAAATATTTCCAGATGAAATAATATAATATCAAAGATATGCTGCAAAATAATACAGATGAAACAAGACTGATCATAGTTTGATAACTGTTCAAGCTGGTGATGGCACATGGGAATAACAGTATATACTCTCTTGTATTTAATTTTTTTCTATAATAAGTTTTTAAAATCCAAAACTAAAATAAATGGTTTAACTATCATGACATTAAAAGTCTTGCCCCACATCAATTTGTTAGTGTATTCAAAGCAAGGGGATCGGGCAGCCAGGCTCTGTGCCCCGGTCTTTTTGGTTTTGAGTTTATCCATCTGAAAAAATGAAAGGGTTAGATGAGATGATGTCTAAGCTCCCTTTTAGATATAATATGATTATCATCAATTTATAAAACTGACTTAAGAGTTATTGTATAATACAGGTAAGAAGTGCAAATGTTACTACTGATACATTATGGCCACATGGGAGTACCATTTATTTATTTGATAAGGATTTAGAGAATGTGTACTATCTCCCAGGCAGCGTTACATGTAACTAGAATACAAAGTGACACAGAATTCTGTCTTCAAGTCCAGTCTAATCATGAGAGACAGATGTATAAACAAATGACAATAATGCAATGTATGATAGCGATGACAGAGTTGAAAATACAAAAAGGCCTTCATAGTGTGAGAGAGCATGGAACTGTAAATAATTTCATATGCAAGTAGTGAAAGAAAGTGTCAGGAGATGAGAATCAAGTGTCAGGAAAATAGGGACCAGACTGAGAAGGACCATGAATGTGATGCCAAGGAATTGGAATGGTACCTCAGTGATGAGGAAGGCATTTTAAAGATTCTAAGTCTGGAAATGATATGATTCAAGTTACATTTTAGATGAATTGCTAGAACAAAAATATAGATTTGTTGGCGGTTGGTGGTGTTTGGAGGACAGAGGAAGAAAACAAAGAAAGGAAGGGAGGTTTATCTGGTAGTTAGGAGATAACAAAAATGGTCTGGCTGGATATGATGAGGGCTTGAATCAAAGCAGTATTAGTAAAGATTCCTGAGATACTGTTATAGCAGCATCTTGGGTTTTGGATTAGGGACAAGGAAGAGTACTAAGTTAAAAAGTAAATAGTTGTTAATGTACAAGAAAGGTAATCGGTTTGTTCTCCAAAGCACAAATGAAGCAAAGATTTTAGAAATGCCGGTTTTAAGTACTCTGCTATAATATTTCTCCCCCAGTCTTTCAAGATAATATAAAAACTATAGCATGAAACTCTAGTATCTATTCATTATCAGTGAGTTACCAGTTTCAAATACAGTGCCTAGCACATAGTAGGAGCTTAATATATGTAGGTTATATGTTAAATGTGATGAGTTAATAAACAAATGAGACAATACCACAAGGTGCAAGTGGTTAACTCCCTGCTTGCTGGCATTTAATAAAAAGCACAAGAAAAGATGAAAATTCTTTATCAGATGATTTTATGCCCCTCTGTAATTCCTTCCCTTACCTCTAGATTTTTAAACTGTACCAGCAATAATCCTCACTGTTATTTCTTTAAAAAATGGAGAGGACAGTTAAATTATTATTATTTTAATTTAGAGTTAGACTACTCCCTACACGTAGACTATCAATAAAAGACTTTTTCCTTATAAATTACATAGTGCCTTTTATCTGAACCCAAGGAAAAGGCACTTCTAAGAGTTTCTGAAGTGTTCAGTGAGTCCTAGGTGCCACAAACCATATAAACTTTTGTTTTAATTTTTACAAAACAACAGCAATACTTTTTCTCCTCTAAAACCATTATCCTTATTTAAATTAAGATGAAAAGCACAGAAATTTAGATCTAGGCAATGTCCTTTTGTTAGTGACTATTAGTTTGAGATTATAAAATTCTAACAAACGTTTAATTATCTCCTATACTTTCAAATTTTTTCAGCAGTGAGCTCATAATACTAAACATCAAAACCGTGAAATCTGATCATTCTATTCTAAACCCATAACTTTATAAAATGTTAATGCTGCCCCAAATGTTATTGACAATAATAATATATAATTCATAATAATTAACTGAACATTATCATGTGCCAGGTAATATGCTTAACACTTTATATATATTATGCCATTTGATTTTGAACATTAACTCTAAGAAGTGATACATAAAGTTACTGCCATTTTGCAATAGAAAAAATGAGGCTCAGAGAAGATGTGTTATCTTATTCAAGGACATACAACCAAAACAAGTCTTTCAGATGCAATAGCCCAGGACTCTTCACGACTGTTCAGTACTCCCAAACCATGTGAGGTATGTGGGCATGTCTTATAATCCCTATTTTTAAAATTCCGAGGCTCAGAAAATTGACAAGATTTGCCCACAATCACATACTTTGAAATGGAGCCAGCATTAGGTTCCCAGTTCAGGGCCTCTGCCACCAGACCTCTAATCCTGGACCTGTTCCATGAAACAAAAAACCACTTCATGGGAATTAGCCAAGTATAAAGTCCCCGCCCTTGTTTTAAAAAATGAAAAGCAAATGGCTTTGTCAACATAGCATAAAGGTCATGAGATTCTAAAAAAAAAAAAGAAGTAGTAAAGTTTCTTTTTGACATATCAAGGCCACCATTAACTCAAATCATAAAAAGAGATAATTTAGAAAATAATGCTTTTCAGATTTCTGATGTGTGCCATTTGTTTTCCCAATATTTATTTGTGTTTCTTTTACAGTCCACATTCAACTGCCAAAGTTTTCAGTACTTATCTGGGACTTGGGGAAAGGTTAAAGAACAATTTTTTATCCCAACCCAAAGAGAAAACAATATCTACCATTAACCCTCACAGACTCTATTGCCAAATAGCAAGCAGGTGCAAGATTTCTCAGATGCACAGTGCATATGTGTAGCAGGGCAGGGGGGAGGAGTAAAAGAGGATAGAGAGAAACATTAAAAACAAACCACATTTGGGGGGCTGATTTCTTCTAAGTGACTTACATCTTGTAAGGCACTTATTTAGCTGTTGACAAGATGATCCCGCCCTTGAATACAAGGAAGTTGCACCCAGTCTCACAAAGCACAGATTCAATGACCCCAAACAGAAGTAAGGACTTCCCTCCAAGACAAATATGGAATTCAATCCATGTGATGCCTTGAATGCAGCAAATTAATTTGCAATCCTGCATTATGACCATACAAGGGAGAGAAAAGAGCTACCTTGCTAGTCCTTCCTTGAAGGGGAAGCAACAGAGGAAAAAGCATAATACTTAAATCTCATTGCAAAGTTTTAAAACTTTTCCATTAAAATACACACCCTAGCTGAGTCATCAGTATAACACCCTACAAGTGTATATCATCTCAGTACTATCTACCTTTCCTACACATGGTTATTCCAACTCTGTGCTAATACTACTCAGAATGGTTAAGAAGCTATAACTAGTTTCATTCTTTTTTTATTTAGTCATTTAGCCCCATAATTTTCAGAGTAAATGCACTGACCTTAATTCACTTAAGTACTTAATCTACAGCTAAATGAATAAAGAAACAACAGCTGAGTGAAAATATATCTGAAAATAGCCAATAGCCAAAGCAGTAATAGCAACCTAAAAATTGCTTCATGGACCAATGAGAATGTCTCAAATCCAAAATAAAGATTATGAGGAAAATTCTCTTAACCTAAAGTTGGGAGCAAACTTTTCAAATATGTTTAGCTACTTACCAAAGAACTGTATCAGAGTTCCAATACTGCAGTATTTTGGAAGGCTCTATCTCAACTGGAATGTAACTATCCAGGCTTGAAAATCAGCTGGCACACTCTGCGGTATTTTTAAAGCCATTCTCTACTGACTACTCTCAAATATTTGAATGTGACATATGGGGGACTGAATGAAAGGCTATAAATTTTCAGAAGCCATGATCCACTCACAAAGATCCAAAGCCGTTTGTAATAGAAACCTGACACAACAGGCAGTTCCAACTCCAAGCGTTGCTCCTACCTTAAAAGTATTTGATCCCATCTATCACACTGAAAATGTGTTTCCCATTCTTTCCCTATCAAGTTAAACAATAAAAAGAGTCAACTGTAATGATAGTTGATAAATATCTTATGAATCTACTTCTAAGACTCTGCAATGGAACTGCCTGAGTTTGAATTGCTGATTCCACTCTTGCTAGATCCGTGATCTTAAAGAAGTTAATTAAATCCATCTCAGCCTTGGTTTTCTCATCTGTCAAAGGGATTCCTGAATTAATACATATAATATATTTAGAACAACAGTAACTGACACATAATAAGTGGTCAATTTAAAGAAACTAATATTATCATTATCATTGCTATCATCACTGTTATTAACTTAACAAGTATACTGTTAATATGGCCCTTTTGCCATCCCTCTGGTATGTGGAACAATCAATCAAAAGATAATTAAATCTCTGAACTACTACTAAGCTAAAGAAAATAATACATTGACAGTTTGGTCAGAAAATTACATATTCCAAAGAACGTAAGCTTGTGATGTAACATCAGAAGGACTCAATTATAATAATAGTTTAGGATTCATTTGGATCTCTTACTGGCAGTCCCTAAGTTATGAGTATTAAACTCTTGAAATCATGAAGCTAAAAATGTTTTGTCTTCAAAACAATCATAATACATTTGGAGAGACAGATGCATCCATAACTAGGCTACAATACAGAAAACAAAATTATGTCAATTTGAACAGGGAATTAAATGGGTTAATTTTTCCTGGGGTTTAAAAAAATATATCAGCAGAAACAACAACAAAAAAAGGTACTGATGATTTAAAAGTTATAGGTTATAAAATATAACATATGCAACATGGATATGCCATGGTCATGACTACGTAGTCAAGATTTTGTATAAAACTTAATTTATACACTTTAGTATCATAGAATGAAATATAAGCCATAAAATAGCATAAGATATTAGCAGCATCTAAAATCAGAATTAAACAAATACAATAACAGTGATATAGTATCAATAGCTATTCTTATTTAGTTCTCATTATGCACCAGGCACTGTTGTAAACAATATACAAATGTCTTAACTAAATGAAGAATTCCTATGAATCACAAAAAAACACAAAACAAAATTTAAAATGAGCAAAAAATCCCAAATAGTAATTTCACAAAAAACACACATGGTCTGTAAATAAAAAGGAAGATTCTCAGTTATAATTCTAATCAGGGAAATGAAAATTAAAACCCTAATGAGATATCATTTCACACTCCTAGATTGGCAAAAACATAAAACAGCTGTAAATATCTAGTGCCAGCCTGTTGAAGAACAATGGGAATTCTTATCCACTGCTGGTGAAGGTATAAATTGGTACAGCTGCTTTGGAGAACAGTTTGATACTACTCAGTAAAGCTGAACACGCTTATTTATCCCCAATGACCAAGCAATTCCCCTTCTGGGCATATACTGTAAAGATACTCCTGAAGGTGTGGAAGAGGGAGCAGTGCTTAACAAGGTCATTGGAGCATTGCTCCTGCAAAGAAAAAGAATATACAGGAAAAAACACAAATGATCGTCAACATCAGTGGAATAAAAAGAAAGATTGTCAGTTATAATTCTAATCAGGGAAATGGAAATTAAAACCCTAACGAGATATCATTTCACACTCCTAGGCTGGCAAAAACTTAAAACAGCTGTAAATATCTATGTGGTATATTCACATAACTAAAAACTACACAGCAGTGAAAAACAATAAAAAAGTACCACTAGATGGATGAATCTCAGAAAAAGTTCAAAAAAAAAGTTATAGAAGTAACAAACTGTATGTTTCCATTTATATAAAGTTCAAAACCTAAAAAAAAATGTTTTCTCAATGGAATACCGTCCTGGGTGATGAAACTAGTATAAGTAAAGTAAGAGAATACTTACCGTAAAATTAAAGACAGTTGTTAACACTGGGAGAAGAAAGGTATACAGAGAACTTCCAGGATACTGGTAAAGTTCAATTTCTTAACCACCATAGAAGAAGATACTTTGGTGTCTGTTTCATTATTTTCCTTACACTGTACAGATATATTTTATATTCTCATATGCGACACTTCAAAACTTAAAGAAATAATTTGAAGTTTTCCTTTTAGATGAGTTGTGGGCAAGTCTACATAATAAATTCAACATCAAAACAATGTAGACATTTCAGAATAAGAAAGTTAACTGTTTTAGAATAAAGAATTTAAGAAAAAACCTGTAAAAGAAACAAAATCCTGAAACTTTAAATTTGAACCAAACTAATTCACAAAGTGATGATATAAAGCATCATTTGTCCAAGAGTGTTCTTCAAAACATTTGTTTAGATGTCTAAAGGAAAATGTGTTCTGAGAGTAAAAAAAAAAAAAAATTGGAGAATAATGGGTTAAACAAGTTAATCTCCTAAAGGCGGCAAAGAACTTCCCAAACTCTTTGACTTTAGAATCTTTTAACAGGGTGAATTATATACTGATTCTTTTAGAACTTGTACTGATATAACATAAACTGAGAAACATTTTTAACATGAAGGTTATAGATAAAATACTGTCCCCAAGCCTTAGGTAGAGCAGGAGAGGGATACTCCAAAAAAAGGTACTCAGATACTCAAGTCTTCAGTAGCTGATCTATGCAAGCCAAACCCTGCACAATTAGGATCAACATCCATAACCAAAAAGAACCCTTTAGAAACTAAATGAACGATCATTCAATTTGCTCTATGGACATGGACATGGCTTTACTGTAACATTCTTGGGAGTAAAACGTGACAAAGGCATAAAGTACAACAGAAAAAGATCTAGATAGAATATAAAGATATTTTTCTACAGGGTCAATGGTAGACTAATAGACAGAGGGTCTTACTTGATTTAGGTGCAGCAATAGAAAGCTCCAGCACAAAAAATCTAACAGATCTCTCAGTTAAAAGGTTTTTCCACTAGTCTTTCCCTAATAAAATTAGAAATTCTCTAATTTTCTACTAAAGTTTTCCCTAGGTACAACATATCTGTGAACCATATCTGAAATATCTTCATAAAATTCCTTTATACCATAGGAAAATAAGATAATACTCTGAAAATAAATATAATCACTATACATTAATTTTTAAAACTTCTTTATGATTAGACACTATCATAAACTTTTGCACATGTATATTCCTCTTGGTAACTAACTTCTGGGTGGCAATGAAACACATTTTTAAGGAAAAAGTTGTCAGACAATGTGTTTGTATCCCAAATATGTCTTTTCAGGGTACCACAGGAATTGATATCAGAAAACGTGGTACTGCCACAGGTTTCTACCAGGTGAAGGATAGCAGACTCTCTTCTTTAGAGGGCTCTTGACAGAGTGGCATTCATAACCTTGGTGATTAACCACAAACCAGGCCCAATCCACAGCCTTACAAGTTCAGGAATTTGATTTTATCAGCATCAATAAGGTAGCTCCATCTTTAGAAGCAAAAAATATAAACTTATTAATATAGAATAACAAATATAACTGTGACAGAAGCAAGAATGCCTGTTTGTGGCCATACATGGTCAATATCTTCATTACAGCCAGATTTATAAGGAGAGCTAAATCATAATCAGAAGGTTCCTGAGTATGCAGGGAATCAGAATTAAGGAAGTAAGAAAAATTGAATATGTCTTGTTTCAATCTGTCAATAATTGTTTTTTTTAATTAAGCAATCAGTATGTCCAGGCACTCTTCTAGGTGCTTGGATACAGAGGTCTCTGCTTTCAGAGAGCTCATATCTAAGTAACATCTGCAGAGTATATATTTCACAGAAGTTTGCTGTAATATTATGAATAGGAGCAAAAATTTTGGAAGCTATCTAAATGTTCAATAATAGATCTGTGATTAAATAATGAAAAATCCAAATGATAAAAAAAATATATAGCTCTTTAAAGACAGTTTTTAAGCAGCAATTCATGATGGGAAAATTATGATGCAATGTTAAATGAAAAAAGCAAGCTATAAAAGTTTATACAGTGCATACAGACATGCATGTATTTCCTATCCCTTTATATGTATACAAAGACCAGAAAGTCTCCAAACTACTATTAATTCTTATCTTTTTTCTTTATATCTTTTTGAATTTTCCAATTTCCTAAGTTAGCATTACATGTCCTTTTATCGCCAAGGGAAAAAAAATAACTTTTAACATAATTTCAATGAACACAAATACTAGGAACTCTTCAGATTTACATATTAGAAGCTATCCATCAATGTCAGTCCTTGAACCTGTCTTTGAATGAGACCTCATCCTTTACCAGGCCTCAAGTGATACTCTACATGGGATGAGTAATACATCTGAATAACATACCCTATGTTTTCCTCCAACCTGTCTTATGTTTCTGTCTGCTGAACATTTCAACTTAAATGCCTTACAGATAACTTATATTTAATTATGTCCAAAAGTAAATGCATAACTCTTCCCCTACAGCCAATCTTCTAGCAGCCCTATTACTGTCCATGGCAATAACCCTTCTCCCAGTCAAAAAGCTGGAAAAGCAGCCTTAATTTATCTCTCCCTTTCTCATTTCAAGTTCATTAATAATGCTGTCAAAATCTCTCTCATCCCACCTCACTCTTCTTTCTCACTTCCATCACCTTATCAGTCCAGGCTCTGACTGCACTGTAAGTTAACATTATTGTCTAGCATTTGAATAGGTCTTCCTGATGCCATTCTCTCCCATCTCTATCAGTGCTCCTTTTATAGAACTTGGATGATGTCACTCCTGGGCTCAAAAACTTTTAAAGCCTTCTCCTTTTACCACTCCAATCTAAACTTCTATGCCTGGCTTCTATTAAACTCCATAATTTGGCTCCATCCTAACTTAACTTTATTTTCCATTATTAAACAGTCTCCTCTCTCATCGGCCAAAAGACATGCCATAATCAACCTGACCACTGAGCTTTGGAATATCTAAACTTAAAAATGGTCCTCCCTTTCCCTTCTACTTATATTTAAAGAACCTACTGAATTGTCCTCTTCTACAAAGCTTTTCTTAATTTCTCCAACCTCACTTTTCAGAATCTGTTTAGCACTTATTATAAATCTCACAAGTAGGCATTTAATTCCATACTCTCATGTAGGTGGACTTAATGTTATATATGTTAGTCTTCTATTAAATTCCGTACTCCTTGAGGACAAGAGCTATACCTTATTCTGTCTCCCCAGTATTTAGCATGATGCAGAGCACATATAAAATGCTCGATATCTGTTGACTGATCCAGCAAGAAATGATCAACTTCAGCCCCAGCCTCTCTTTAACATGTATGTAGCGATTTAGGCAGTTCAGGCATGATCCTAAGGCATAACAGGAGACTCTTTAAGCACATTCTTATGGAGTCCCCTTTGGTATAACAGTATAGTGATGACAGGGCATCTCTATGCTCCATACTAGGGATAATAGAGAAAAGTTCTAGGGAATGATAATTGGGGTTCTCTAAGTGTCTTCCAAGCGGGTAATAATGAAGGCTCACAAACATCTAACTTCCATGAAAATAGGCACTAGTCTTTTGAAAAAGTGCTTTGACTGGAATGAATGTCAAAGAGAACTGCACAATAAAACAAAAGATCTGAGTATAGCCTTGTTTATTTATAGGATGATGCTGCATAAATCACCAAATCTCACTGAGCTTCAGTCTAACTCAAGAAGTGCCATGCTGCTTTTGGTTAAAAACTGGAAACTGCCAAATGATAAGAAATACTGTCATATATGTAGTAGTAGTGCCCATATTTATGAAATTCTGGGTTTTAGAGTAAAATCCAGCTAAAGCTACCTCACTAGAACTATCCAGAAAAAAAGAACGGAGGGAAGGAGGAGAGAAATGGGGTGGAGGGAGGGAGGAAGAATATGAACAAGAATTAGAGAAATGAGCCAGAAAAACATGGGGGGGGGCGGCGGTGAGAGAGAATATAACCAAACAGTGATGCCCCCTATTCATTCTAGTCACACGGAAAAAACTTGAAATAATTTGGTATAAAAGAAATGGAATTCTGGTTATAAACTGCAAAGGGTAACTGCAAAGGATATTAACAACAGAGAAAAGGAGAAGATTCTGTAAAGACTGGCAGGATAAAGAGCTCTGCAAGAAACCTAGATTTTAAAAGACATACATAAAAGATAGAAGGCAAAGATAACATGGATGCCTATAAAAGAAACACAGATGAGCGGAACTAAGAAAATTATTAAGGGCTACAAAAGGAGTTTTGAATTTATGTCTAGAAGAGGAAATTTACAAAAAGTCTGGGTAAGCTGGTTAAGGTAAATGGTGTTTTAATATATGACCAGGGGAAGAACAGAAGAATCTCTACTTCTATTTTGCTTTTTAAAAATCTTACATGTGCGTACCACCTTCCAGTTTACATATTTCTATTTTATAACACCCTTGAGAGATAGGTACCACCCCTTTATTATAGAGAAGTCTCAGTCCAGCGTGCATCTCACCACTCAAGCCCTTCCTTTTTTCTCAGCTCGAATGTGAGACCTGAAGTGTTAAGTACAGGAGGCCGTAAGAGAGCTGCAACCGATGCACTCCAAATCTTCCACTTGGCCAGTTGACCAGTTCATGAACCTGCATACAAATTTTGTGGAATGCTAGAAGTATTCTTTGATGAATTATGAAGACCAGACAGCTTTGCCGAAAGGTGGAGACAAACTATACAATCTTTCGAAATGAAGAATATGAACATTACAAAAGCATGGACATTACAACATATTAACTGTCGTGCTTATCATTCGGCCTGAGGAAAGTTCTAGAACAGATAATAAAGCAAATGGTTTTTGAATAGACAATGATGGGTGATCATTAAATATCGGCGTGGATTTAGGAAGGACAAGTCTTGCCAAGCAAATAGTTTCATTCCTTTTTTGGCAAATCTACAGGACAAATAATCTATGAAAGATATTTAATAAGCTCTATTCTCCAATTCTTATTTTGGGAAAGAGAGGGAGAAAGATGAAAAATGGGCCAATAGTTACGGTGTATAACTGATTAAGCAACAAAATTCAGAATGCTCAGAAATTCTGCAAGACTCACTGGACTTAGGCAATTATATTACCAATAAATTGGATAAAGCTCTGACAACATCCTTATCAAAATGTGAAGATGGCCAGAACCTGGAGAGAATAATCAGAAGTGGGACAGCAAAGTCAGCGTTTACAACAATTTTAACAGATTAACAAATGAAATTTAATAGAAAAAAGATAAATAATTATATTTGGATTCAAAAAGCAAATGTTAAGTATAAATTGCGTAAACTATTACATACATAAAGAACAACTAAAGATTTTTGCTAAATCAAGCTTCACACAAATTAAAAAGTGTGAAATGGCTGCTACTCCCAAACTTTACAATTTAATCTTAAATTAATAGACAACTTAAGGTTAGGAACGAGGAATATGAATGTCACACTCTACACTGTACTGGTCGGCTCATAACTGGAGAAGTTTTCAATCCTTGACAATGCCCTATGATCAGTACAAAGGACAAAGAAAAATACCCTCAAAATTTGAATATTAAGTCACCCTCTTGGAGTAATAGCATGAATCAAATGGAGTGACAGAAATTAGCTATCAATATAAGTAATTCCAAGAAATTCTGTGACCAAAGATACCTGAGAATACCCAAGTCCAATCAAAAGTGAGCAAGGTGTAGTTTCTGGGAAGCAGGATTAAAATGCAAATTAAGAAAGCTGAAACCCTGTCAATTGTGCTTCTTTCTGGCTAAACGAAAGACTGTTAACAAAAGAACATTACATTAATTTCGGGAAGGAGGGTAGCTGGAATTTAAGGAGGGGAGCTGGAATCTAACGAGGGAGATTTTGCCTGTGCTCCCCTAATGCTGTCCAAGGTGCAAATGGGCTGACCGTAACTAGAGCACTGCTGGGCAGGTGCATCCTTATAAAAAAGAGGGCCCATCATGGCTTAGTGATATTCCCCAGTGAGATTATCCAGTCTGATTAGAATGACTGGTTTCCCATGCAATTGTGTCTTATTGGGGTGACAATATGCTAGCCATATGATGCAAGTTTCCATTCTACTCACACTTGTATTAATAAATTCGTTAACTGGCATTCTTGTTTTTATGTCAGTCTCTTGGTCACTTGTTAAATTTAAGTAAATTCCCATAATCCTGATTTATTTCTGGACGCACATACACAAAAACTCCCAGATACTAAACACCTATGAAATACTGCCTCTCTTGACGACAACTGTATTTTACCAAATGCTGAACCACACATTTTAAGAAAGAAAACAAAATATAATACATATAAGAGAGTGGTTAGGAGGGTAAAAAGTCTGGAATCCATGTTATTTTAAACAAATTAACTGAACATGCTTATTCTGAAACAGAAGTTATAAGATAGTCATCTTCAAGGATCACTCTTGCAATGATAAGACTAATTCTGTGATGAGAACCAGCTGAAAGCTGCATAAGGAAGAACTTTCTAAATTTTAGCACACAGTAAATGTTCACAATGTTAGCTATGGTTGCATTTTAGGATATAAAAAATGTATGAAAGAGATATGCACAAGATGCTATGGAAAAGCAAAGAAGGGGCATCTAACCCTGACAAGAGGCGAGCGGTCAAGGAAAGCATCCCTGAAAGTGGAGATGCCTAAAGAGAGTACAAAAGAAAGCATAGGAATTACTCAAGAGTGTAGGAGAGTGCATTCTACAAAGTGGTGTGTAGGAACGAACACTAGAGACAGCGAGTGGTTCAGTGAGTAGAGTGGATAATGAAAAATAAGACTAGAAAACTAAAAGGCACCGTTTTTGGAGGGATTCAGACTCGCATGCCTAGCTAAGGAGTCTGGAAGAAGTAAAGGTGAATCACTGGACATTTTAAGTGTAAGAGTTTTATAATCATATTTATATTTTAGGAGAAACTTTTCAGCAGCCACATGGAAAACAGACTGGAAGAGGGCAAGACTGGTGACAGGGAAACGGCGGAATGAAGATACTGACACTGGAGCAAGAGCAAAGACAGCATTCAAGATGTAGTAAGGAAGACTTAATAATGACTGGATGTGAGTGATAAACAATGAGGAGGAGTCAAGGATGGTTTATGGCTTAGGCAACAAAATTGAGAATAGGATCATGCAATGAGAGAGGTAAGTTGCATGAGAAGGATTCTGGGAAGGGAAAAGATAAAATCAGTTCTGAGCAGACTGAATCCTAGTTACCTATGGAATACATCAAGGTGGTAATAACTAGGAAAGAGATGGATAACGAAGTCACAAGCTCAGAAGAGTGGGCTAAGCAATATATACAGATTTGGAAGTGATCATCACAGAGTGGTCACTGAAGATAACAGAGTATATGTGATCTTCCAGACCCCAGAGTGTACAGAGTATGAACAAAAAGGGACTGGAGACAGACAGCTGGAGAACACCAACCATTCAAGGGAATGAAACTTAGCTATCCTATGATCTGTTAAGTTCCTTGTCTTTAGGCAAATACTAATTATCTACTTGTCGGGGATTAAAGGGAATTCACAGTAGAGAATTCAACTAGGTGACCTCTACAGCATCTTTCAACTTTGAAAATGAGTCAAAGACTTTCATTCAATCCAGTACTTTTTACAATGTTAGAAATAACTTTTTATGCCATAACAAAAAAAACTAAAATCATACTGATTTTATTCTTTGGGATTGTTAGTCCAATGATGAAAAAACAATCTGAAGTAAAGTTTCTTATTGTTTGATAATGCTGTTTTCTAAAAGGTAAGAAGTATTTGGTTTACCTGGAAAGGAAAGCTCAGGCTCTAGATGTAATTTTTTACCATATTTTTCCCTCTGTAGGTCCAGCTACCTGGCTGGTATGAGAATGCAGTTTTACCCAAGCGCATGTTCCCACTTATTCCTCCCTTCCCCTTCAGCCACCTTCTGCCAGACTGGGACTGTACATAATTTACTGGTTCAAGTCCTAAATGCTTTACTACATTTCAGAAATGTATCCATAATTTTCACAATATTTAAAGTGTACTGGTTTCTGTTTTCCTTTCTGCTCAATTCTAAAAACAGAGAAACATGGGTACACAGGCAATTTATTAAATCCAAAAATATTTTATTAAAATAAACTGTTGTTTTTGACATAACACATATAGTATATTTCTAGACATGATTACTGGCAGTTTAACTTAATCTTAAAATATGGCACCGGTCCCACAAAGTGGTACCTGGATTGGAACAGGTATTAGAGGAACTTGACCTCTTTTAACCCTATGTACACTTTCTCCTGCCCCCACCCTATGCCTCTTCTGCCACTCTGCAAGCCTTCTTTTTCTTTTCCTATTTTTCTCTTTCAATTTCCTGCTGATAGTGCCCATAAACTTTTATTATCATTACTGGCACTAAAGCTAACACAACTGCAAAACTTTGGCCTAGAAATACAATGGATATAATTCAAACTGGAGTCTATCATTAACTTTTCAGAAAATAACTTAACTATACTGTTTCACTGTCCCAATCCACAGTTCAGAAAAATTAAATGGCTATAGAAAGTAAAACTATGTGAAGAAAACACCCAGAGAATTTTTTAGCTCTAGTAGTCTCATACAGATTACACATACAAAGTTCAGAATCATGATTTGCAGGTGCAGGTTTCTGAATAACCCAAAAAGGTGGCAGGGGAGCAAAGAGACAATGTTTGATACCATGTGAAGTTTAAGAGTCATGCTAAGTTATTAAAATATAAAAGGGTTAAGTAAAGAAGATGAAAACTCAAGGCTAAAATCAGGATTAAAGAACTTCAGCACTAGATATTACAGTTCTGGGAAAATTTTAAGGGTTTCATAAGACTTTGAGAAAGGTAAATAATTATGTTCCTACTACAATCCCTTCCCTCAAGTGAAGTGCTCTTGAAGCTATGCTTTAATACTGCATTCTCTTTATACAAAAACCCTAGTTGCTCTATGCATTCATCAAAGAAAAGGTTTTTAGTGGATTTCTTTCTCTCTTAATCTCTCTGGCTAATTGTATCGTTAACTTCTCTGTTAAATTTCATAAAAAGGAAGCAAGACACAATTTATCACTGGCAGTAGACTTTCAGGCTGGGAGTAGGAAGCACAGCATAGGTGAGCACAGCGTAAGAGGCAATAGAAATACAAAGCTCAGAGTGCTAAAGGTGGATAAAATAAATATTTTTAAAATGGCAAATAAAAAGTTATTTTGCAAAGACAAGTTAATTTATCTTAGTATGCAGCCTCATGTCTCAACACTAAAATAATCCAGGTTCTTGTGACTGCCTAAACAGTCTCTTACATCTCGATGCTATAATATTCTCCTGCTGCTTAATGGCCTGAAAAACTCTTACTCACCATTCAAGTCTAGGCTCAAACACTACCACCTCCTGGGAAAGCTTCTTTGAGTCTACCAAAACAGTGCTCCTTTCCCTTAAGTGCTCCCCTCACTGCTCCTTCATTATGGCAGCTATGTGCTATTGCAATTATTTCTATACCTGTGAGTGTAGCTCTGTGGTCACCTGTCTGTTTCTGTCTTTCCATCACTGCATTTCCTGGTACGTGGCACATACCTCATAGGTCATTAAAAGAGGGAAGGAATTCGCTAGGTCTCAACACCCATCCATCCAAGTCTCTCCTTTCCAATTCCACCTAGTTTAGAATTTCATTATCTATCTCCTAGATTATTTAAATTAGTCCTTTCACTAGGCTTCTCATTTCTGGGCTCTCTTCCCTTGAATCCATTCCATATATACCATTGCCACTGTAATCTTACTAAAGCACAACTTTAATGTATCAGATTAGCAGTCGATGTTGCAGAGAATGAAAAGCTAAAACGCATCTGTTCTCTAAGCTCAATGGGCTCAAACCCAATAGGGCAGAGAGAGAAGTGAATAATTAACATACAATTTATCAGGTGTTATAAAAATATATCCAACTCATGTTAATCCATCTGCTTGGCATGTCCTTCACTCTAAATGGTCAATTCGTATTTCACTTTATATAGGAATCCTTCCAAATTCTCCAACCAGAAGCAATCTCTCCTTCCTTTGTTCCCATAGTGCCCTGTTAGTCATTTAACAGTTTTTGTTTTAATTTTACCCATATATTATGTCTCTTACTACAGTAGTCCCCAACCCCTGGCCACCTGTTACATAGGAACAGCTGCGCTGCACAGCAGGAGGTGAGCGGCAGGCAGGCAGCAAAGCTTCATCTGTATTTACAGCTGATACCTAGCACTAACATCACCGCTTCAGCTCCACCTCAGAATCATCAGGCCTTAAATTCTCATAGTAGCACTGGTCCCTGGTGCCAAAAAGATTGGGGACCACAGTCTTACTGGATAGATTAAACCTTTCTAAATGAAAAAGCAATACCTTTTACTCATCTCTATTTTGCCATAGTACCTAATACAGTGCCCTGCAAATAGTTAATAAATGTTGAATTATGATGATTAACCTCACTAAAACATTGTGAGTCTGTGATTTCTTCAGGATTTGCCAGTATTAAGAATATCAGAGGGTCAAATACATTCAATTCAGGACTGAAAAATTTTCCACTCTAGCCATAAAAATAGAAAAAGTCTATTCTCTTTGACTCGATAGCAGAAGACAGATAGAGACAATCCTTAACCAGATGAAAGATGCATCCAAATGAAACAGATTTCTATTATAAAAATACAACAAAAGGCAACTCCCTAGTGCTATAAACCAGGCAACCAGACTCTACTGATAAATACAGAAAAACTATGAAAGACAAGCTATCATGTGGTATTTCCACAATGGGGGCAAGTAAATGGGCAAATACTTAACTAAGTATGTTTGCAGCTTAGTAAAAATTAAATTTAATAAAACAAGATACTGGCACAAGAAAATATTTCAAAAATGGATCATTAAATTTTGCTGCTCTCTCAAATAATACAACTTTCCAGAGGTGAATACTTGCAGCTTATCCAATTTCTGCAACAGTGCTACTATAAGATAACTCATCATCAAGTCTTTGCTAGAATTTCCAATTTCACTTTTGAAACTGTCTATCCTCCCTCTACTCCATTCCTTCATCATAATAATTTTAGTTAAATGCAATAGTTGTGTGCAGAATGAGATAGAAATCAACGTATCATTCATTGAATCACAAGAATTAAAGTTTTTTTAACATTTCACGATATAAAATGCAGCACTAAAATTATGACTTCTCAATTTTGGCCAAAAAAAGTTGCTCAAAGCTCAAACCTATACCTTTTAAGAAAATGCCGTGCTATATATAATGATATTTATCTGCTCCTAATTGGCTTGAAGTCAGAATATCTGATTATATAATTTATTTCAGCATTAAACTTCCTAAGGGAAAAACTGTATCTTATCAACTAATTTTGTAGAGTCCTTAGTAAACTGTCTGTAGCAGCTTTTAATCTAAAGACCCGGATTTTAAAATGTATAAAATGCTTTATAACACTCTAAAGCACAGTATCAATAAGACGTTACTAGTATTATTCTTACAATAGCTCTCTCTCCAAGAGCAAGTCCCCTATATAAGAAATTTGAGTCAGCTGAATTATTTCTGTATACTTTTCCCAAGAGAATTTATGGAAAACTGTAAATAACTCCTAAAAAAAAGGAGGGAGGATATGGAAGAAAGAAAAGTCAGGTGGGACTATTAGAAGGAGGTAAATTAAATAGCAAAGGAGACATTTTTGTAATACAATAAAGCTATACAAGAGAAAGCAAATCTGGATCTTAGGGATCAATTTCTAACTCTTACACTTATCTACCTGTGTAACTCTGGTCACTTCACCTCACTAGGCTCTGGTGTCCTCGTTTGTAAACAGAGGTAATAATGCACAGGGTTACTGTGAGGATTAAATGAGATAATATTTATATAATGTACTTAGCACTATGTCTGGTACATAGTAAGTAATAAGTATTGTTGTTGATAAAATTATTATTAGACCTATAACCTGATTATTGACACTAAGGAAGAAAAAAGGAGCCAAGAAATGACAGAGGGGAAGACAATACACAGAGAGCTAAGTTTATATATCACTGTTGGAAGACAAAGTTTGAGAAATATAGGTTACCAAAACATTTTCATATTAAATGTATGAATTACTTACTGTGTCCCCAGGGCTGCTGAAGAATCTAGAGAACTGTAGCCAAAATCTCCAAGTCATAAAAGCAGAATAGCAATGACTATATGAAGGGAAAACAGGATCAAAAAATAAAAAGATATGCTTATTGATGTGTACAGAAGCTTCACTGTTTCCAAACTTTCAATTTTCTAAATTTTCATAGAGAGAATGAAAGCTAGGCCCCATAGCAAGAGCAAAGCAACTCTGTTTGTCAAAAATAGATTGTATTAGCAATTACATAGTCATTTAAGTTTCTGCCATCTTGTTCTTTATTCTGGGAAATTTGTTGTATTTGTGGTTGATTTTGAGGTACTAAACATTAGTAACTCCATTATAGTCAGTAATTGCAAAAGCAGTAAAAGTGTTCCAAAATTAGGAAGAGGAATAGAATCTTCTCCTGAATCAGATATAGAGATAGTAAATAATTATAAAGGATAAAAAAAAAAAAATGGATGCTGCCTGTACAGTTAGGATCAGAGACTTATATACTGTAACATGTGAAAAATCCATACCTGAAGAATCAACAAAAATCTGCCAAAAAAAAAAAAAAGGAAAATAGGAAACCTTCTGCAAGTCTGGCCAGAGAACCAATATCAGTTTGGGTTGTCAACTGGTCTAAGTATTAAGAAGAAAGCAAGGAGCTTATTAAAGAATTTAAAAGCTGAGCATAGCAC
Organism: Eidolon dupreanum; assembly: GCA_028627145.1. NCBI lineage: Eukaryota > Metazoa > Chordata > Mammalia > Chiroptera > Pteropodidae > Eidolon > Eidolon dupreanum. The sequence continues at coordinate 30,218,787 of CM053503.1, read as the reverse complement.
AAGTGCTACTATCATAAGCCACAGACAAATGGTCAAAGTTTGAGGTCTTTTTTAATTTACACACCAGTATGAATGGCCAACTCACCACATGACCCGTAGCTGCTAAGGTCTTCCCTAAGACTGCAGAGATCATCTAAGAAGGAGGCTGGCTACCTGTCTCAGTGAATTTTCAATGCAGACAAAGCTAGTCTATTATGGGAAAAGATGCCCAAAAATTTCTATTGGCAAGAAGGTGAGGATATGTCTGGTTTCCCTTTGATGGACAAACCAACACTTCTTTCTACGAAGAATAACCTTTCAAAACCAAACCTGTACTTAGGGAAACACGTGACCTTTTTTTTTTTTTTTTTAAATAACAAGCCATAGTTAACTTATAAGCATCTCCATGCAATTACAGGATTAAGATCATGAAAATTTTATCACTGAGGGAAAGGGGAAAGGTAAATGCAAATAACATACCATCATTAATTTAAGCCGTGTATATAAAAAAAAAAAAAAAACTTTTAAAAAAATTTTTTACCACTATTATCTTATAATAGCATAAATATATGTGCTTTAAATCCTGGCTTTAGTTCTGCTAATTTCCCCATTAGGTTTTAAGCTCATCAAGCATAAATTATCCTACTGTAGGGTTTTCTAGAACCTACCCTTTTCAGACAAGGAAAGAACACTTATTATATTCATTTGCAGAGACTGTGCCTCTGGAGCTCAGGGCACCGAAAACAGAGCTGAAAGGTCTGCATCTTGCTAGATGGGTAAAGACAAGCAGTACCCCTACCACTACCTATACATATTTTTTTCCCTAATCTTTAAATCCAGTTGAGATTATCGTGATCCCAATACTTAGATAACCAATAACAAATGTGAACTATTCCTGAAACTTCAAAAATAAAATCAATTGGACCATTCGTTCAACAAAGATGCATTTTTTGAGTAGGCCTATACTAGGCACACCACATTTCTATAGCACCTTTTATTTCACAATCCCAAAAAGCTTTCAAAGTTGCTCTAACAAAGTATCAGTGATTGAACTTTCCTCATTTTACACATGTACAACACTCCAATCAAAATCCTGATTCAGGCATTATAAATTTTACTATTTGCGGAAATAAAAACTAAAAGAGCCGAGTATGACATTCAATCATTAAATAAATTACAACTTCACAATTTAATCCAAAAAATACCCAGTGCCAAGTGATTTTTAAAAATTACATGCCAAAATATACAATGATTCAAACATTCTCATTATGCAAAGGAGTTAATACAGTTATAACTTCTTACTTCCAAATCCTTATGGGTATGCCACTAGGTACTAATCCAAATGTAACAAGTCCCACTCAATGGTTACACTTAATTCCCACAGAAAGCAACTGTAGAAATGGATTAAATATCTAACATTCTAAAAACAACTTATTTACCTGGGTTTTCATTATTTTGGAGCTCTTTCTAGAAAACTGATCCCTAAATTTCGGTGCCAGAAAAAAATGTATTTTCCCAAATCAATTCTTTGAAACTACAGACCTGAGAAAGACCATCAAGAATGGGAGAGAAAATATGGATAGTGATTAAGCACAGGGATACAGATATAAGCCAGAATGCCTGGATTGCAAACCTTGTTCTACCAATTTCTAGTTATCTGACCCTGGTAACTCAGTTACCCCATCTGCAAAATGGGAATAATAAAAATACCTACTCGGTATGGTTATTGTAAGGCTTAAACCCAGGTAAATTAATACATATGTGTTTAGCAGAAGCTTCATTATATAAAGTTTTTGTTTATTATGATTATATGACTAAATCATCCAAATCATCTACATAAATGCCTTTCCTTACACAAAGCCTTCCTTAATTGGTCTAGTAGAATTTAATCCCTCCCTACTTAGCTTCTCCAGAAAATGCACTGTGTATTAGTTATTTGGGTACATTTCCCTCCAATTATATTGTATTCCCCTGAAGATAGAGACCATAGCTCATCTGAGTGTACTCAGCAGAAAATATTGTTTATTGTTGCTCTTCATTTCTGTCTGAAGGTTCTGAACGATAATACCCTGTTAATTAACAAAACTTTACCTGGAGACAGAAGTTTTATGTAATCAGTGCACTTAAGTGTTGGTCATACTTTGTTAAATATTCTCTTAAGATTTAAACAAAAATTTGGGAGGGGGGTTGGGAGGAGGAAAGAAAGATTAATTTTTTTTAACTGCTGATCTTTTAAAATTAATTTATTTTTTTAAATTTCTTATGCTTTAAAAGATTTTCATTATCTCATTTAAAAAGCCCATGGTGCTTTTAATATAAAAAATACAGTAGCATAATTTCTGCATATGTCAAGTCTAACCTAATCATAACTTTCCCATCTGTTAATTTTAATGTAATCTTGGGGATGTTGATGACATGTTTGCCTAATTCACCCTACACTATTTATGTAAAATAAAATCATTTTCACATTACGTCAAGAGGTAAACCTTTTTGGTTTTGATTTGTGCCATCTTTTCCCTCTTAAAAAAGTGACACACACACACACACACACACACACACACATCCCTCCAAATTATTCCAGATCACTGAGAACGCACTTTCTAACATGCTATCTAACTTCTGCTAACACAATGATGTTGCACTTACTTAAGACTTTTCTGAAAACGGCAGAATCAAGTCCACTGCTTTGTTACCATTTTCTACAAAGCACAATTTTCCTTTGTTTTTATATCTTACCTTTTGAAATTAATTTTTCAGCATAAAAACTGCTGAGGACACCTATTTATTTGCACAAATATTCCTAGCCTCGATTCTTTGAATTTGATGCTCGGTTTTAAAACAAACTAAGAAACAAAAGGCTAGGGAATATTTGCACCCATTTAATGTGGTTTCTCTAATTTTTTTTATTCCCTAGGGGCAGGGCTTTTCAAAGGAGTACACAAACTATATCCAATTTGTTTCTCATTGTAAACATGTCCCAAACAAATGGGAAACATTATCAGCCATCTTAACAAGGAGAACACAAAGCTAAACCAGATGAAATCAAAAATTTTTTTATCCACTGTGCTTCTTTTGAGATTAGGATTTTTTAAATGAAAGTATTTTGATGAACCTATGCAATGAACAAGTATCATCATAATTTAACATAATATTTTGAACTAAATTCTCTCCCCATAAATAGTCACAAGAGTGGCTAATTCACAAACAATACCTCTCAGCTACTGGATAGAAAATAAACTTAATTGTTTATATCTCCTGAGGTATACAAAGAAGGACCAGTAGGACACAAAGAGATTTCCAGTATCATATGTACATTTACAACTGAGACAATGAACTTTCAAAAACCTTCAATGGATAAAACTAAATGGGTGTAAACAAAATGGGTTTAGACCCAGGCTTGGAGAGATGTGACAAGTTTAAGTCTCCATTCCACCCCCAACCTCCAAAAGACAAGGTCTCACTCATCAATCCACATCTTACGACCAAGAAGTATAAATTAAAACAATGTTGTTTCTTCAGATTTTAGCAGTAATAAAGAGAATACTCAGGTCTTTTCCGAGCAACTGGTTTCTATCCAAACTTATCAAGGGACGTGAAATAGACAAGAGCGTTGGTTCTGCATTTTATCAAGTGAAGAACAGAATCACACTTTTGGACAAGCCACTACTACTTCCAGCACCACCAGCTTTACCACCCCCCCCGCAACACACACACACACACACACACACACACACACACAGAGCCCAAATTTCTTTTTATATTTTTCCTCAAACTTACAACCTTAAAAGTGATCCACAAAAGTAACATCAGTAAACGGGAGGCCACTGGTTTTGAAAATAAAGTTTGTTCTTTTGCTGTCAATCTGGCAACTTTCTAAAGGTGAAATGTTTCTTACCTAATCGGGTACAATCTTTCTTATTCTCATACCAAACAACCACTCGTTTGTCCGCGAGAGTATAAAGGTGAAAAAAAGGAGTGGGAAAAAATGATGTCGAAAAGAAGGGTCTACAGTTCCAGTGGTAGGGACATATTTTGAGATCGACTTTGAACACTCCGTGGCTTCTGGGAGCTGGGGGGCTTTACTGTGTCTGAGAAATGTTTAGCAATCTGACGCATCAGTTTTTAGGAATGGTACACAAACAGCCCCCACAATTTAAGAGCCATGCCTAAAATCTTTCCTCTCGGTGACATCGGCTGGAGGGCACGGGACAGGAGAGCAGGAGATATCAGGAGAGGATCCACGACATTTGTTATTGTTTACGAAGCCCAGACAAGAACCGGGAGCCGGGTGCTCGAGGGCCGACGAGTGGAAGGGGAAAGGAGCAGGGAAAGACAAAGATTCCTCCCCAGGCTCGAGGCTACCTCTCCAGACACACGGGGCCAGTACCACCCGGGGAACAAGAGGGCCAAGGCCCTCCCCGAAGCTTATCAGAGATATTTCCAAACCCGACATCAGCCTGGCTTTTCCTGGACACCCAAAGCCACACAAGATCTCTTCCTTCGTCTTGCAGAGTTAGTGCAGGTGCGGCAAGCCCGGCACCCGCTCCCAGCCGCCGCCGCCGAGCGCCGCATCCGCGAACTCACCTGCCTCCAGTCGCGCCCGCGGCCGGCTCAGCCTCCGCACGGACCTCAGCCGGCCCGGCGCCCGTCCGCTCCCTTCAGCCCGCTCCGCCCTCGCCCCGCCCCCGGGAGGTGGGACCCGCGGCGGCGCCGGAATCTCGGAGCTGCCTCCCTGAACTCTCGCGAGCCCTTAATCCTCGGCTTTTCGGTGGCTGGGCCGGTCCGATTTGGCCCTGACGTCAAACGCACCACAGCCGGAAGTAGCCTTCTGTCGTCAACGCCGGCCTCCTCCCTCACCCGTCCCTGCCCGGTGAATTTCTGACTGGCCCTGGAGGGGTTGGCTGGAGCCAATCACCGCTTGCCTCCCTCATCAGCCTCACCTCACTTTTTTCTCCACTCAAAACTGGTTCAGGCCCCTCTTGAGAGTGCCCCAGTGTATTGTACATTAGACACATGTCCTGAATGTGGTCAGTTTTTTTCAATACTTCACAATGCAATGCAAAGAGTGTTAGAAATAGGGGCTGAGAGATGAATCTCCACGAATATAAACATTTGGCAGATTAGGAAAATGTGGTGATGGAAGATAGAGAGCCTGACCAAATTGTTTAGTCAGTAGCTGTGGGATCTAGAAGCCACCTAGATTCCTTGACTCTTTTTTCCTTTTCACCATGGCTCAACTATACAGACTTGAGAGGAACAGATTTGGAAAAGCCACGAAAAACTTGGGAGCAAACATGATATTTTTGTTTGCGTTATCTTGGAAAATCTAAGATAACTGACAATACTGAACTGCTATTTCATTAGGGTCAGAGAACTATGAGGAAAATCACCTTCTGTAGTATGACTCTAGTATGTAGAAGTAATAGCTTTGGGAAGATGATGTATTTTGAGTTTTAGGAGAAAATTTATTGGGCAAGCCAAATAATTGTTCCTAATAATTGCCGACAAATTTATCTAAATACTAGTGGTTCTATAAAATACCCTCAGCTTTTATATGACTAAGACAATATACAAAGCTGGTACAGTGTTTGCAGAAAATACAATTCAGAGAAGTCAACCATTATCATTACTTTCACCATGAGCAGGTGACACATAAAAAAGTCTCAGGGAAGAATCGACATCACTTTGCTCTCTTTTTTTACACTGTACTTTCTCATACATAGCTTAGCAGAGGAAAAAGCACTAGTCTGGGAATTAGTGTATTCTTGAGGAAATAAGTTCCATCTATATCACATGGTCATTTTGAGGATCAAATGACAATTGCCATATACAAACATAAGGAAGTTTAATTGTGATCAAACATGCTTGACAGAGGCCTATTTAATTCATATATGTATATGAAGTAAATTCAAGGAGCTATGATTGAGAATAGTGTATGGAGTGTTCCATAGCAGATTTATGTTTTCAAGTGTGCCATGCTTTTTTCATAACACTAGAGTAATACGGACTAGTCCAGAGTATCAGTTTAAGATAATATAGAGTGAGCTAAAGTTTTGACATCCAGTTCCTAAATTGAGGCCATTTTAAACATATTCCCCCAGAAGGTTATTAAAGGTGCCTGAACTTCCAAAACAAAATTAGAGCCATGTGCCCTTTTGGAAGTTTAGTGAAATCTCTGGACCTTTTTTCACAATAGTGTTCTTAAATGCATAAAATAAACTACCTAGGGCTGCAAAGGAAATTGATTATATTCATATATACAATTATCAAAATACCAAAATGTAAATTTGTGATATGCGGTAGGTAGCTTCTAAAATGACTCCCAATAATCCTCACTTTCTGGTATTTCTGACTTGTGCAATCCCCTCTTCTTGAGTGTGGGCTGGACATAGTGACTTATTTCTGAAAAAAGAGAATACAGTAAAAGTAATAGGATGTCACTTCTATGATTAGGTTACAAAAGACTGGCTTCCATCTTGCTCATCCTTTCTTGCTCTCTCACTTATTCTGATGGACGCCACCTGCTATGCTGTGACCTGTGTGGCAGAGAACTGAGAGAGGTCTCCAGTCAACAGCCACCAAAAAATTGTATTCAGTCCAACGACCCGTGAGGATCTGAATCCTGCCGACAGCCACATAAGTGAGTTGAGAAGCAGATTTTCTCCCGCTTATGCCTTGAGATGACTGCAGCCCCAGCAGACACCTTGACTGCAGCCCGGTTAAAGACCCTGAGCCAACAGACCCGGCCAAGCCATGCCAGATTCCTGACCTACAGAGACTGTGAGATAATATATATTTGTTGTTTTAAGCCACTAATTTGGGAAGTAATTTATTGCATAGCCATAGATAACTAGTAGTTATATATTTGATTATCATTAATGTAAGAATGATAATGAAGATGTAATTGCAGATATGAAGATTTTGAAAAGCTTAAAAATAATGATTAAAAAAGAGAGAGAGAGACTATTGAGACAAGCTGGTTGAGCACTCCTTTCTGTGTGAATAAAGGTAATGTCAATTCCTGATTCACTCCATAGATAGACTAATAAAAGTAGCTAATATTTATTGAGTTCTTTCTGTATGCCAAACATTGTACTCTTTGCTTGTACCATCATATTTATTCATTATAATAAGCTTGTGAGTTAGGTATTATTATCCCCAGTTCACATGAAACTGAGGCTCAGACAGCTGTAATGACTTACTGAAGGTCACCCCAAAAGCAAGTGGCAGAGAAACTAGTTTGAAGTTACTTGCCTATTTACAACATGCTCAATGAACATTAGCTATTACTATTATTATGATAATCCCTATACTTTAAATGGACTTAAGAAGACCACCACTTCAAACATGTAGAGATATGAGCAGACATGCACATCCTTGGATGTTTATCCCAGCATTAATTATTCATAACCATGAAAAGTTATGAATAATTAATCTAGCTGTCTAAAGATAGGGATTGGTATAATAAATTATTGTGGATCCATACAGTGTAATAGTATGCATGTGTTAAAAATCATATGTAGATAAATAGCTAATGACGTGGGAAGATGTTCAGAATATATTGCTAGGTTTGGGAGTTCGTTTAAAGCAGGTTACCAATAGTGTAAGATATTTTATATAAAAATTGTTTGAAAAATAGTATGTGTCTATGTAGATATTCATAATATACATATTTGTATGTATATTTGAAGGCTGAAAAAATAACTAAAATAAAAGCTTTCTCTCAATGTGATCTTGAAAACAAAAAGATTATAATGTATATTGTTATGCCAATAGATTTTTGTTTTAAAGGAGAGAAAGAATAAGTGATTTTCAGTTCTCCTGAAAGGCTGTCCTAATAGAAATCCATTAATTTTTTTACTGTGGAAAAATGGAAAGTCGATGGAATAAAAAAAAAAAATTGAATGGGCTTTTCTAGTTTGACTCTAAGGGTGCTTGACTTTGGCTCCTCTTCTCACAGTCATGATTTTCAAAGGGGCTCTAGCCCAGCCAGGATAAATGCAGGTGAGTTTGTTTGTTTGAAAATAAAGGCTCCCATTCTGCAAGTTTCAGGCGCCTTTCATTAGACCATTTAATTGAACTCATGACAATGCATTCAGAACTCTCACCAGACCTTCTGCAAAGCATTTTATAAATCTGGAAACACAGACTTCTAACCGATACCTGGTTTAATTTTTAACTGGCTTGACCAAACTATTACCTGGGATTTAAAGCATTTCAAGATTTAGGTAACTTATCCCCCAAAGTGAAAAACACCTATTTAAATCAGAAGGCTGAAGAAATAATTAAAGTGAAAAATATATTATGTCTATCTCTTTGCACTATGTTTATTGCTCTGCAAAGTGTAACAAAGAACCACATAAGATTTGTATTCCAAAGACCTGGTTCTGTACAAGGACTTTGCACAGATCAAAAAGTTCTCTGAAGTCCTATTTCCTCACCTATAAAATGGGAGCATATCAACCCAATAGTTATTTGCTACAAAGATAAAATATGATTATGTATGTTGAAAGCACTTTGCAAATCAGAAAACACCATTGTCATAATGGAAAGAATACTGGTTTGAAGATAGATCTCAGTTTGAATAATAGCTACCTCTTAGGATCACTGTGAGGATTAAGTGAAATTAAATGAGATAATTTAAATTAGGCATCTAGTATAGGACCAAGAATATATTTACGTTGAATTCAAGATAGCTATTATTATTGCCATTAATGCTAATAATTAGTGATATAACAAAAACATCTTTCAGAATGAAACTCTGTTTCCTTTGTCAACTACAAATCAAATGATTTCTCTGCATTTAAGGAAAATTTTTGGTGAAATTTACATCCATGAAGAGGGAAGAAGTCCCTGTGAGACTTTTATTGTTTCGATTCTTGTCTACTCATTACTAACTTTTACAAATTCCTGATACTAACAGATACAGTGGATTTTCCATCTGTGAAATAGGAAATATATTGCATCGTGTATAAGTAAGATAAGGCTAAGTGATGCTGCAGTAACAAACCATTATAGAATTTTAGTGGCTTAAAATAGTGAGAATTTATTTATTGTTTATGCTTTATGTTTTTTGCAGGTCAGCAATAAAGCTTTGCTCCTCAGAATCACTCAGGGTTCCAGGTCAGTGAAGAGGCCATCATTTTGAACATTACTCACCTTCATGCCAGAAGGAAAAGACAAGATTGCAGGGTCTCAAGTAGAAACTTTTGCTCACAACTCATTGGCTAGAAGTAGTTTCATGGCCCCATACAAAGAAAAGGGAGCCAGGAGATACAACTTTCTGACATTCTAGGAAGAAAAGAAAACCAGAATTATTTGGCAATAGTACTAATGATGACCACATATTGTATATGTAGAAAACACTGTCCAAATGCTAGATAGTAAAGATTCCCTTTCTCCACCTTTTAAAGAAAACTGATAGTTAAACTCTTTACAAAAGAAAAATGTGCAAGACACTATAATATTTTGTGATAATATGTGCTATATTTGATATGGTTTTAAAATTTTAAATATCAAATTAAAAAATAAAATTCTGTTTGGTGTTTTCAGTCTCCTAAAAATAATGTTCCTTGACATTAGAAATTAAATTCACTAACATACTTAAATTTTAAAAAGACTCTTCCTTTTTAAAACTAAGTTTTTTCTTAATCTCACTGCTTTTTTCATTCCTCATTTTAAGGTTGAATCCAAAATTTTCATTTTCTCAAGAGAAAGAATCTCCCCCCAAATCTGTTTTTCATCACAATAGAATTCAACTTCTTAAAAAAAAAATTGATATTTAATGTAAGCAGCCTAAGAATAGCTAAAATAATTTGGATATAGTCTAGGAAATTATTATAGTCACTTTGTTGGAGAGTATCTATTCATACTCTGTGATTGTAGCACTTGAAATTATTATACCTTTAAAAAGCAATTACTTTCCAGTTTTAAAAGGAAATTTAGTGATACTGCCCCTATTTTTAACTGTAAGTCATATACATGTATAGTTTGGTTTGGGGATCTGCACTAGAGTTCCTATATTTTATTTAGTTTTTCCTCTATAATTTATTAGCCCTTTAATATAGGATATATTTTTTAAAAGTTGATTTCTTATAAGTGATTGTGACTCTACTTCAAAATCTGTTTGAATTGTTAATATTAGCTCTTTAGAGATGGAAATTTCTTTTTAACGCTTCCGTGCTTGGGGGTGGGAATCTCTTTCCTTTTCTTATACCTACACTATTCTGTGACTTTAAGTGCAAGTCCTACTCCTTCAATTATCTAATTTCTTTATTTTTTTTTTTATTTTTATTTTTCAGTGTTGAAATTCCTCGGACTAGAAGAACAGGCTAGATGAAGATGTATCTAACTTATACCCCGTAGTGGCCCTGGGTGCTAGTAGATGTTCCTACTGTAGTCTGAGCCTGTAGGGAAAGTCAGACGTAGCGGAGACCAGCAGATGTTTTTCAAAGTTTGAAGTAGACTGCCCATGCTTCGAGGTGGAGGACAGGACAGACCAAGTGAATAAGTAGGACGGAGTCCCTACTGTGTCACATTGTATAATGGAAAAGGGACCACGTTTGGGGTCTACATTTGAATAAAGAGCTGAATGCTGAATCCTTAGTCTTGTGGTCTTGGGCACATTTCCTATATTCTCTAAAACTCAATTTACTCATCCATAATGGGGAACATTTAGGAAGTTCTCACTATCTGAGGATAATTGTTACCATAATTTCAAAGTTAAATATCTGAATGAGGACCAGTATTCTATAATAAATATGGAAAAAATTATGGTATATGTATTTTATTATAATTTTTAAAATTAAATATATTTAGTTTACCATTGCACCCATTCAGTATTAAGACTGAGCAAAGGCTGAATCACATTAGAAATCTTTTAGCATAATTTTTCTAACATAATTGTATGATATTATAGATTGACATCCCTCAGTTTACATTTGATATTACATAACAATTATAGAGTTGCTCTTGAAAAAATGTTTTCTGACATCTTTTGATATCCATATTTTTCTGTTTTAAATCATTATTTGTAAGTTTCCACAGAGTTAAAAAGTTAAAACAATTGAACTTCTTTCTGTTATTTTTTCACACTAGAGAATGTCAATTTAGGGCAAATTCCTAGAAGTGAGTCAAAGGGAAGGTACATTTTACATTTCCAAACCTACAGCTAAACTATCATTCAGAGGCTGCACTAATTTTCACTGTTATCAGCAAGCACTACAAGAAAATTCCCATTTCCCAACATGCTTGTTCACACTAGGCTTTTTTTTTAATCTTGCCCAAGAAAGAGAGACAAAGACCTTGGCATGATATTACAGATAAACATTAGTATTAAGCAGCAGGGAAGTTTGTGTAGAGACCCATTTCATAATATATCAATTGATTAGTAATTATTTTCATGTTCTGATGACTTTCACTTCCTCGAACAAACTTATAACAATGGAGACTCAGGGAACAAACACCTGAAAAAGGAGTTCTCTCTCCCTCCATCTGATAAAATTATAAAATACAAGTTAGATAAGGTACCTAAAATGACAACAACTTCATAGGCATACAATATAAGTTCCTCTTCTTCCTTTCAGTTTTGGGGGTAGGGTTGAGGGCAAGATTGTGTAGGGAATTAAGTCACAAAACCTGTGGCTTGTCTGAACATAGAGAATTCAAGAGAGGTCCAGGACAGGCAAGATCATTACTAGTATTGGTTGTTTCTGTGCTGACAATTTTCTTTTTGCTGGATAGCTTTATAAATCTAGAGATAGGGATCATGAGGGAGACGTCACTGGCTCTGCCTCTCTACTACACTCTCCAACGTCCCTGAGACAGTTTGTCGTTTTCAGAGGGTTAGGTTGGCCTCATGCATTTTATGCTGACTTGGTTTCTTGGAGGAAGTAACCCAAACAGTGCTTTCAAAGAATTGATTTTTTTTTTATTAGGCCACACAGGATCACAAAGAAGATCTATCTTCACTTAATAAAAATAAGAAGCTATTGAAGGGTTTTAGGCAGAGGAGTGACATCATATTTGCATTAAAAAAATATTCTGCCTCTAAAGTAGAGAACTGTTTTATAAGTATTAAGTATTAAATAGTAATAAGTTATATAGTATTAAGTATTATAAGTATTAAGTTGTATATAGTAAGCTGTCTGGGGCAAGAGTACCTCAGTAAGCAGAAATGAATATCTGATCTACTTGTAGGTATGCCCCACCAGGGCTGAACGATGCAAAAGTTATCAGATTATGATAAATCAGATAAATTTAAATTGTATAAGTCATTTTATAAATTCCCATGTAGATTTTCTTATGAAATAAAAGTATGTCAATTAGCCAATAGAAATTTTTGGTTTGCTTGACAATTATATTTCTCATCAATTGCTACATGTTCTTTTCTGAGTTAGAGTACCTTTAACTCTTATTAGTTTGAGTTTGATCACTTCTGATAAAGTTAAATTTCTGGTCATGCAAAGCTAAGACTCAAGCTCTAACTATTCTAAGTAATCTAAATAAAGTTTCTTATTCACATCTTTGTATTGTTGTTCTGTGAATACACAGTTCCTATGGTAGGATCATTCTGGAGTAAAATTTGTATAAGAGGATTAATTTGCATACTACTTAAAAATGTTAATACATTTAAAATTGACCTATTTTAGCACTTGAAATGCTTGTTAAAAGATTCATTCACATATGTAAAATGGCCCACTTGTAGGTCAGATTTCCTGGGGAAAGACCTTGAAGCTCTCAGACTAATGTGCAGGAGATTTACTGCGGAGTGATCTCTGGAACAACTCAGGTGAGAAAGAAGGCAGCAGAATTAGGCAGAAGGAGAAGTTGAACTCAGATGCAAGTGCAACAGAGGCCTCAGCCTATCCCACAGGGAGCTCTGGAGTTGCGATGGCCCTTCGTTATCCCAGTTGAAGCAAGGGTCCAGGCTTTTGCACCCAACTTCAATCAACTGTTAAATGTGGGACAGATAGCTCACTGGGCTGAGGGAAAAACTGAAGAGGGACTCAGCTGTGGATTGTCATAAGCTAATGCTCTCAGCAGGTGTGGATTTGGATGGTGCCCCACAGCATCCACTACCAGCCCACTGAAGGCTTTGTCCTAGGCCTAGGCCTATTAAATTGCATGTGCCGATAAAACATCACTATTTAAAAATGTACCACTTTGCCTCCTAATATCATATACTAAGGTCACATCACTTCTGTAGTGCCCTGCTTACTTCCAATCTAGTCATCAAACGAAAAGTGAGAAATACTACACAAAATAATTGTTCAATATATAAATGTCATGAAAAACAGACAGAGAAATTGTTTCAGATTTTAAAAGACTGAAGAGATAAGACAGCTAAATGCAACATTTAATCCCCAATTAGATCTTTGATCAGATTTTTAAATTATATTTCACAATAAAGGACATTATTAGGACAATTGTCAAAAATATAATTAAGATCTGTAAATTAGATAATGTAAATTTTCTAATTTTGATAATTATTCTGTGGTTATGTAAGAGAATATCTTTGTTTCTAAGAAATACGCACAGGAATATGTAAGCATAAAAGGATAAAATGTTCCATCTGAATGGTACATTTATTTCTATCTCAAATATTCCCAATTTTGCCCCAGGAAAAACTATAGTATCTGTCAGTGGAGAAAGTGACATTTTCAGTAACTAGGATTAATTAATTACATCTCACAGAAATGTGTTTACCTAGAATGTATATAAGGAGAATAGAGCCTATTTTTTTAAGGGAACCCCTTCTGATAGCTTTTTACAAAAGCCATTACAAAATGACTTTATTTTTTCCAGTCTTGTGCAACTACCTTCTTCCTGCCTATCTATTTTATTCTTTTGGACCAAAGGCCCTGTATCATTTACCTTCCCTTTGATATTTATTAAAGAACAATTTGTTGTGAACTAGTTCCATATTATGTAAATATTGTTAGTGAACCTCCATGGGAATTATAGTATCTAAACAATGGTAAAGTAATCCCTCTATGTTCCAACAGTATTTGAATCCTGCTGAGTCCCTCTGAATAAAATAAGAATAATATTGTTATAAACTTTTATAGTTACTTAGTGCTTTCATCAAAAGAACCCAAAACAATTTACAGGCGTTAAGCAAATGAACACCTCTGTGAGCACACTGCATATAAAGACAACTCAACTAAAGAGAAATTAAAAGTAAATAGATAGATGGATATAGATATGTGCATCTATGCATACATATTCACACATACTGTATATATTTGTTATATGGGATATAAAATTAATAGAAAATGATGTCTACCACATAGGCCTAAGCTCCTATATTTACTTATCTTTATACCTCTAGTATATAAACATGTATAGCATGACCAGCTCATCCCAGTTTGCCTGGGACTTTCTTGGTTAGCACTGAAAATCCTATGTCCTGGGAACTCCCTCAATATTAGGCAAACAGAGCAATTGGGCAGTCTAACTATATACCTTCCACTTTTCTTCCAAAGTAAATGAATAAAAGGTCACTATGAAAGTCAGAGATCCCACTAGTTGAGCAATAAATTATAGAATAGCCTGTGGACCTGTGCACTTAAATTCTCACTTCGTTCTGTAACATGAGTGAGAATTGGGTCAAACATGGACTTTTCCGTTATCAACCAAATATTCTAACTTGACTGTTTTTTGAAGAAGTAGAAATGTAAATAGTAGTAAAAAACAGAATTATGTGTTGTTCCTTGCCTTTTGTGAGACCAATCTTAAAATGTATAATACTGAGAAACAGACGTTACAAAAGTTCTAAGGGACTTGAAGCTTCATAATAGGAAGGTTCACTAGAAAAACATAAAATGTCAAAAAACACATCAACAGAACTCTCAGAGACAGTGTGAGGAAAAATAGACTTTGGCAAAATAGAAACAAGAAGTATGTTAATAAATGTCTTCATATAGTAACATTAGATCTTGACCCTAGCATCACAATCATCATCATCATCCTATTATAAATTAGTACTGTAGAGATTTTCAAATTATTCATATTTTATATATAAAGAAAGATAAGATTAAAGGTGACTAAAATGTATGACACAATCATTCATATATAGCCATGATTAAGTTAACTTTAATGAATTCTTATATATGACTCTTCCTTAAAAATGAAAACTAAATGGAACAAAAAGAAAGCATACTAAGAAATCATTCCTTCTTTTATACTCTTTATATCCTATACATATTTTATCATAGCATTTGCAACATTCCAAGCACCTAGAGTGATTATTGATATGTAGTAAGCATTCGATTTTGAAGAAAAAAATTGGGAGGAAGAAAATGATTCAGGCAACTGTAAAACAGTCAACTGAAAATTGGCTCTTTTAGGGACACAGGTACTAACCAGAGATATGCAAGCCATTATTCTAAGTTGGGGGGAGAGGTATAAGGACACAAAAACATAAGATTATGCACTCTACCACTAAGATTAAAATTATGCTAGGAAGCTATGATTAAAAGTTTTTAAATGCCTTGTGTTTAATACAATAGTTTAAAGCTCCATATAAGTAAAAGTCAAATGAATGATAAAAACAGTAAACTCAGAAAATACCACAAGACCACTGTGGTCCAGAGTAAAATAAGCGAGGCCTTAGTTAACCTTCTCTGAGAACCCTTCCCTGATGACCTAAGATAGGGTTAGATATTCCTTTTACGGCATCCCTCTAATAGTATGGAGTTATTGAAATTGACTATTTTCTTCTCTGTTTCTGCCATGAGGTGAAAATCTCCTTGAAGGTTGGAACTCCATTTCATTCTCCACTGCATCTCCAATAGCTGCCATTATGCCTGGCAAATAGAAAGTCAAAAAAAAAAAAAAAAAAAAAGATTTCTGAAAGACTGACTGAGTAAATGAGTGAATAAAAAAGTTATTTGGGTTGAATCTTAAAGGATTTGGAGAAATTAAAGGATCTTACATTCAGGGACAGGGAGAACAAACATGGGCAAAGATGCAGAAGCAGAAACAATGTGTTCACAGAACAGTGACTAGACAAGAAGTTCCAGGAAGAATAATGTAGAATATAAAATTAGAAAAGTAGGTTGGGTTTGAACACCGAAGTCAGGATTTTTAATTTGATGTTCTGGGCAAAAGGAAGGCAATAAAGGTTTGGATTAGGAGATACTGAAATCAAAGAAATTCTTAAGGATGTTAGTCTAGGGTCAAGGAACAGGATGGATTACTTGAATGAGGAAAGTGAAGACACAGAGATCAATTAAAAGGCCAGGTCAGTGGTCCAAGTAATAAAGACAAGAACTTGGGAGGTGGCCCTGAAAAGGTGAAAACAAGTAATGTAGGGAGGAGGCAAGAGAATTAAAAATGTTAATGAAGCTACATTCAGAGACTGCAGTATGCTAATCAGCCCTGCAGCCTGGCCAGGAGGACACCTGCAGAACAAAGAAGGATGTCTACTGGGATTGCTAGCAACCCCATTTCCCATACCTGTGAACGGGAAACAGGAACAACAGAGTGTTTAAGTGGCTGCCCTACACAAATAAAACTGTTCATTTTCTATAGCTAAAACCCTGGGGAACCTATGGATTAAAGGCTGGCAACTGCCAGCAGGCCTTTCAGGCTACATACTCTTCCCCTACCCCTCCTCACTGTGTGTCCATATAAAGGGAGTTGGGTAAACAAAGGCTTTAAACTGTAAATCACAGAAACTAAAGAATGATATATAAACTGAATTCTCAGAACACTAGGAGTCCTTCTCATTGTCTTTCTTTCGGTACTCTTTATTCTGTCTCTCTCACTGTCTTCTTTCTTAGTCCCTCTCACTCTCTGCCTCTGAGAGGAGATCACGATGTCTGTGGAGTGTTGCCCCTTTTCTAATACATTTTCCTTTTGACTCTAACTTTGGCATGTATGTTGAATTCTTACTAGACTCTCCACCAAAGGACTCTCTTCTCTAGGTGCATGCTTGGTCTCCCTACCACATTTGGGGCAATTTGCCCCATCCTGCATCACAAGGACAGGCAAGAGAGATATTTTGTTTGCTTGTGATCCTATCATAGGATAAATACACTCAGGAGAGATTTTGAGAAGAGGGTTAACAGATCTTAATAATAGATTGGCTATGGGAAAGGGCAGGGAAGGAAGTAAAGAATTACATTCTTGAGCCTAGATGAATTTGTGAATAACAGTTTTAGCCATATATATATTTTTTAAATTCAGGGTAGAGAGATGAATTCAGTTTTTGAAAGCTGTTCTTATAGCTAGTTTTGAATATGGTTCTAAACAATCCCACCATTCTAATTATACACTTGAGCTGCTTCTCCCATCAAGAGGGGGTGCTTGCAACCTCTTTCCTTGAATCTGTCTGGGCCTAGACTGCTTTCACCAATACAATGCAGAGAGAGTGATGTCCTGGGGCTTCTGAAACCAGGAATTAGGAAGGGCTGGCAGCTTCCACGTTTCCTTTTTGAGGCTCTGAGCCATCAGATAAGAAGTCTAGGATGGCCATGTAGATAAGATGAATATCATTAAGATACCAGACATCCAGCCCCAGCTGCAGCCCTAGCCATTCACTATCTGACTACATAAGAGACTCCAAATGAGACTCGTAAAACTACACAGCTAGAGCCTTCCAAGTCAACCCATGGAATCAGGAGATGTAGTATAAATGGTGGGTATTTTAAGCCACTAAGTTTTGGGGTGGTGTGCTACACAGCAGTGGGTAATTAAAATGATTTTTCTGATGTAATTATGGTTTAGTTGAGTGAAAAAGTTCAGTAGCAGAAAATAAAACTAAGTTGCAAGCCCAGGAAATGTACAAAAAGGGCTATCTTTTGCATGAAAGAGAGTAGACCACTGGTCAGAATTCTTCATCATTCCCTTGCCATGGACCCAGGAAGTAAGATGAAAATTATGCTTATTTTTGAAATTTTGTAAATGGAACCATCATTCACTCTCTCCTTAATCTCCTCTTCCAGTCAGGCAAAATGTCAAGGATCCAAATATTTACCTCCCATCTACATCATCTCTGAAGTAGGGTTACCAGATAAAATACAGAATGCTCAGTTAAATACGAATTTCAGATAAACAGTGAATCATTTTTTTAGTATACAGGCATATGCATTTTACTGCATTTTGCTTTATTGTGCTTCACAGATATTGCAGGGTTTTTGTTTTTCACAAATTAAAGATGTGTGGCAACTCTGTGTCAAGCAAGTCTATGGGTGCCGTTTTTCCAACAGCATTAACTCACATCATGTTTGTCACATTTTGTTAATTCTTGTAATATTCCAAACTTTTTCATTATTATATTTATTATGATGATATGTGATCAGTGATCTTTGATGTTATTATTGTATTGTTTTGGAATGCCACAAACCACACACGACTAAGATGGTGAACTTAATGGATGAATGTTGTATGTGTTCTGACTGCCTCATCAACCAGCCTGTCCCCATCTCTGTCCTTCCCCTTGGGCCTCCCTATTCCCTGAGACACAACAATATTGAAATAGGCCAATTAATAACTCTAAGTGTTAAAGTGAAAGAAGTGTCACATGTCTCTCACTTCAAATCAAAAGCTAGAAATGAGTAAGCTTAGTAAAGAAAGCATGTCACAAGCTGAGATAGGCTGAAAGATAGACTTCTTGCACCAAACAGCCAAGTTGTGAATGCAAAAGAAAAATTCTTGAAGGAAATTGAAAGTGCTACTCTAGTGAACACACAAGTGATGAAAAAGCAAAATAACCTTATCATAGTCATAGACCATGCATGAGCTGCCATGAAAACGGAAAAGTCAAAGAACAAATCTCATTCTTGAAATCTGAAAATACAACTGCCAAAAAATATTTAAAATCTTGGAAAATTAAACAAGGACATTTGACAAAATATAGAATAAAAAGACATTAAAGTGAAAAATATATACATATATATATATATATATATATATATATATACATATATATATATATATATCAGGGAAAGTTAAGAAATAAGGAATCATTCCAGAAAGTCCAAACTGGCCAAAAGCATTTCTGAAACAAAAAACAGCACCATGATAAAAAAGTTAAATGGAGAAACATACTGTCTTCACAGTGCAAAAATCCACTGATTGTAGAACAGATCAGTGGGGAAAAAACAAGAAAGAAAAAACCCAGATACATCACTGGGAATGTATAAAGATAAAATCCTAAAAGCTTCTAGGAAGTTCACACACACACACACACACACACACACACACACACACAGACACACACACACGTCATCATCAAAAGAATGAAAAGGCAGGTATTCCTCATCTTTTCATCAATGGTAGTGCTGTCTAAATCCTGACAGATAACAAGTCTCAGCCTAAAATTCCATGTCCAGCCTAATTATCAGTTAGGTTGAGGGCAGAATACAGACATTTTCAGATATGTAAGAATTTGGAAATTTTACTCCCCAATGCATTCTTTCTTAGGAAGTTACTTGAATATAGTCTCCAGCTAAATAGAAACAGTAATACAGGAGAACGAGGAAGGGCAGTACCAGGATGGCATTTACTTAGAGGATTTATGCAGCAAATATTTATCATATACCTACTACATGCTAGGCACTCTTCTAGGTGCTAGGGATTCTGTAGTGAATAAGTCAACATAATGCTTATATTCCAATGAGGGAGCTAGAAAAGAAGTAATAAATATGTACATAATCTATTTGTAGGAAGTGATAAATGCTATGAAGAAAAATGAAGCAGGGAAAGGAGAGTTGTGCTAGTTCAGGCAGAGTAGACAAAGAAAGACTCTCTGAGGGGTGACACTTGAGGTGAAGCTTGAATGAAATGAGGAAGTGGGCCTTAACGAAACTCGGGGAGGAGTATTTCAAGAAGAAACCAGCACGTGCAAGGGCCCAGAAGTAGAAAGGAGCTTTGAGTGTTTGAAGAGTGAGAAAAAGGCAACTGGGAGTGAAACAAAGACCGGTAGGAGATGACATCAGAGAAATAAGCAGGAGCCAGATGATGAGGGCCTTCTCTGCAGTGTTAACTGTAACGATGAGTATTTGGAGGATTTTGAGCAAGAGAATGAAGTGAGCAGGACAATAGAGTAATACAGGAAAAGGATTTCATGGGTTAGAAGGTGTGATTGAAATGATAGAAAATATTAAGGATCAAGGCAAAGAATGAAAGAAAAAATGGAAGGCAATTTGTACCTATGAGAAAAACAGGTGGCAGAAAAAAAATAAATGTAATCATAGCACATTATATGCCTCTCCATTGAAAATATTTAACTCAACAAATAATATAAACATTTTTACTGACTTTGAACTTTTAAGATGGAATTGGCGGAAGTATTAAACAGAGTAAGCAGAACAGCATGGTAGTAATGAGCATGGCTTCTAGAAGACTGAATTTGAATCCCAGCTTCACCAATTATTATTGTGTGACCTTAAGAAAGTTATTTAACCTCTCTGTTCTTCAGTTTCCTTACCTGTAAAATGGGAATAATAAAAATACCAACCACATATGGCTGTAAGAAGTAAATGAGTTGACACTGGTATTATAGATGGAACAGTTTTTACACATGGTTGGCACTAAATTAGTGTTTCTTAAATTATCAAGCATAATATGATTAGAGGGTATTGAAAATTGCTCCATCCAAATCTCTCTCTCCTACAGGTATAAAATTCCATTCTTAGAAATTTTGTTCAAGACTATAATCTTTTAGAGCTCCCTATGAAGTAGAAGTTCTTTTGAGGGGAATTACATCTTACATTCTCATTTATTCCAAACTTGTTTGCATTAATCAAACCCTTTCCAACCTTGATCCTTGTCTGAGTGCAAAAGCATCATGGTGGGCAGTTGAGAGAATGAGAGAGGCCGATTTGCTAGGAGAGTAAAAAGCTTCGAAAAGGGAGGTGAGAGGATAGTTCCAAAAGGAACGAACTAGAACTCCAAGAAAAATAGCCTCCCAGTTTGGCCAAGAACCAGACTTAGATACAGAATCCTGGCTCCTTTTTCCCCAAGGCCGTCCTGTCTGTGTCACATTGACATAAACCAGGATAAACTGGGGAATGAGTTCCAGGTTTGGCACAGGCTCATGTTATTTATTACAAACTAAAAACCCATGTTGTTTCTGGGGCTGCCATAATGTCAAATTCCAGGGACCACTTTCCTCACATTTATTTTTGTCCAAGGCTCACTGGCTATTATAGTGGACTTGATCCCAAAGGGTGGCCCCAGAAACAGTTCAGCCTCAAGGGCTTGGGAGGGGCTGTTTATTCAGGCAGGAAACAGCTCACAGAAACTCCACCCGCCTCTGGGAGTGGTTGCCTTGGGAGACCTTTCAGTCCCCTCAGACTGGGGCCTCTGGCTGGCAGAACTCCTCTGCTGTTTCCACAAAAACAGTGTCTGCATTTGAGTGGAAAGAACATGTGCACAAGTTAGGACTCGCTCCTTTTCAGGATGAGAATTTCTAATCTATAAATGATCTTTTTCAGGAGTGGATGAAATCTAAAACGTGGCCATACAGAGTAAGGTTTGTTAGGCTTTTAGGTTTGATTTTGAGAGAAACATGATACAGAAGGAAACTTTGCTGGCTTAGACAGTAACCATCTGTATTTGTATTTAAAGTATAGAAATCATAAAATTTTAAGGCTAGAAGAGACTTTACTTATTATCTAGTCCCCCTTCCTTCTTCTTAGATATGAGGAAGCTAAGATACGAAAAAGTATCTGAGAGTGACTGAGATTAAACCCAAGTGTATTGACTTCCAGGATAGTACTTCCTCGGGTATCATTTGTAACCTGGAGGGGATTAGGGTTAGCCTCTATGAGGCTTGGTGAAAATACTATATTTTCTTTGTATGATATGACTATCTACACAAATGCTAAAATAATTTTAAATGCTGTAAAATTTTTAACAGTTTTTACGTGGTTTAAAATGTTTTTGTTTATGGTCATGCCATCCTGAACAAGCCCAATCCCGTCTGACCTTGGAAGCTAAGCAGGGTTGAGCCTGGTTAGTATACCTGGATGGGAGACCACCTAAGAAGACTGGGTGCTTTAGGCAAAAAAAAAAAAATGTTTTAACAACTGTAAAAACTTAAAGCCATCTATATCTCACAGATATCTATAACGTGTGACTTGCCCACTGAGAAACTCAATAAATAAACTCACCTTAAGAGTCGGTAAATCAACTAAAAGAGATGAAATACTGCCATTTGCGACAACATGGATGGACCTCGAGATAATCATGCTAAGCGAAATAAGTCAGACAGAAAAAGTTGAAAATCACATGACATCACTTATATGTGGGATATAAACCTAAAAGCAACAAATGAGTAGGACAAACAAACAGAGACTCATGGACATGGACTATAGACTAGTGGTTACCGGGGAGGGCGGGGAGAAGGGGAAGGAAAATGGGGTAAAGGGAGTCAAATATGTGGTGACAGAAAGAAATCTAACTATGGGAGGTGAACACACATTATATATATATATATATATATATATATATATATATATATGTATATATATATATATATATATGTCTTACTGTTACAGTGTAGAGCTGAAACATTGGATTTAGTTAACCAATGTCACCATAATGAATGAATTAATTAATTAAAAATAATAATAATAAAAAAGTCTTAGTAAAGCCCTCTAAAGTACAATGTAATTGATGAGAAAAAAAAAGTATTAAATATCTCCCTTACAGGCCCGTTCCCACTCAAATGGCCAGGCTTAGAAATCTGAGTGTTTGTGAGGGCAAAAGAAATTCAGAAGCTTAGGCCAGGCTAGGCTAGTCCAGCTGAGCATGTCCACTGTACTGGGGGCTCAGGGGTTCTGAATCCAGAGAACCCAGGAACTGGAAACAGAAAGAAAGGATGGGCAGAGACAGGAAAGTTTGGGAGCAAATAGATAGGAATCAGACACATAGGACTTTGTTCAGCTAAGGATGAGCCCATCATTCTGAAACTATCTCAGCATGGTTCATCATGGCTCAGGCTAGGAAGTGTATCTTTCCTGAAATACAGCAATACTAATATGAGATCACACTAATAAAATGAGCACATGTTAAAAAACAAAGTGACTGAATGCTTAAAAGTGTGGAGGTAGAGATGGAGTGGGGAGGGCAGGATGTCAGGGAAGAAAGCAAACTTTCCTTAGTAGGGCAGTATCAGTGAACACTAGCCTCTGCTACTCACTGACTCAACACTTATACTTTTTTTTTTTAAATGAACTTTACTTTTTCAGAACAGTTTTAGGTTCACAGCAAAATCGAGTGGGAAGAACAGAGAGTTCCCATAATAACATCCCAGTGGCACATTTGTTACAATCGATGAACTTACATCATTATTACTCATATTACTACGTATGTCTATAATTTACATTAGGGTTCACTCTTGGTGTTGAACATTCTATGGATTTTTAAAAAAATGTATGATGAAAGTAATCCGTCATTATAGTATCATACAAAATAGTTTCACTGCCCTAAAAATCCGCAATGCTCTGCCTATTCATTCATCCTTCCCCTCTAATCCCTGGCAACCACTGATCTTTTTACATTTCCAGAATGTCATATGGTAGGAATTATATAATATATAAATTTCTCCATATCATTTTGGCTTGCTAGATCATTTCTTTTTAGCAATGAATAATATTTCATTTTCTAGAGGTCACGGTTCATTTATTCATTCACCTACTAAAGGACATCTTGGCTACTCCCAAATTTTGGTAATTATGAATAAAGCTGCTATAAACATCCATGTGTAGGTTTTAGTGTGGACATAAGTTTTCAACTCTTTTGAGTAAATACCAAGAAACGTGATTGCTAGATCAAGTGGTAAGAATATTAGTGTTGTAAGAAAGAGACAAACTGTTTTTTGAAGTGGCTATACCATTTTGCATTCCTCCCAGCAATGAATAAGAGTTCCTGTTATATGGATAAACATTTTTTTTAATCGTAAAATGTATATATAGAAACATGTTTACTAACTAATTCACTTCCACTAGATGAAGGACAGGAAATGTTCTAAAAAAAACTTTAACTATTGGTTCCCATTTTTCTGAAGCTCTTTTCTCTCTTCAGTTTTGTTTGTTTGTAATTCTATGTACCTAAAAACATGCTGAGAGGTACAAGAAAGGGTGAGTAAAACAAGCCACTCACTCTCAAGAAGCAGCACAAGGCCATACACTAATTGCTTCAGGAATTTCAGCTGACCCCTAGTGCACTTGTTCATTTTAAAACTATCCAAATTAGGTGGGCTGCTGCTAATAATGAGTGTTGTTTGCATTTCCTTTTGAGGTCAATGTCTACTTCAGTGAGACTGGAACCAATTTTCAGTTCCTTAGCTACATAAGGAGTTGATAGAAAAACCAAAGCGAAAGGGCACTACTTTCCAGTTCATTTCAGTATAATGTTGGAGTTGATTTGATTCTGCTAGTATTATCGTAGCATCCTTTTAAAATCACCCCTCCCCATCCATTTCCACCCACAGCTGTCCACTAGCCTGCCTCTTTCATCTAGCTCTAACACCTTGGTTCCACCTATTCCAGTCAAATAGTTTCTTTCTAAAATACTCTCCCTTGGCTCACTGACTTGAAGTTGACAACTTACTCCTGAATAATTTAACTCTCTTCTTGGAACCGTCTCCTCTTAAGACTTCTTTTAACTTTCACTTTTGACAGTAGGAAGAAAGCAAAGGTGTTAGAGACTCACAACTTAACTGTCTAAGGAGTACATTGACCTTTTTTTCCTCCCCTCCCTGACAACAAGGGCTTTTACTCACCCTGACATGTGGGCATAATATTACCTTAGCTTGATCTGTATTCATCAAAATTCCTACCTTTACTCACTCTTGAGTATGATGATTTGACTGTGATACTCTCTTTTAGTTAGGAGGGGATAGGGTGTGGAAAGAAGAGATAAGATTGATTCATACTATAATTCAACTTTGAACAATTGCAGCAATATCAACTATAATTCAATCTAAAATTCCACAATATTTGGTAATATTGTTCTCAGAGGTAATTTTGAAATATGCATCAAAACCTTAAGACTATCTATATTAGTCAAGAGTCTTGGTGGCCTAAAGACAAAAACCCAGCTCAAATTATTTTAAACAAAATGAAGAATTTATTAGGTCAAGTAATTGGAAAAGTCTAGGGAACATCTTGCTTCTGGCATGGCTGAAACCAGGAACTCAAATTGTGTCATCAGAAATACCCCTTCTGAGAGATTGTGGCAAAGATGGCTCTGTCAGTTCCTATTTAAATGGCCCTTGGTGCTCATAATTTCAGAAGAAAAGAGATGTTTTATTCTAAGAATCAATACCAGACTTAGAAAAATTCCCTCTTATTGGCCCTGTTTGGATCACATGTCCACTCCTGGACCAGTCACTGTGTTAACCTTGATTAATCCCAGCAATGTGACAGAAAATTCCATCAGATACGGGAGAAGCAGTTCCTGAAAGGAAATGAATACTGTGGAATTGGACATCAGTTCAATCATCTGAAAACGAAAAGAAATTCTGGGCAGTGAGAAACAAGGAATATCTATATTCAGTGTTTATTCTTTTCTACATATTTATCCTTAGGAAATAATCAAGGGTATGAGAGAGTTACAGGGTTATTCATCATAGAATTATTTATAATAATGCAAAACCAGAAAGAATTGAAATGTTGACTATTAAGGATTAGTTGAATAAATTATGGTACCTGTATTCAGTGGAACACTAAGCAGCCTTTGCAAGTATCTTGTAGAAGAAAACTTGATGTCATGGAAAAATGTTCATGGTATGTTGTTAACAGCAGAGCACAGATCCAATTTATATACATTTTTTAACGTGAACATATTTCATCTATAAAAAGCAAAGTATAAATGTTATGAGAAATTAAAATATATATGATGTTAATTACTTCTAGTTGGAAAAATTGGGAGTAATTTTCATCATTCTGGCACTTTTCCCTATTTTCTACAGTAAATGTGCATATTTTAAATTTAAAAGCATTGTTGAAAAACTTTTAAATTCTCACTACCAATTTTAAGCTGATAATGTTATTTCTCTCTGTGAAAGAAGGAGCTGAAATGGAGATCCTAATTACTGGTAAACAGTAATCTTTTGTTAGACTTTAAGAAAATTAATTAGAATAAATTATTCACCAGTTTCCTAAGATTAGCTCAGATGATTATGTCACATTTCCATATTTTGTGGTTTTATTTGCATGCACACCACTAAGTCTTTCAGAATTAATCAACCATCCAGATCCATGCTCAAAGCACTGGCCCATATATCTGCACAGGGAGAGACTTTTCTAAACTTCATAATTACCCTTTAATGTATCTGGAGAAAGTGAAATGTATTTCCTGCTCCTAGAGACAGGGAATCTTTCTCTATAGCATTAGAAATATTCAGATAAGAGAAAACTACTTCAGCAAAACAGGGAGCAATAAACATCCTAAATGAACAAATCTATAGCTCTGAGATCGCTTACTCTGCTTGTTTCAGCTTTCCCTGAAGAACTTTCTTTTTGAGTGAAACTTTGCATCATCCAAAGAGCCTCTGCATTATTCCACCTCAGGACGAGGAATGGTATCATTGGTCTTTCTCCAGTTTACCAACCAAAAATATCAATAAGTCAAATTTTTATAAGCCCAAAGGGAAAACCATAATTATGCCAGTGGCTTTTAGAGAAGTACAAAATTAGAAGGGAGGACAAAAGGCAACACTCATTCTCATTCATTTCTACCATCACTCATGTCCATCATTTCACCTGTGAGTAAACCCCATTTCCTTTTGAATTACCCAACATAAGAGACAGCTTGAGGCCATGGGCAGATGTACTACAGGAGATCTCTGATGAAGATGACATTTCTATTTCTTGAGGCCCTTCCACCATGGGACACAGGTTTTAAACTTGAAATCAGAAAATCTGAATAGTAGACATACAGTGCAGAATAATTTCATTTGCAAAGGTGGTAACATGACTTGTCTTACTTTCTTCACAGAGTGCTGTGAAAAGCAAATGAGATCATTGCAGTAATATGACACACAAATAGAAACTAATAATAGTAATAGTAATTATAACCACCACCACCACCAAGGCTCTCTGCGTGCCAGGCACTCACTGTTCTACATACATTATACAGTTTAAGTCATTCAGTCCTTGCAACAACTCCATGACTTTATGTGATGTGATTATGGGACCCAGAACACTAGTCCCCAAAACCTCCTGAGGGCACTTCTCCCTGATGTTTGCATTTTATGGGTGGTCATACTTACATGTAACAAACATGTAACATATAAAAGTATTTTCATATGTTAATGAATAACAGGAAATGTTTAATCATGATCTAGGTGAACACCGAGCTACTTCTATGTCTTCAGAAAATTATTTCTTCATCTAATTATTTTTGAGAAAAGAAGAAAGAAGACACACGAGTAAGGAATACTGTTGAAAAGAGAGGGAACTTCTTTCATATTTCCTCATTTGTTTGCCATAGTACAAGGAAGAGGGAAACTGCTACACATCTGTCCTCTGTCACTTCACTCCTTTCTTTGCTCCTTCCCCCAAGAGTGACTGAGATGATAGGTCAGAGTTGGGGACATTTATTGGTGGGCAAGACCTAGGTTGAAGGCTAAAGGCCAATGCTCATGACTGTTGTAGCCTCTGGTTCACTTCTGAGCCCGGTCCAACAGACTCTATAACTTCCTGTTAGAGTGACAAGATGCAGTAGGCAGGGCCTGGAGCCCATGTTCTAAAACTCTTATGGTCCTTGTCTTTTGTCTGTTGTTTGGGAAAGTAAACTCAGGGTCTATTCAGAAGATCCTGCCTGTGTCTTTATAGTAGCAATCCTGGATATGTAGGTACCGAGATTTATTAATCAGTGTGCAAAATAGAAAACCCTAGGGCAGCCAGATTCAAAATTCAATCTCTAATATTGTAGTTTATCACAGCCTTACATTTGGGGAGTGTGTGTGGTTATTGCTTCGATTAAGAGAGTGGTACATATCAATTTCATTTGCCTAATGATCTTTTCATGTGTGTTCCTGGAAGGGAAGAGGGTTGGTGGCACCCTAATCCTCTAAAAGAAATCCAACTGTAACTTGAGAGATTTTATTTCCTCTGCTAGAGAACTATATACTCTTTTTCTCTGTCACCAGGCTAGCATAGAATTTGACTCAGAGTAGTGGCTTAAAAAACACTTGTTGGATAAATTCATAAAACATGCTTAAAGAAAAAAAAGGAAAAGTACAGTTTGAAAGAAAATTTGGAAAGGAAAACAGGTTTCCAGAAAGACGAGAAGGGACACTTAGCTTAGACTAAACAAGGGAAGGATATAGACTTTCATAGAGTCAAGTCAAAGCACCCAGAACTGAAAAAATACTGGACTTTGGAGCTAATAGAAGTATCCACACTGAAAGGCCAGAGTCAGAACTGGAGAGCAAAAGCCCTCAGGTAGTAGCAGAAATGAAAATTAGCTGTCGACAGGTGGGATGCCCTGTTACATAGCTCCCCACAGATAAGTCGTGAAATATCCACTATCAGACTCCATACAGTTAAAACATCTTCAGAAGTTCAATCAAGATATCTGTCAATATCATATTTTACATGTCAAGGGGGAACAAACTAGCATAGGCTAGTTTAAATTTCTTAAAAATAGATGAAAGGTACAGAAGAGATGGTATGGGCAATCCTTTAGTTAAAAAAAAAAATCATTTAATAAATTAATTAAATCTTTATCGAAATAATAAATGTGCAGTTAAAACAATCAAATAGTGAAAAAAGGCTTATAATGAAAAACAGAAGTTCCTGCTTTCCCATTTACCAACACCCAATACATGTCATAACAGGCAACTCTTCATTTGTTAATCTATTTCTTTTGGCATATTTCTAAATAATATGCTTATATGGCTATTTCTTGACTTACTAATTTTAGAAACCTATTGACTTCTTTTTATGAGGATAAAGCTCTAACTCTGCTTTCCCTATTTTCGTTCACTCAATAGAGTTAGGTTGTAACCTCAGGGTAAATCAATAGTATTATTTTAACCATGTAATTGTTGTTTACTATTGAGATAAGTCATGTATTATTATAATCATTTTTGGTTTTATGTCTTTTTATTTTTCCTCAAGTTAACCACTGCTTTATTTTTTCATTTGCTTAATTTCCAATGTTCAAAATCCTTAATTTTTTCTATCAATCCACTGTACTTTGTAGCAATGGTTATTTTCCAAATGCCAGACACATCAGTTATTTAAACAAATCCATTTTTCCCTGGAGTCCTCTACTCTGGACGCTTACCCCCTGCTCCAGTCTTGACTGGTCTTTAGGCACATGCTGACATCCAGGGACTTTATTTTGTCATTTTCTTTTGTTGGATCCTCTATTTCCTAGATCTCATTTCTCAGTTGTATTGTTAATGGCTTTATGGCAGCACTTTTATTTTTCTGCTTTCTACTCACTTTTATCAAATAATGACAGGTGCAAATAAAGTATTCTAAAAGTTTCACAAGCTACTGTTTAACAGAAATAACCACAGCATCAAATCAGCAGGCGATACCACCATGAAAACCTTTCATTCCTCAGTTGTATTTAGCCTATGAAAGGCCAAGTGTTACAGGGTGATGTACAAAATGTACTGTCCAGATTGCATTAAAGTATCTGTGAGCTCCAGGGTAGCTACCAATTTGGATCCTCTTCAAACCAATGTCTTAAAAATATTTCCTTAACTTCTTCTTCTTCTATTTTTTTTTTTTTTGCAATTAATAGGATAAACTGATTTTCTGCAAATCAAAATTGCATGCTTTTTCTCTTCATGTCTCTAATCCTTATGCCAGAAGTATACTCATCCTCTTAAGTTTCCCCAAAACAAAACTCCATTAAACAATAATGTTAGTAATTTAAGTAAATTTTTTCTGAAAATTCCACTGGGGAATACTGCACAGCTTTTCATAAAAAGAAAAAAAAAGGAAGGAAAGAAAAAAGAAAGAAAGAGAATCCATTAGCTGTATCTCTTTTTCAAATCTCTATATTTGGCCTTAAAACCACTCTTTCTCCTTCCAGTATCAAGCCTTCCTAATAACTATCCCTGCCTTCGTGGATGGCTCCCCTCCTGCCTGCCAAACTCTCTCTTATGCCAAACACTCTAGCTCTGCATCAGCCTCTTGTCCCACTTGTACAACAACCATTTGTTACTGCTTCTTCCTGCCTTCCAGCATGCCTAACACTCTTAGCTTTATCTTCTAGATAATTTGGATCCATTTTCCTCAGAAGTCAGTGAAAGAATATTAATAATAAATAAATTTTCCTCTTACATGTTCAAATTCAAACTAATGGATTTATTACGTGCACTAAAGTAAGAGTTGGACTAATGTCAATTTCTCCACTTCTATAAGAGATGCATTTAAAAATATAGGTTTACAGGCACCAAATTTCCAATTTTTTTCAGGTTATGTATTATGCTACTTACATATTCATGATGGGTAGTTGGCTGACCAGTCCAACATTGAGAGTAGCTTAGCTGAAAGTGGAATAAGTAAAATCAAGGACCACCATGGAGTCTTCCAGAGAAAGGCAAGTCAAAAAGAGCTCTAGGGGTAGGATCTGGGAGTAGAAGATGGAATAGTATCCAGTGTTTGGTTTACTGGACCATGAAGGAGAACTGTTGGACTTTCAGGCTACAGAAGTGGGCAGAGATTAGATTATGGAGGGTCTTGAGGACCAAACTGAGGAGCTTTTGACTTTCATTGATAAAGCAAAAGAGGCTTTTTACCTTTTTCAACTTTACAAATAGGAATCTTGACCATGGACTGTCAACAAGGGAATCAAAGGATGGCTTGGAAATTGCCTTATCTCAGCCTGGCCCATTTCTGGTTGCTGGGCATTAGGCGTGTGATACTACACTAATTCAGATGGGCCCAGGCACAGGGTATGTGTAGTATCTGCAACAGAGAAAGAGAGTAAGCCAGTACAGATGGCAACTGGCTTCCTTGGTCTAGACAGAAGTCAGAGAAAGAATTGGCTAAAGAAAAGGGCAGTCAGGTGGTCCAAAGGACATACCCAGCTCGGATATGATGACCTCATGAGCAGAGCTTGGGCCACTGCAATCTGGAAGTCACATGGGACATTGGTCAATTATCCAGATATTTCCCCTGATATAGCTGACTTACACCTGCTAGCACAGAGTTTTGGGAGTGGGATCCAGCTCCAGGAAAGAAAGACTGGGAGGTGCTACTGTGGGTACCACAGTCCTTGTTCTAAAGGAGCATTTGGCTACTAGTCAAGGTAACTTAGGAGGAGAAACTAGGCAATGCTGAATGTCTATCAAGGAAAAAGCAAATATCAGGCATGGAAGATTCTGTTGTAAAGGAATCTCAGGGACCATGACTACAGGAGACCAGCGCTGGTACCACCAGATTCTGGGCCCCAGGGTCATGATGTCATTCCAAGCCACCTTGGTGAGACTATAGCTGCTGAGATAGGTTCTAGAGTGGGCACCCAGCTGTGAGGCAAAGACAGAAAACAAGGTTCAGGCTCATAACTGCATCAGACTTTTCTTCTAAATGTCCCTTGTTCCCACCTAGTGCTCTCTTGTCCCTGTTCATTTTCTTACATGGCTCCTCCTGCCTAAAATCCATTTTCCTCTCTTCAGATGAGAAGATCCTTTACCTTTTGAATTTTCTAAGCCAGTAATATTTGGTCCTAACTTACAACTCATTTTACATCACATTCTGGTTATTTGCTTGTAGATTTTCTCCACTATTTTGGACTTTGGACTGTATGTTCTGTATTTTTATAATCTCTCCACAATGTACAACATAGCGCTAATAGGTTCTTTTTATTAAATACTCATAACCTTTACCCTTTCTTCTAGTTCAGATATCTGTCTGCAAACTATAGCATGTGAGCTAAATCCAACCCTCTACCTGTTTTTGTAAATAAAGTTTTATTGGGATACAGCCATGTTCATCATTTATGTATTGCCTGTAGCTACTTTTGCTCTAAAATGGCAGTGTTGAGTAGTTGCAACAGCAATCTTACAGCCTGCAAAGTCAAAAATATTTATTATCTGGTCCTTTACAAAAAGGTTTGCCAAACTTGTTCATTTTTAGTAAGAAAAGATATTTGCCCCTTGGACTCAATCCATTAAATTACTCACTGCTTTCTCTTTCACCTTATAAAATCTACAAGCATTAGAATTGCAAAGTATTTTGAGAAACATCATAAGATAGAATCTCAGTTGGGGAAGTGTCAGGTGTCAGTTAAAAACCCTGTAGCAAGTTCTTGTACAACCAAAAGAAGTGTCTAGAAACTTGTCATAAATAAATTGAAAAATAATAAGGTGACATTTTAAATTTGTAGATAATTTTCTCTGAGATTGGATAATTTGAATCTGCCATTTGTGTTCCACCCCAGCTGGAATTAGTCTCCCCTCCTCCAATGCTTCCAGAATACTTCATTCTTTCTGTGAGAGCACCTATTCAATTGGCCTTGCATTAATTTCTTTTCACAAGTGTACTTCCAGACTAGGGTTATGAGCACTCTGTGGTAAGAACACTTTTGTCCAACTCTGTAGCCTCCATAGGGTTTTCCCAAAGTAGGTATTGATAAATGGTGACTGAATGAATGTCATTAATGCAAATGTGAAAAATAGGTTTACAATAATTGATCTTATGAAACCACAGCAGAGATTCATCATACTGTGCTTCACACATACACATTCTCAATCCTGTTTATTCTGCTTATATCCCTGTTTAATTGACTCGTATGTGTCTAGAAAGGAAGTCACCTGAAGAATGCCTACAATTCAATAGTGCTCTGTTGTTTAAACAAAACAAAACAAAATAATTCTCTTAAAAAGTAATTGCCTAGGGTCAAGCAATTTTCTCAGGAAATAAGCATTATTGTGAACTGAAAACTCCTTCTGGACTTGGTTCCCTTAACTATTCACTTCACTTAAATTTTAGTGAAGAATTTTAGTTAAATTTTAGTGCGAAATGAATCCCATTTAGCAATCCAAGTGACAGGTGATCCAATAGACCTCTAGTTTTCATCTATGTGACTATTTACAGTCCAGGCCCAGTGAAATCTAACTGGAAAAACAAAGCATTCCTAAGTTACTTTATTTGCCTTTGTATAAGTAAAGCTCTCAGTTGCAAGGCGATATAAACATAGTTTGAATTAGCCTCAGAGAAGGGGATGGAGGCAGGGGTTGCTGCTTTACAAAATCCAAGAAGGAAGTGAAGAGCCAAATGATGGGGAAAATTGGGTTGCAGCTGAGCCTCTGGAACAATGGGAGGCAGGGACTGGCACACTCCCAGAGCTCTCTCTTTCTCTATTTGGAATCTCTGCTTCTTTCTACATGCTACTCTTGTTTCATGTGGATCAACCTTCTCTACCAGGATACCTAACCACACAACTTTTTTTTTTCTTTTTAAAATATTACAGCTTTTTTTTTTCCTAGAGAGAGACAGTCCCTCTTAATTTTAACTAGAAAAATCCCAGGAAAAACCTTTGGACCCAGGTTGGATCAAAACTAAGAGGAGATGAATCATATAAAGAAATGACATTCGTGACACAGCTGTGGGGGTAAAAGAAGGAAGAAGAAGGGGATGGAGGATAGAGGGGAGACAGTTCCTAGAAAAAGGGAGCTGGAAGGGTATTGGGTTGACAATTCTATAGATGCTGCTCTTTCTGAGGGCATGGGTTATCATATTTACTAACAAATTCCTAAACTTCTGGAAAGACAAAAGAGCTAGTGAAGAGCCATACACTGTATACTTTTCAGAGAACAGACTTTCATCAGAGTAGCACAGGTACCCCTCAGTTCAAGGCAATGAGAGGTGAAATATTCATTACATTCGAAGTATAGTCTGTGACATAAGCTTCCCATCAAAGGGCATTGAGAGAAATTGAAAGAAGAGCCTCAGACGTACAGCACCTAAAATGGGCCCTTTCAGCAAATATTGTGAGGGCTCTGGTCTGTTTTCCTAATGCAAAAGGCTATAATTCTGGACTAACTTATAGTTCCTCTTAACCCTGCCCCAGATAAGACTTCTGCCAGTCCACAGAATACCTTTGTGCAAATTAGAAAGGCACACCTTCCTCGAGGCAGAGCAGCACCCACCCACCTCCCTAACACCGTGCCGGGACTCCTGTGGTGGGCACTGAATTGCAGGCTCTACCTACTCCTAAGCCAGGCATCTTTGTGCAGGGTCCTAACTGCACAGGTATCTATTGATAGGCTGGCTATCCCATCTCCAAAAGCAAGGACTTCCCAACATCAATAAAAATGAGACTCAGGTAATAGCTTGGGCTTAGTTATAAAACAATGGTAGAAATGGCAACAATGGCCGAATTCAAAGGACTAGGCACAGACAACCCACCTTCAGATATTGGAGCTAGGAGTGGAGAGACCAATGGCAAATTCTAGGGTCTGAACAACAGTGGAATCAGCACTAGTTTCTGAGACTCCTGGAATGATTCAAGGAGCGAGAGTGTGAGAGCCCATGTTTGCCTCTCCCGATTAAAAGCAGGGTTGTTTTTTCTTTTAAATCAAGAATTTATGTAGCAGAATGCCTTGAGAGAGATGGAACTTTTTCGTCTGTTTTATCTTTCAAACACTAAAAATAACTCCTTTTTGAAGGGAATAGTTGTATAAGGATTTAAGGAAACTAGAAAAAAAAATAACGTGAGGATATAGAAATGCCCTTTCCATAAGGTTGTATTCAAACTCATAGGGTAACCACTCTTAGAAGAGAAACCATACCCCCATTGTCTCAGATGAGGGAAGAATCAGCCTATTTGGGATGGGTGCCCCCTAATAAAGGTAATGGTACCCTGAAGGAGGAGCAGAAGAAGAGAAAATGATGGAGGTCAGGGTCTGGGTGGGCACCAGAATCTGGGTGTGCTTTCTGATACCACCTGGAGATCTACATTCACCCTGGAGGTCCTAATCACCCAGAGCCCTGGGTGACTAGGTACAGTTTTACTGCGAGTGGGCATTACGCCAGCATCTAAAGCAATGGCCAGAATAAGAGGAGCCATCATCCCAGTGCTGCAGTCCAGGAAATAAATGCCCAGGCAGTCTGCCACTGCACTGTTGAGATCCCCGTTTATTTTTGTGCTTCGAAGGAGCCGCCCATGAATGTTCCAGTCACTGCATGAGTCAGAGTCTTTTTCCCCAAAAGCTGCTGAAACGTTGCATCCATTCCACCCTCTCCCCCTACTTCCTGAACTCCACCTGAGACACTGCTCACCAGTTTCCCTGGCTATGTATGAATTAGGGGTAGGGCTAGGTCTCATACTCTAACACTACCATGGAGCTCCAGGTTTGCAGATGGAAGGGAAATGAGAAAGAACTGGGCACTAGTTATGTAAATATTTATGTAAATATTATGTACAAAAATATTTTTAAAATTACATTTAAATCACTGAAGGAAAGAATAAATTATTTAAAATATTGTGAGAATTGACTAGCGATTAGGGGGGAAAATATTAGATCATTACCTCATTGCATATAAATAAACTGTAGACAGACCAAAGATTAAAATGTTACCATTTTAAAACATAAAAGTAAAAAAAAAAAAAAAAAAAGGAAAAGAAAAAATAATGGCATACAACTAATGTTGAGTGTAAAGAATTGAAAGCTTCTTTTTGGCAAAAAAAAAAAAAAAATCACATATGAGCTTGAAACACAAATGACAAACTGAGGAAAATATTAACAACAATAATGCAAGGCAAAGGGTTAATAGCCATAATATTAAAAGAACTTGTACAAATCAAGGAAAATAAAAACTAGAATAGAAAATAAAATGGGCAAAAGTGACAAGCAGGTAATTAAAATGTAAATGGTCAATAACTATATGGAAAAAATGTTCAAGTATACGAATATTGAAAGAGGCAAATTAAAACAATAAGATGATTTTCACCTATCAGATTAGCAAAAATTTTTAAAAATCGCTCAAACTCACACATTGACAAGGTTGGGAGAAACATGTACTTCGAGAATTTTTCTGGGGACATTGTAAAATAGTAAATATAAAACAACTTTTCCAGAAAGTAATCTGACAAGAAGTACATACTCTTTGTTGCAACAATTCTACTTGATATTACACAAATCTGAAAGGATGTATTCACATTTCGTTTATTATTTTGAAAAATGGGAAACAATGTCCCTTAGTAGGGGCTGGTTAAGTAAATGTGGTACAGCATCTATTGAATACTATACAGCCTTTAAAAATAATAACGTAGGGTGGCTCCATAGTGTAGTGGTTAGTACGTCTGCTTTACATGCAGAAAGTCCTGGGTTCATGCCCCAGGTGAAGCCACAGGCCAGGCCCTGGGTGCACGCCCCAAACATGTAGGAGAGACGCCCCACCTTCAGAGATCCAGTTCGTAAGGGGAAATGACCATATCCATAGGTGGAGGTAGAAGTGAGGAGAAGGAGAAATTAAAGAGGAGGGGGAAAAAAGAATAATGTAAATCTATATTGATACAGAAAGATTGCTTCAATTACTGATTCTCTGAAGCCCATGCCATTCAATTGGATCTTGTCTTCTCAGAAACATTTGACTCTCTAGGTTAGTTTCCCACCTGGGCTTCCGTGATATCTAATTTTTTTAGTTTTCCTTTTTTCTCTCTGGCTACATCTCCTCAGTGTCATTTATCTCGTAAATGATGCTGTCCTCAGCTCTCCAACATTCCCCACCAGTGTTCTCACACACTTCCATATCTTCAATTACCACACTAAGGTGGGTCACTCCTAGATATACAGAAACAGCCCACATTACTCTGCTGAACTCCAGACCTAAATATGTGTGAGCTTAATGCAGACACTTAATTCTGTCAGTTTGGCTGACTCCTTAAACTTCCCTAAAACTGTGTTGAGGGAGATGAGATGCTGGCAGATGGAGGAAGAGTCAGAATGGTGAGGCTTAACTCACAGTAATTCCAATAATCACAGGCCCTATCTGTAACAAAGAGGAAGGGCTTTCTCAATCCAGTACCTTTTTGGAATCTCACACCACATGGCCAGTTACCCACCCCAGCCATCTGATGCCTGCCTAGCTCTGGCTCACACCAGTGGCACAGCCTATGTTTACTGGAAGAACCAGGAAGACCATTCTGACCTCAGCTTGTCTGTAACTCAGTTAGAGTATAGGGCGACATTGTCTCAAGGAAAGTGGGCAGTCCTGGGGCATGATTTCAAAATTCTGCTTAATTCTAATTGCTCTTGATAGATAGATATTAGTTCTTCATGATCCATAATTATGGTAGACGATAAGAGAACTCTGAAACTGGGAAGAAAAGCAAAACGTAGAAGAAAACAGCTGAAGAAACTGCATAGACAATTATACATACATTCAGGGCTATATGCACCTCACATAGTGTGTGTGTGTGTGTGTGTGTGTGTGTGTGCGTGCGCACGTATGCCACCAAGCTACTATTCTTATTAGAAAGATAAATAAAGGAATATTTATCAAACAGTGATTCATGTTATTATTATAATAGGCTTTAATCAGCGCAGAAGTCAGATTTGTGTTGCCTTAAATAGTATCGTTAAAGTCTCTGAAATGGGAAATCTTAGCTTGGAATCTTTGTGTCAGCAATGAGCAATTTGTGTTGTCTGGCCTACAAGTCTCAAAGAGCAATTATTTGATTTCCAAGCCTTCAACTCATTCATCAGTTGTAGTTTATAAACTTGGTGCCACAATTTGTGAGCTGATGTCATGCTTCCAGCAGGGTGGTTTGGAAACAATCCATATGGGGATTCATTTTCAATGAAGGAAGTGAGAGGCGTGGAATTAAGGCAACACCTGGGCCTCTTCATCTGGGTAAATTTGGACGTTTGGAAGTACAGTGTGTCTTGTTTATTGAGTGGAGAACCCAGTTGATCTCATATCAGAGTGTTTTTTATTTTAAAGCTCTATGTTTGCAGAGAGCACACACAGAATGGACATGTTTAGGAGGACAGGGATCTTGTTTTGTTCGCTGGCATTTCTTCAGTGCTCAGAATAGTTCCTGGCACACGGCAGACTCTCAGAACATTTTTGTTGAATGAATTGTCAATACTGAAACTGTGCAAAGGAGAAAGAAAAAATCAATAGATATCCAATTGTCAACAAACTCCAGAGAACTCCGGGTAACAATGTCGCTACTCAAATTTAGTCACAAAGTCTACAGGGTCACAGCAAAATGAACTAAAGGGGAGGGAGAAACCAAGAGTGAGAAGAATAAGGACAGAGGGGACAACAAAACCAGCTCTGGAAACTATATATGGTCCAGAACCAGCTTGTATTAGATTTAGGCAGGTTGGTCTAATTTGAAGGGTAGGGCATGCCAGTGAAAGTCCCAGGGACAGGTTAGAAGCAAAGTCAGATGGATGGAGAGCAGTCCAGTCCTAGCAGAACTCAGTCAGTGGCTGAAGATACAAGAAAAGGGATTTGGTCTTATAGGGGAGACACCTGGCAAGAACTAAGCAGAGTAAAAGGGTCCGAATATCTGCAAAGAACAAGAGCACAGGATAATGAAACTGTTATCAAAGCCCCAACTTTCTGGACTACCATGATAGATGACTGGGAAGGGTGTAATCTGGTGGATTTACCTGGATGCTCCAGGCACCCAGCTTTCTTGGCAAGTCTAATTCTAGTGATTTATTAACTGATGGGCAAGAACTCATATCATAAACAAGGCAAGCCTACAGGTAAAGAGAATCAGATCAACCCCCTCATTGTGTGCTCCCATGGTGCCTTTAATATGCTTTGGGGTTAACAACAAGTGCTGATGAGGATGAGGAGTAAAAGAAACCCTCATACACTGTTGGTGAGATTGCAAATTGATACAGCTGCTATGGAAAACAGTACGGAGGTTTTTCAAAAAATTAGAAATGGATATACCTTTTAACCTAGCAATTGCACTTCTGGATATTTATCCAAAGAAAGTCAAAACAATAATTCATAAAGATCTATGCACTCCAATATTCATGGCAGCACAATTTACAATAGCCAAGATATAGAAGCAACCTAAATGCCCATCAACAGATGATTGAGTAAAGAAATTATGGTTCATATATACAATGGAATATTAATCAGCCATTAAAAAAAATGAAATCTTCCATTTGCAATGAGATAGATGGACCCAGAGGTTATTATGCTGAGTGAAATAAGTCAGACAGAGAGAGATAAATACCATATGATTTCACTTATATGTGGAATCTAAGGAACAAAAAGAACAAACTAATCAAAAATAGACTCACAAATATAGTGGACAATTTGGTGACGGACAGAGGGGATGGGGAATTGGAGGACTGGGAGAATGGGGTGAAGGGTTAAAGAAGTACAAATTAGTAGTTGATAGTTGGTCACGGGAATGGGGAGCATATCAGAGGGAATGCAATTAGTATTAATATGATGGCTAGGTGGAGGGCCAGGGGAGTGAGGGAGCAATTAGGGGGATCGTTTTGTGAACTCCATAGATGTCTAACCAATGTACTGTATACTTGAAACTAATTTAAATAAATAAATTTTAAAAAATGCTTTGAGGTTAACACCCATCCCACTTGAAATTACTTCAACAACTTTTATTACTTAGTGGTGCAAAGAACTGTTTTTATACTGATTACCACTATATCCCCAGCACTGATATTTGCCACATAGTGAGATGGAAAGAAAGAACCAGGGCCTCTCTATCAAAGAACCTTGAGAAAGCAGAGAGACAGACTCTGTGACTAACCAGACTTACATCCTAGCAGTATTTCTCACCCCTTCTACCTCTTATTTCTTTGCAATGGTCTGGATTGGCACAGAGAAGAAGGAAGGCAGACCAGAGTCATGACCAGCCTTGAAGAGCAGAGCCCAACGAGGCAGCTCTGCCATGCTGTCACTTTTTTCCTGAGTGGCACCAGATTTTCCATGGCAATTATACATTTTGCTCTTTGAATAGTGTATTTTCATGCCAGCATTTTCTTCTACATTAAAGAAGAAAGCTAGTAAAACAGTATGAGTTTCAAGGAGAGGAAAAGTGAGAACTAGAGAAAGGAAAGAAGGAAAGGAAAAGAAGAAAAGTCGAATATCCCATTACCACTTGCACCAGGGCTGGATTTGGG
Source organism: Eidolon dupreanum (assembly GCA_028627145.1). Classification (NCBI taxonomy): domain Eukaryota; kingdom Metazoa; phylum Chordata; class Mammalia; order Chiroptera; family Pteropodidae; genus Eidolon; species Eidolon dupreanum. Next base: position 30,178,748 of record CM053503.1, on the reverse strand, counting down.
TTGTTAATTGCCCCGCCTCCCAGTTACTGCCCCCTGTTGCCTTCTCCTGCCTTCCATTCTCCCACACGCAGCAGCTGTAACAAACCATGACCTCAGGAGAGCCATTCTAGAGACAGGGAGCCCTGCTCACCACATGCGAGCACAGCAGCCACCTTTGTCCTGACCTTCTGACTTTCGTACCACATACACTGAAGTTCTGTTATAGTTGCTCATCTTTTACAGCTTTTTTCCTTGTGTCCTTAGCATCCCAATCAGTGAGATTGAGCTGATGGTTTTACACTCTAGAATGCCTCTGAAGCCAAAGCTAATACACAACTGAAAGAAGGGTGGAGGGTTAGGAGAGAAAGACTCTCTGTGTATATATGTGTATTTTTAAACTAATAGGAAAAACATTATAAATAGAATTCCAACGGGACAAATTCCCATCCAACAGGAAATTGTAAATGGTTCTAAGAAATACCAAAGAACATAAACTGTCTACAGTAAAACCACAGAATAACATCATCACCCTTAAAAAGACTTGATATCTGAAAAAAACATACACTGGTCCATGAAGCAAATGGATGATGGGAGCATATCTGGAATGTGAGATTCTTTGCTCCATATTTTTACATCAAATAAAAATAAAAGATTTCAAGCAGAATCCTAAGAGGGTGGGGTTGGGGAGGAGAAATGAACAAATAAAATGGTTTGAAACTAGCAGAAGAAATTTTGAGAAAGAGAGAGAGGTTCTAGCATATACAGAAAGGGCAAAGAATATCAGTAGCTCGTTCACATGTATTAGTCTCTTAGAAAGGAGAGGACTTTGACTTTTCTTCATAACATCTTATTTTGATTAGTGTTCACTGGGCCCCAGATGGGAAGCGGAGCAGTTAGAACTTCTAGCAAGTTATGCTCAGTGAGACAGGTGGTCTTGGAGTGAAACCCAGGGCCCCGTTACCAGGTTACTCTTCTAGAAAGTAGAAAACCGATTAGAGTCTTTGGCATAGAGCAGGAGAGACAAGGTACCAGTGGGTTGAAATACATTTTAAGAACTTCATCAATACAGTAATTACCCTCAGACACTCTTTATTCGTTTGGGATCATGTTTTCTTTCTGAATGACAAAGCTAATCTAATACAGAAATATCTAACTGTTGTGCAAGGGAGCTATAAATACATGCCTTATGGGGCTACAGAGCATAAATGCAAAATACAATTTATTGGGAGGAGCCTAAAAAGCATAGAAGAAACAGAGCTCACACAATCCCGAGTGTCTTCCCGCAGGAAAGCATACTTAGACCTATTCACAAGGACCTGCTATACAATGTTCTGCATGTCCAGAGTAAGGTGATTGTGTGACAATGAAAGCTTCCAGATCAAGTTGTTAGAAAGGGAAACTGTCCCTCATTTCTAAGGCAAGATGACAAAAGTACCTATCTCACAAAGTTATTAGGGAAATTAAGATAACTAATACTTACAAAGCTTATAGAACACTACCTAGCACATAGGAAGCTTTTAATTTTTTTAATTTTAAAGCATGTATCAAGTACCAACTATGAACTAAATGCTGTTTTAGGTGATGAAAATACAATGGTGAACATGGCACTTCTAGTAGAATGACAGATAATAAACCAATAAACAACACAGTATATAATACAATACATATAATACACTTTAAAGAAAATAAAGTGATGACAGTGCTTTTTACATAGGGTGGTATGGAAAGGCTCTAAGAGGACATGATATGTGACAAAGATCTGAAAAGAGTGAGGAAACAAATCATAAGGCTATCTAGTGGGAAAAGTATTCTAGGCAAAGGAAATAGCATATACAAAGGTCCTGAGGCAGGATCACAGTTGGGGTGTTCCCAAGAGAGCAAGAAGGCCAATGTGGCTCAAGAGGTGTGAGTAAAGGAAAATGATAAGAAATGAGATTGGAGAAGTAGGAAAGGGACAGGTCACATAGAGTCTTGTAGGCCATGATAAGAACTTTGGATTTGTTTAATATTAGTTGTAAGCCATTGAAGAAGATTGAACAACGAAGTGTTATTATCTGACACATCTGTAGAAGGATTGTAAGGGTAAGAAAGAAAGCAGGAAGAGTTGCTTGGAGACAATACTTGAGAGGTAAGGTGCTGGTGCCTTAGGCTCGGTAGTGTCAGTAGAGGTGATGAGAAGCTGGCTTTGAAGGAGAAATTATAAATCTTGTCAGGTTGAACACAAGGTGTTAGAGAAAGAGTAATCACTAAAGCATATGTTTGAGGAACTTGTGAGGTGCCAACATTCATTGAGATGAACATCATTCAGGAAGGAGCCATTTGGGTGAGGGTAGGAGTATTCAAAAGTTTGGTCTTGCATATGTTAATTTGGAAATATGAGTTAGATTTAGACATCCAAATCTAGTAGGCAGTAGCAAGGGGAATCTAGGATGTTAATCAAAATAGTGACTGCAGCAAGCATTTCCTGAGACACATTTGAGGGACCATACAGGGAATGTACCAGGATAAAATAGGAGTCACTTTGCTGAAGAAGAGGTCTAAAGGAGAAAAAGAGGCACAGAGGTTCTCAGGCCCGTGTGGAGGACTGCATTAGTGAAATGTCAGTGGCAGCGTTTAGGCAGGTAGGGGAGGGGAGTTTCTTAACTGGGTCCAAATAGCTTCAGTGTCTCACTCAATTTTACCCTCTTTATAGATTCTGAGGTTGAAAGTATGAGACAAAGATAAACCATTTAATATTTCTAAGCCTCCTGTTTATAGCTATAGAGTAAGAAAGATAGACTAATAATATCAATGAGCTAAAAATTATTGAATGTATTTCTATATGCCAGGCCCTATACTTGTCACTTTATAAGCATCGTCTCATTTGATCTTCACAATAATTCCAAGAGACAGATGTCATTTTACAGACGAAGAAACTGAGATTTAGAGAAGTCAACTAACTTTTACAGGATCGCGTGGTTTGCAAGTGGTTAAGGGACAGAGGATCGAAATCCAGACAGTCTGACTTTAGAGCCTGCTAAACTGTTCTGCTTCTAGCTCTCATGCCCTATTACTGTGGGATAAAAATGTCACCTCATACATGTATTATATTATAAAGCACGCTTGAGAAGCACTGGCATGTTGAATTTAGGGTGCCTTACAGCAGTAGCAGCTGGCCAACATTAAATGATTTGGTAAGCTGAATGGTGCCCCCTCCCCATGGCTATTAGCATGTCCATATTCTAATCTCTGGAACCTATGACTGTTAAATTTGACAGCAAAAGAGATTTTGCAGTTGTCATTAAGTTGGGGTTCTTGAGATGGGAAGATTGTCTTGGATTA